>BSYO01000009.1:3299815-3899815 GCA_033239525.1 Nepenthes gracilis
GGAGCACATTTAGGAAACACATTCAGCAACACTTGCTTTGTTATGTAAATAAAAGTGATGCTTATTGAATAGAAATTTTGTGTAGTTCTCTATGCACATTCAGCAACATTTGTTGCATGGCCCTTTAGAATGAAACAAAAAAGGTTATACTTTTCTCATAGTTGTCAAATTGCTATTAAAAATTACTAGGAAGTAGTGTTCTTTGTGTTGATATCGCATTAGTGTGTAATTTTAGGATAAAAATCTATCTGCATTGCGGGTGAGTCATCAATGTGATATATTCAATTGTATATAGAAACCGCTGACATGTTGGCCAATGCTTGATATTAGAATGCGCACGGTAGGGTAATGATCATCCTGTCTATAGTTGAGCAGTTTGAATGTTATGATTTGTTCATCATGTTATAACTTAGATTGAATCCTGATTTATGTCTTTATTCCACTTTTTATTATATCATTTGTATGCAGGAGAAGAATGAAAAGAAGGAATTAAGCGCCAATTATGATCTTCGAGATCTGAAACATGCAACTTTTAGCTGAAAACTATTTAAAGAAAGATGCTTGCCTTTATTTTAGAGCTGACCATTAGATGTGTCAGGAGGAGGTTCCATTGCTAGATTAAGAGTTTTGCAGAAAACAAAGGTGCTCAAGCACGATCCAAAGTGCAAATTAGAGCTTTGAGACTACAACATGAAGCTGAATGTATACAGGTTTAGGAGGAGATGGATCTCTAGAATTCCAAAGTGTGTATTGAAAATTTAGTTCCTTTAGATTATTTCATATTATTCCATATATTCTCTCTTTATTGTGTTCTTTGTGAATTGTGGGAAGAAAGGCAGTGGACTTTCCTAGATAGAAGATAAAGGTATGTGCAAAGCAACATATTCTTTTTTTTTTTAAAGTGTTGATAATTTAGGTTCTTTCCCAGATTTTACATGTTCTTGGATGCTGCACCCTGGAGAGGACTGGCCTTATCTTGCTGCAGTAGGAGTGTCAGTGCCAACCTTGCTAAGATAGTGTTGAAAGCACTCTACAAACATTATGGATATCTCAATGCATAACAAGTAGGTTTGTTTTCTTGGACTATAATTTTGCCATGTTTGTCTTTGTTTATATGGTGTAGATATTGCCTTCCTTAAGTGATTTCTACTGTGTGTGATCATTGTGTGTGATTATTGCAGCTAAAAATGATCCAAGTCTTTTGACTATTTGATACAAGTAATGTTTGGAGATATACTTAAGCTAAAATGCTCTAGTAGGTCAAGCCCCTAGCCTTAATACCTAGCTTACATTTGGAGATCAACTTCTGTTGTTAAATTTGTTAATGGACAAATTAACTTGTTAAATTGGGTTGATGGTTAAGAGGTTTAGAAATAACTTGACTTGTTAAATTTATTACTTGTTTGAATTTGGATTTTATTATTTAACTAAGCTTTATTACATTGATTTTAAATAATTTGGTAAAGGACATGGTTTGTACTTTATATAAATTCGCCTAATTAACAAATTGAATGCAAAAAATGACATAGTATAACTAAACTTGATTCACCTTTTTTGAGTTATTGTATGTGGAATTTAGCTAATGTGTCAACTTTAGATGGAAATTAGCAACAGGAATTTAGACCTTTAAAAAACTTAACTTTAATTTAGACTCTTTTGTTTAATCACTAGTTCCTATAATCATACCAGATATAGTAAAAATGAATAATTCATGATATATATGTGATGGGTTCGATACCTAACAGGCCAAACCAGGGTCTAGTCTGCAGAAGAAAAGCGCTTGAGAAGCAGCAACCTAACGAAAGTTTTACGAAGCCAAAGGCCCAAACCGGCACTGCCCAAGGTGAAGCAGCGCCATGCGAGCTGCTGAGACCTATCACGGGACAGGCCCACCAGCACAATACAGTTAACTCCAACTCAGCTGACAAAATTTCAACGATCGCAGCCACCAGGTGGTGCCTTATGCCTGCAGAGGGACAACCTGCAAGCGGCAATTGTCAGCCTCTCGCGATAAGAATCTTGGCAGCTTTGAGCTCTAAGGACAGACGCATGCTGTTGACTACTCACAAGCACAAAGTCGAAGAGCTCAACGAGGGCCAACCAGCACCCTCTCAAAAATCCACCACACCCTCCACAGAAGGGGGGAGAGAGACTCGTGAGAAAAAGAACTCCAGAGATGGAGGAGATGAGAGAGCATCTCCCTCTCAGGATCAATCCTTGGCGATCCTTCTCCTGAAGGCTCTTTGAAGTTCCAGTGATTTGCGCTCCATTCGAGGGATTGGTCTTGACATCAGAAAGCCAAATGACCATACGATGGATCTCTCTCTCTCTCTAGTGTACTCAAACTATCATAGTCTTCCCTTCTAAGCCAAGCGCAATCATTAGAGCTCAATCCTCCATCTCTCAAAGCACTCCCTCGCCAAGCATATCATCTAGAGTTCAGTCCATCTCAAAGCCACTTTTAAGCCGAGCACATTCATCGGAGCTTTGTCCTCCAACTCAAAGCCGCTCCTTAGTAGAGCACACTCATTGGACCTCTGTGCCCCATCTTAAAGCTGCTTCTTGGTCGAGCGCATTCATCGGAATACAACCCTCCATCTCTCAAAGCCACTCCCTAATCGAGCACATCCCCCGGAACTTAGTCCTCCTTCTCAAAGCTACTTCCTAATTAAGCGTGCTCACCGGAGCTCAGTTCTCCATATCAAAGCCATTCCCTAACCTAGTGCACTCACCGGAACCTAGCCCTCCACCTCTGAAGCCGCTCCTCAGTCAAGCGTACTATCGGAGCAAAGTCCTCCAGTCAATATTCAATTCCCTCGTACATGTATCTACACATTACTTTATATTCCTCCCATCTTTCTATTTAGCTAAGAAAGATTTTTAATTTAAGTATTAGAGGATAAATCGGGAGAGCGAGTCTCGCTGTCCTCTAATCTCTTATTTGTTTGTTGTGATGTATAGGATTCTGGTTCGAAGTAATGAAGATCGAACTTGCTTCAGTTTGACCCACTGGACGAGATCAATCAGTTCTCTAATTCGTTCGATAATCCAAATTCAGAGTCGTATCATCGGCACCGTCTTTGGGAATTGACTAAAAAGTCCAACCACAATGTCCACAAAAGCGAACATCGTCAATGCCTAGGCTCAAGCCAGCGCACTAGTTAGAGATATATCCCATGGCGACGACCCCACCCCGATTGTAGTCATGGGAAATGGACGACTGGCCCCTAGAGTGCCGACGCTCCCTGCGAGAAGGGACACCATACCCAAGCTGCTCCAGACCCTACCCACCCGTTTGGATAAGTAGCAGCTGGGGGCTCCTTCCTCCCACTCCCTAACTTCGACGTCTAGGAGGAGCAACTAGAGGAAAAGACAACTTATCAAGAAGACTTAGCGGCCTGATAACCTCGAGATTTGAGCAGCCTCGAGCGACAGGGCCTAGAAGTGGTTGGAGGACCGACTAAGCCTCGGAGGGTTGGACAAAAGCCCAAGCGGCGGAATCCGTGCTACTCCCGAGACGACAAAAGGACTCTAGCCCAAGAAGAAGCTTCTTGCAACACCCGGCCGAGGAGGGCCCATAATCGCCTAGTCCGGCATATCTCTTCGGATTACTTGGAGGAGAGGACGAGGAAGATCGAGTAGTGGGTGTTCAGAGGAAGCCCCCATAGACACTCCGTTAACCTCAGGAGGTCACCATTCTTAAGGGAGATTCAGATGCAATGAACCTGGAGCTCCACGACGAAAGTTCCAACCCAAGGGACCATGTGGATCACTTCCGCATTTTATTGGGCTTCTAGGGTCTCGAAGATGACAAGCGCATAAAAAAGACAGCAAGTTGGAACGCCTTTGAAGGCTATAGAATCTTTTGCCTTCTTACATGTGGCGTTTCACGTTAGCAGATGCTGCTTACGTGCCAAACAAGGCACGCCTTGGTATCCATGGGTTAGATTTCGGTGGAAAGAACCCCGCATTCAAAACCATGCAGCAAGCAATGCTGCTGCTGACTGACATTGAAGGAGGACGCTAACAATAAAGAAGTACGAGAACTACCAAGTTAGCGGCCACACTCCACATCATCCAGATGCAAAGCTGCGGACCCCGCAATTGCCATAGTCGTTCGCGCAATAGGGGCTCTACTTCGTCAAGCGATTTCCCAACGCCTTTGGGCAGAACCCGCCCCACTAGCATACACGGAGTGAGTATATTTTATTTTGTCAAAGTTGATTTTATTTTGGCAAAGTTAGAAATTAAAATTTGTTGTTGCATGAGTATATTTTGGTATTCTTGGATGCTTCAAAGTCTTGAATTGCTAGATGAAGAAAGACTAGTGTTTATGTTTACTAGTTTTCCATGTACAGGTTGATATGGTGTATAATTTCGGTAAGATACTTTGTTCAAATTATCTGTCTTTATCATTCCAAACATGCATTAGTCACAATAACAAAGGAAAATATTCTCACTTTTGAATTCATTTCAATATTTTCTTCATTTGGGGGTGGATGTCTAGTTCAATTTTGCTTGCCACAATAATTTCTTTAAAAAAAATGCTCAAATCATTAAGCAACTTAACTTTTTGAATTTCTCCTATTCCACATATTTAGTTTGGTTACTGGATGATTGTTTTTGGCTTTGAAAAGTGCTTTTGGAAATTGTGTAACTGATAACTTTATTAGAAACGTCTAATATGGTCATTAAAAACTCTAGTATAGAAACTTGCTAAAAACCCATAGCTACTCAAGTAGAACAACAATAAGCTTTTTAATTGGGGATTGGATCAAATACAAATCTTTTGAGTAGCTGTTTCAAAAACAATGCTGGATAGTCTTTAAAGTAGGACAATAGTGATGTGATTGTTTCCAGTACATTGTTTCTCCATGGTGCCTTGGTTATACTACCTATCGTCATTGATTCCTGCCATCCATGTGCTCATTTTTCATTTATAAGTTATTTAATTTAGTTACTGTTTTCTTATTCAATATGACATGAGTTAGGAAACTTGCTTGGTCAATCACCAACTTAAAACATGCAATGTCTCACAGTCGTGTTATTTACTACATGTCTTATAATATGCCTTTGCTTTTGTTTGGTATTGTTACTTGGGATTTTATTGAGCTAAGCAGGATGCGGAAAATGTGGCATTTGCTAGTTTTAATCTTATTTGATATGAGTTAATGATCATAAAGTTGCAAGTAAGATCACTAACGTCACATTGTTTATATTTTATTTTTTTGATCATGTGATTGTTTATGCAGGAAAAACTGGGAGTTCGTGCTGCTAGAGTTTCAGGATTTTGCCACTAAAAAAATTGGTTGTAAGTTATGCTTGAAGGTCTCATATTTTGCTTTTCATCATGCGGGAAGTTGTGCTATCTTCATTTCTGTTTTTTTATGCTTATTTAAAGTGTTTTTGATACAATTTTTATTCTAGCATTAGTGAATTCTGTTTAATGTTGACCAAAAATCTGTCTTTTCATGGGCAACTTATCTCGGATAAGCTAATTCCATAGTGGAGGATGTATAATCAATCTATGAGTTATGAAATGACATTGAACATTTACGTCATTGTGTTTTGTTGGAAGTGAAGAGGATTGATGGAATGGAAATGTATGAATAGTGGAGGAAATATTTGACATTGTTTGGAGTCTATTGATAACAGAAGTGAACCCTGAATATGTACTTGTCACTCATTAGCACAAAAGTTTGTGCTTGTGATTGAATGGGAGGAACCATTTTTCATACACTTTCATCCCTCATTTTCTTTCCTTTTCCATTCTTCACCTCCAAACTAGGCCGTCATGCTTTGCTTTTTCTTGCAAAATATATTCTGATGGATTTTAATATCTTATCTAGTACTTCGTTTTAATTATCAAATACAAGAAGGGATACATGCATACATTGCATGCATTGCATATCATTGCATATCATTGCATATAATTGGACATAATTGGACTTGCATATTATTACCGGCCATTGCATGTTGAATGTATGTGATGCCTATTCTGCTACACTTGTTTTGTTGTGTAAATAAAAATGATGCATATTGAAAAGAAATTTTGCATGGTTCTCTATGCATCTACATTCTATTGCATGACCTATTAGCATGCAACAAAAAATTAACACTTTTCTCATGTTATCAATGCCACAACCCCGGTATTGAAACAAAAATATGATGGCGCTATGAAAACCATAAACCACAAAACAGAGACGGGGTTGCGACCTTGTAAACAGTTAATTAATCCTGTGATCAACTCCAAATATAATTAATATGATGTCACAGGATTTGGCAATACTCTCCTTGTTTGGCTGTATGATCAATGTACTTGATGGGTCCAGTACGGACATAGGCCAGCAGGAGCAAGGCCCAACCAGCAAGAATGAGGTCCAGCCGGTAGGAAGGCTCAGCCAGGAGATGGGGGCCGCAGGGGATTCGCGTGAGGCCCAGCACCACGAGATAGAACTTGGGCCGGACAGGCCACGTCAAGGCCCACCAGACATCGCCCGACTCGCCTAATCACAATCCGCCTGTCCTCCCCCCAAGGCTGCTGCATATTGATTGCGCAGGAGATGCCTGCCGCCCTACAGTGGCTCAGCCAATCCTAGTGAGAGACGACCAGACCCATACTGGCCATGCCGGTCAATGATCCCCTCGTTGCTATATGGCAACAACTGACACTACTAGCCACCACCGGCGCTCAACGACTGGCGAACCTGGGTAGGACACTTGTCACAGGGTTTCTGCTCCCAAAACCTCTTCCATGGAGCTTACAAACGCCTCCTCCTACACTGGAGAGGAGGGGAGGAACGAAAGAGTTCATTCAACCAAAAGATTCGAATGTCAAAAACCATTTGAGGAGCTTCAAAGCTACCTTCAGCTAAGCTTTGAACCGAAACGCGGGGAGAAGGAACCAGCTCTCCTCCCTCCAACACCACCACTCCAATCCGGCGATCTTAGTAAGCTACTTTTTGAAGTGCACGAAAGGAGCCAAAGCCGTCACCTGAAACTCACTTTCCCACCTCTTACATATAAACATCTGTGCATTCCATATCACATTTACCTTCACACTCACATCTTTCCATTCCTAGGGAAAGTGAGTTTGAGGACATGCTATTTGTCCTAAGTCTCACTGGCCACTCTCAATTAACCAGCGGAGGACCTAGACTTCCGCGATGTGTCCATATTGCAACGGGCCCAATTTGGTGAATTAACAGAGTTGGTCCCCTTGGACCCTAACGAACCGGAGAAATGCATACACGTCGGCAGCTCCCTTTTTACACCGGTCCGTGATCAGCTCGTAAGCTTACTCAGGGAGAACTTTGATGTTTTCGCATGGACTCTTGTAGACATGGCCAGGATATCGGTTGGAGTAATGGTCCATAAGTTGGGCTTTAATCTCAGTCGTAAATCTGTCCGACAAAAGCGTAGGAACCGTTCCATCAAAAAGTTGATCGCCATAAGGAAGGAGGTGAAAAAGTTGCTCGACGCAGAGTTCATAAGGTAGGTCTAATATCCGGACTGGCTATCAAACGTTGTTCTTGTGAAGAGCTATGGCAAGTGGCGGATGTGCGTCGACTTCATCGACGTAAACAAAGCCTGTCCGAAGGATAGTTTTCTGTTACCAAGAATTGACCAACTGGTGGACTCCACGTCTGAGCACGAACTCCTGAGCTTCATGGACACCTATTCAGGCTACAACCAGATAAGGATGAGCCCAGACAATGAGGAACACACATTTTTCTTGACTGACTAGAGAATCTATTGCTACAAGGTCATGTCATTCGGTCTGAAGGTCGCCAGCACTACCTACTAGCGATTGGTGAATAAGATGTATCAAGCCCAGATCGGACGAAATGTGGAGGTGTACGTGGATGACATGTTCATCAAAAGTAAAGCCACCAACGACCACCAAGTCCACGATTTGGCCGAAACCTTCTAGGTTCTTCGGGCTCATAGGATGAAAGTCAATCAGGCTAAGTGCATTTTTGGAATGACGTTCGGGAAGTTCCTAGGCTTCATAGTATACTAGCGTGGCATCGAAGCGAGCCTGGAGAAAATAAGAACCATCCTTGACATGCGCCCCCCACGGACCATAAAGGAGATCCAGAAGCTCACAGGAAGACTCGCCGCCCTCTTGTGGTTTCTGGCCAAATCAGCAGAGAAGTATTTGCCATTCTTCAAGGCATTTCGAGGAACAAAGGCAACCGGATTCTAATGGACTGCCGAGTGAGAGGTTGCGTTTCACGTGCTTAAGGAATATCTTTCCAACCCTCCACTCCTGATCTCACCTTTAGAAGGTGAGGATCTGTACCTTTATCTAACGGTCTCTGACATTGCCCTCAGCTCGGTCCACATCCCTCAGCAGGGAGACGTCCAACAACTCGTGTATTATGTAAGCAAAGTGCTGACAGACACAGAGTCCCACTACCCTCATATAGAAAGGATTTCTTTGGCCCTCGTCTACTCCGCCAGAAAGTTGCAGCCATACTTTTAGTCCCACCGCATCATCGTGTTGACTGACTAGCCATTGAAAGAATCCTATAGAAATCAGAGACGTCCGGAAGACTGGTCAAGTGGTCTATAGAGTTTAGCGAGTTTGACGTGAAGTTTCGACCCCGGCCGGCGTTGAAGGGCCAGGCCCTTGCGGACTTCATAGTTGAAACGACAACCCTTGCTCTTGACACCACTGATTAGGACGAAGGCGCAGACGCCTCGGGGTCGGCACATCGATGAACTATCCGCACAGGCAAGCAGCGGCGCCAACATCGCTCTCGGAACTCCAGACGACTCAAAGATAAAATACTATTTGGCACTCGGATTCCCAACAACCAACAACGTTGCAGAATACGATGCCCTCCTTACGAGACTCAGGTTAGCTAAGGAGTGCTCAACTAAAGCGTTGATCATCTACAGTGACTTTGAATTGATAGTCAACCAGATCTATGGGACTTTTGAGGCGTCGAACCTTCAGCTAACCAAGTACTTAGCCAAGGCGAGGGCTCAAGCCCAAGCCTTCGAGAAGGTCAAAATCGTGCATATTTCGAGGGCAGAGAATTGGAAGCCCGACCAGCTGGTTGGAGCCGCTGCAACAGGCTCTCAAGAGCAGTATGCTAAGAGCATACGGGAAGTCCTAGCCACACCCAGCATCGATGACCCCGAGCGAGAGGTGCTGCAGGTAGTTGAAGGCGACAATTGGATGATCCTATACTGAAAGCACTTGACGGACAGAACGCTGTCAGAAAACCCGGAGAAAGCCAAGGGCATAATGATGCTTGGTTGACACACGATCTAGATGAGAGATTGTATCGACAAGGATCTTCGACCCTCTACCTAAAATGCTTCACTCTCGTAGAAGCCGAATACGCGCTTGGTGAAGTGCACCTCGGCGTTTGTGGCTCACACGTCGGAGAAAAGAATCTCGCATTCAAGATTATGCGCTAAGGTCTGTATTGGTCCACGACAAAGCATGACGCAATGGACTTCGTCAAAAGATGTAAAAGCTGTTAGGTCCACGGGTCCATGAGTCATCAGCCGTACCCCGAGTTGCAGAGCCTACAGGCACCATGGTTGTTTGTGCAGTGGGTGCTCGATATCCTTAGGCCCATGCCCACCATGGCCATCTTGTGGTCATACCGGACGACACCACAAGAGCCGACACAAGTGACACCCTTTATAGTCTATGCCACGGGCTGAAGTTGTTGTCCTTGTTGAAGTCGGGCTACCCAGCCTACGAATTGAATGCTTCATTTATGTCAACAATTCCCAGAAGCTCAGAGAGTACTTGAACCTGCTCTTGAAAATACGTGACGCGGCACACTTAAGGATTGCGGTCTACCAGCAGCGTATCGCTCAGTGCTACAATAAGCGGATGAAGGCTCCTTCGCTCAAGGTCAAGGATTTGATCCTACGGATTGTAGAGGTGACGGGCAAGATTGCTCACAGGAACAAACTCTCCTCAAATTGGGAAGGATCGTTGCTAGTCTCAACGATCTTTCGAAATGGGGCATACAAGCTACACACCTAGGACGGCAAACTGATCCCTCAGACCTGGAATGTCACCCACCTCAAGAAATACTATCAGTAATCCTCAAACACACCCAGGTAAGCTTTGCATACACTTTCTAGGATGTTTGTACGTGTAGCATGCTTTCGTTAATGAAGTGATTATTTTCATTTTTCTATCTAAATTGTACATGTGGGTGCATGCATGCTTGACATCTCATAAAATTAAACGATCTAGATTGTCTCTAAGTCAGGAGGACGCCCATCCACTTGTAAAGTGACCCCAAGATGGTAAAAAAAAAAAAAAAAACTTGGCTCCGCACCAAGCGACCACACGCGGTCAGACTTCAAACTTCGACTCTGCACCAAAAGGCCCTTCAGTGGCCAAAGAACCTTGGCCCGGCGCCAAGCGGCCTACACGCGGTTAAACTCTGAACTTTGGCTCTATGCCGAATAGCCCCTTAGTAGCCAAAGAACCTAGGCCCCATGCCAAGCGGCTGAAGCACAGCCGAGCAACTAGGCCTGGGGGGCTTCGGAAGCTCCTGATAAGACATCCATTAAAACATAAGGGGGCCTAAACGGTAGGCGTGCTACGACCTTCTTTTGAAAAAGAGAGTACCCTCAGTCAATGACACTCCAAATGGGGCCGAGCACTAATTTGGTATTGTGCGGACGACGGCCTAAGACCCCGAGTCCGGCTGCTGTGGCTTAAAAAACTAGCTGGCCCTTGCAAGACTACACCTCGGGCATGCGGCGACGTCTAATCTACTGGACAGAGTACCTCCCCAAGCATGAGATGCAACGATGTCATGTTCCAAGGATGAGCACAACGCAAACGGTTCCCAAAGCGAGCCACGGTAATGATTTACGACGAGATCATTATATGGCTATGATCTACGGCTAGGAGTTTAGCCAACACAACAAAAGAAATAGCAATGGATAACAATCCGAGTGGACAAAAAGAATGTATCTCATCCATTATACAAATTGAGGATTACAAGGCCGCTCGCTAAACTACAAATAAAAAATATAGAAGGGATTCGACAACTCTAAGTGTTCAAGGCCCCCGCTTTCTTTGAGAGGTCCGTTAGGAGAGAGCAATCCCGGACTTTGTCATTCCGTGGATCGAGGATTCCCTTAGGGACACTCGACGCTGCCACGAACACAATTCGACGATACAGGCAAATGTCATCCCAAAACTTTGCATCCAACACTCAAGCCATCTCCTTCGGAGCAAGCCGGCCCCATAAGTTGGCTTCAGCACGATCACTTTTGACCTGGAGCTTAGAGATGTGGCCACGGGCCGCCTGCAGCTCGCTCCTCAGCAGTTCGACCTCCTCCAGAGCTCGGGCCCTCTCCTCTCTCGTGGAAGACAGGTCCTACCTTAAGGCGGCTATCTCCTCTCGGATTCGCGAAACTGCCTGCACGGCCTTGTCCCGGCCTGACGAATGAGTTTGTCCTGGTGAAAGAGGCCCGTATGGACAAGATGGACTAAAGCCGAGCTCTACAAAGAGAGGAAGAAAGGAAAGAGAGCTCATGAGTCTGATGTGGAAACCTATTGCACAAAGATCGGCAAACATAATCAGTGCTCAGCGAATGAAGAGGCCATACCTTGAGGAAGGGCTCCTCCGCGACGTTGGTGGGATCCGATGCAGTCCCGTGCGTGGGCACGGTTGGGGGCTCTGGATGTGTGACCTCCTTTTCATGCTCGTGTGCCTCGCTCGCCAGGGGTCCTATGTCAACCTCCTCAGATGGGGCAGGCACCACGGCAAGTTCTGGAATTGTGACCGCCAATGACCCCATCATAGTCAGCGCGTCAACAGTCTCTAGCACATCCGCGACCACAACGCTTGGATTGACGTCCTCTATATCGATAGCGGCCACCTCCACAACCTTGCCAGACTCGGCTGCGTCAACTGCTACCTCTCCCTCGACATTGGCAACGACCTCCCCTATCCACTGACCAGTCCTCATGAGAGGGACCAACATCAATGCTTGCGGAAGAACCCGGCCCGGACTCTTCAGCTGGTGGATAGTTAATGAGGGGGATGCCATATTGGGTGAGGGTGACCGTAGGAATCGGCGATGCCTCGGCAGTTCCCTCCCGTGATTGGCTTCTGGCCCTAGCGACGCCGGCTAACATCGGCGGCGCAGATCCAGAAAATTGGCCTGATACAGCCGACAAGACCAAAGCCCTCCTACTCGAAGTTTTGCCGGCCCTTTTTAGCCTTTTCAAGGCCACCATGTCCATGTCCTCACTCAAGGAGGACTTTAAGGAAGAAGTCGAGTCGCGTTGTTGGGAGACTCATGGGAAGGCTCCTGGATTACAAGAGTCCCAGCCTTCCTCTTCTGGGTAGCAGCCACCGCCGCACCACCCATGAGTTCCAACTTAACCGCCGCGAAGATCTCTGGGGTCAAGTAATACCCCTTGACGCCAAACGTCTCTATTGCTTCCATGATGAGGTCCGTCAATGTCTTCTCCTTTTTCGTGTCCTTTTGGCTCGCTTTCTTCATGAAATACTCACTCACGAAGTCCTAGTCATTGGGAATGTCCCAATCAGAAGGAGCCGCCAAGAAAAAGAAGCGGTCCTTCCAGTGCTTTATGGAGTTAGGGTTTGCCCTAGGGAAATGGAAGCCAGGACGAGGCGACATGGAAATTTCGTCCTTTGCCTGGTTGAAGCAGAAGATTACCTTCACCAACCGAGAGCTAAATGTGCAGTCGTGAAGGCGCGCGAAGACACATAATGAAACTAGGTAACGCACGGCGTTGGGGTGAAGCCGTGCGACAGGGATACTCAAAATTGCCAGAATCCCATTCAGGTCCAGCGCCACTGGGAATCGAAGCCCACCCTTCAGGTGGGACTCGCAGACGGTAATAAAACCCTCTGGAGGCGTGGGCGCCCTGTTATCCTCGCCAAGAAGGAGGTGGGCTATATCTCTAGGGATGCGAAACCTGGCCAGAAGGCCACAACGGCGCTCGACGTAAGGACAGACTTAATCTCACCAACTCTCTAACGAGCCATGGGAGGCGTAGGATTCTTCTTCTTCATTGTCAATGTTTGGAGCAAGAGGATTCGAAAGTATGAATGGCAGAGGAAGGTAGCGTTTAAATAGGCAAGCGCAAAGGGCCCCAGAAGGCGGTTGTGCGGAAACTCAAAGGTTGCCCTCAATGATGGCTAGGACACGTGCCCTCTCAGTAGGGAACAACGCGTCCATCCAAGTTAGGTCATGATGGCCCCTGACATGCTACCTCACAACGCATGCTGCAGCCATCTATCAAACCCCAACCTTCATAGCAAGAAATTAATGCTAAGATGCAAGCTGCCAAGGACGGCTACGGCAGCAGCCATCCGATTGCCTACCCGGAGGTACCGCATATGATGTTCAAAAGCAACACACTACCATAAGCATATTACTCTGCCGAAAGGAAATTTTATTAATAAAGTTTCTTTACAGCTAAAGCCGGCCAAGTACAGCAAGACTATCTACGCCTATCAGGCTCAACAGGGTCTGAAGTTGGGAACTCAGTACGTTCCGAGAATCCAAGAAGTCCGTAGGGAAGCCAGGTGTCACCAGAGAAGCTATCCTTTGGCTCAGGAGAATCCTGTCCTGGAACCACCCCTCTAGTATTGGGGGCAGCTTTTCTAGGCAGATCCTCAACCTCAACTCGGCCTCTAGCCGCGTCTATACATCGCTTTGGACTCGAAGCTGCTCTTGGCACAGCTGAAGCTCCCCTTAAAGAGTCGCAATCCGACTCCGAGCATTGGCGTCGACCAGCTGCGACGACCTCACCTTAGATTCTGACAAGGCCTATTCAAGATAAGCTGCCCGATCGGGGCGGCTCCACATGCACATTCATGTTCTGTCTAATCTGAGCTTCGAACATCTTGTTCACTAGCCGCTTGTAGGTAGCGTTGACATTCTTCAGATCAAATGGCATGACCTTGCAGCTGTAGGTTTTTTGGTTGATCATGAAAGATGTGTACTCGTTGTTTGGGCTCATCCTTATCTGGTTGTAGCTTAAGTAGACGTCTATGAAACTTAGCAGTTCGTGCGGGCTTGTTCGATATCATACTAATAACGTCGGCAGCAACACGGTTCCTTGGTTGTTCTCTGGCTCCATTGCTGGCTTCCTCGGGGGCCTGTCCTGGGTTTTCAGGAACCGTGTGAGTGTCCCCGGCAGATCAGGTATTCGATTTCCTTCTGTAGGGTCCAGCAGCTTTTCATGATTTGTCCCAGAGACCGATGAAAATGGCAATATTTATTCTAGTCTTCGGCCTTTAGGTTTTTCGGCGCTTTGGGCCACTTTAGGAACTTCTCATCTTGGATCTACATCAAAATGTTTGAGCCGGTGTCGTTCTGGGGTATCAGGGCCAAGAGCCTGAACTCCCTTTGGACACTTTGCTCGGATCACTGTTGTTTCTGAGGTTCCCGAAAGCGACCAATGTCTCCATTTCACTTCTTTCCCACAGCCTGACTTCGGGTTGTCGGTCTATGCGTTCGGGACACTTCGCTTCATTGGCCTCCTCGGCTGCAATGTAGGCCTGAGCTATGGCCTCCACTTCTTGAAAGGTTTGGGGGTGTTGATGAGCCAGGTGCTTGAAGAACTCCCTAGCTGGAAACGTAGCTGTGAAGGCGCTCAACTTCATCTTGTCGGAGAGTTTGAGGATCCGGCGGGCCTCTGCCGTGAAGCTGCTTAGGAACTGCTTCAGATTCTTCTTAGGTTTCTGGCGGAGACAGATGTGGTGCCAAAGCTGCTTCTCCTCCCTTCGGTTGGAGGCAAACTGGCACAAGAAGTAGTCAGTGAGTGCGTCGAATGATCGGATGGAGTTGGGTTTGACGTCGTGAAGCCAAAGCCTGGCATCCCCTTTGAGTGTCATGGAGAAGCACTGGCGCATAGTGGTCTCGCTTATCCCGTGGAATGTCAGCAGCGTTTAGAAGTAATTTAGGTGATCCATTAAATTCGTACTTCTGTCGTAGGCATCTAGTGTCGGCATTTTGAACTTGAGGGGGGCGGCTGCGTCTTGATGTCCATGGTGAATGGAAACCTCCTCAGGTTGAGGGTCTATCGGCTAACTTTTCCCTTGAACACGCACTGTCATATTTTTTTCCACTTTCTCCTCCATTCGATGTGAGGATCCGCTCCTTTTGGCATTGATGAGATCCCTGAGTTCAAAGTTCTCCAGGGGGCCGTGCAAGTCGTGGTGGGCCTTGCGTGGAGTGGTCGCGTACTGCATGTACCCTCCCCTCTGGTCGCTGTGGGAGTTGCGGGGATTCCACCGCTTCTGGCTTTCCTCCGGCGCTTTTCTACTTAGGAGGCTCCACGCTGATGTCTAGGCCCTTCTACCTAAGGCTGTCTAGGCCCCGGCGTCGTCAGGCCTTGTCATTCTCGCTATGGGGACCCTCGGTACATGGCCCCTTCGTGTAGTGGTTGATGCTTGGGGGCCTAGGGGAAGAGCTCTAGTCCATTGCACGCCAACTCGAGCGCATAGTATTTGAAGTATCTGCTTCATGTCGCCCATGTCGGTGGTCAGCTTGTGCACATCAAGCTTGGGCTGCTCGCCAACACGACTACCCACAGAAGGGCCGTCGCCATGGGCGGCTGTGTCCCTTGCTAGCACGTTGGCTTGCACTCTAGTGTTAACCATTTTCTAGCTTGAAATGTTGATGTGGTGACAAGTGGTTGGACTTTATAGTTGTTCCCACAGACGGCGCCAATGATGCGTTTCTAAGTTCGGGTTTCTATGGTGATTAGGGAGCTTTCGGATTTCTCGTGTTGCATCAGGCTCGAACGGGTCTGGTTTTCGTGTCTTTCACCTAGGCCCTGTGCATCACAGACTACAAACACGAAGTCAGAGGACGGCGGGAAGTGCTCCTACCGTAAATCCTCTAATACTTAAGTCAAAAGTCTTTCCCTGGGAATGGAAAGATGCTGCATGAAAGTAATGTGATGTGGAATGCACAGATATTTATATGTAAGCGGTGGTAAAGTGAGTTAGAAGAGGCTTTGGTTCCTTTCGTGCACTTTAGAGAGTGGCTCACTAAAATCGCCAAATTGGAGTGGCGGTGTTGGAGGGAGGAGAGTTGGTTCCTTCTCACGTTTTGGTTCGAAGCTTAGTCGAAGGTAGCTTTGAGATGACTCGAATGGTTTTTGATGTTCGAATCTCTTGGTTGAATGAACTCTTTCGTTCCTTCCCCCTCTCCAGTGTAGGAGGTATTTGTAAGCTCTGTGAATGAGGTTTTGGGCGCGGGAACCCTGAGACAGGTGTCCTGCCTGGGTTCACTAGCTGCTAAACGCTAATAGTGGTTAGCGGTGTTAGTTATTGCCTTGTGGCGGCGAAGGACCGTCAACGGGCGTGCAAGGCATGGGCTAGTCACCTCTCGCTGGGATTGGCTGAGCTGCTGCAGGGCTTGCCAGAGTTGATTTTATCTGCCATTGGCTAACATTTTCTGAGTCAACGCCTCCTGCGCTGCTAGTCTGCAACCGCCTTGGGGGGAGGACAGGCGGATTGTGATTGGGCACGTGTCAGGAAATGTTTGGTGGGCCTTGACGTGGCCTGTTCAGCCCAAGTTCTATCTCATGGTGTTAGGCCTCGCGTGAATCCCCTGGGGCCCCCGTTGCCTGGCTAGGCCTTATTGTCGGCTAGGCCTTGTCTTTGTTGGTTTGGCCTTGCTCCTGGTAGCCCATGTTTGTACTGGACACATCACAAATGAAGAAAATAGGATAGATGCATAGGGTGAAATCACCAAAATCTTACCTTTAAAATCACCTTCTTTCTTTTTTTCTCTATTATTCTGTCTCATCTCTTATTCTCTTTTTTCTCACATCTCTTTAAAATTCTAAAGAAAATGACCTAAAATTCAGTTGAAGGTTTCTTAAATACCGAAACGAGTGTACAAGTGTCAGTTGTGCATCCGTCATTGTGATGCCATAAAGCTGCTAGCACACGTGTGCCTTTCACACTGAACCTTAGGTGCACTTATGTTATCGTGCATCCATGAATCTACATCATGTGTGCATCAGGCGCAACTTCTATTGATAAGCACGCACAAGTTTTATTTCCTACTCTCCTTAATATGCTTGGGTCAAGTGCCGATCCACTTCTTTCAATTATTTGATTTCTCACCTGAACAAGCAGTTATTCTCAACAGTTCACTTTATTTCTAACATCATAAAGCATATTTTAATGATTGTGTTACCATCTAATTGCTATTATGATATGAAATAATGTTCCTTATGTCGAGATTATATTAGTGTGTAATTTTCAGCAAAAAGTCTGCCTGCATTGCATGTGAGTCATCAAGGTGGTTATATTCAATTGCATATATATTAGAATACATAAGATAGGCTAATGGTCATCCTATCATTGATTGTGCAGTTTGAAGGTTTTGATTTGTACATCTTTTTACCTTGATCTTTATTTCACATTTTTTGATCATTCGTATGAGGGAGAAAAATGAAAAGAAGGAATCAAGCACCAAATCTGATCTTCAAGTGCTGAAACATGCAACTTCTATCTGAAAATTACTTTAGGAGAGATTCTGGGGCTTTCTTTAGAGCTGACCATTTCATTTGTGGACAGGGAGTTCCATTGCTAGTTTATCAGTTTTGCAAAAAATAAAGAGGCTTAGGCATGATCAGAAGTGCAAATTATAGCTTTAAGATTGCAACATAGAGATTAATGAATACAAGTTTAGGAGCTGGATTACTAGATTATTTGATATTGTTCTATCTTTTCCTTCTTGTCCATGGTCATTGTGAATTGTACTAAGAAAGACAAGTGGGCTTCCCTAGATAAAAGAGAATGTTTGAGGAAAACAAGAAATGCCCACCATACTAAATAATCTTTGTGATACAACCCTAGGCCCTAGTTTAGAGGAAGAAAAGTCCAGTATGATTCCGGAAAATGGAGTTTGAATCTTAGGCCATAGTCCAAAGGAAGAATGAGATTGAAAATGGTTTTTGTATTGGAGTAGAATGTGGGTACCCTTTACTATATTGTTCAAGACCATCTGATAAAAAAAAGTTTGTGCGGTTTTGTAATTGGCTGTTTAAATTATCTATCATGGAGTTTTTTTGGCCTTTGAATGTGCTTACAAACTCTAATTGTTTTTTGCATATCCAAAGTCCACTAATTGTTGCAGAAACTAAAAGTGGTGATGCAAAGATGCAATATGTTGCTGTGCTAGGTAGTAAATAAAATTTAGGACTTACCTTGCCCGATTGCTGTATGAGCGACAGATGCCAACCATACTAAAAGAAGTGAAGAAACTGACTTTGGAAGCATCATAAATTTATTAAAGCATTCTAGAAGGTTAGTTTTCTATAGTTGCTTTCTCCCTCGGCCTTGCAGTCTTAATTTATGGTCTAAGCTATAAGTTTACCCTACTTTGTTTGACAGTAGGTTTTTGTTTTGGTTTTGGTTTTGGTTTTGGTTTGTGGTTGTTAATAGTGTAGATTCCCACCTCCCACAGGGCATAGGGTTTGGTAACAAGAAGTAGCAATATAGAGTCCCAACACAAGTACCTTGAGCTTGACTTAGGCTAACAGATCTAGTAGGTTGCATTTTGGGTTGAGGTGCATTCAAATAACTTGCAAACTCTCTTGTTGATTATCTCCATAGGCTAGGTTGGATTCGGGTGAAATCAACCCAGCTACATTGTTGGCCTTGCATTATGATTGCTAGTTTTCAAATCATCCCACCGATTTATATTTTATAGTGGCTTTTTAGTAATTTTAGCCTCTTTGTGAAACTTCTCTCAGTTTGCCAAGTGAAACTGCTCCTAATAGTGTAACATCTAGAAAATTTTAATGTTGATGATAATGATGATTTTATTGTTGTTATTGTTAAAAAAATTAATAAATGAGAAAATTGCATTTTGAAATAGAATTCAAGAATATTTGACCAGTTAGCTAAGATTTATCTTATTTTAGATAAAGAAACCCAAACATTGTAAGAAGGAAAAGATTGGCAGGCTATATAATCAAAATTTGAGGGTCGGTTTGTGTAGGTTGTATGCCTTAATTTAGGTCTATGTATCTCCACTATTCAGTTCTATTAGTCCTGTTAGACTTCTAGACAAGCATCACCATTGGATTTCATTTGTTGGTAGAAACCATTAGTTGCTTCGTTCCAAAACAATATGATCATTCAGTCGAATATGTTTTTTTTAGGTGGGGGAAGCAATGAGTAATAGTTGACCTCTAGATGTAAGCCAGGTATCAAGGCCAGGAGCCTAACCTACAAGAGAATTTTAGCTTAAATATATCTCCAAACATTACTTGTACCAAATAGTTAAAAGACTAGGATCATTCTTAGAAGTAATGATCACACACAATAGAAACCACCTAAGAAAGGCAATTTCTAAACCAAAATCGGGCCACATACAAAGACAAACATGGCAAAATTTTAGTCCAACTGAATTAGGAGAACATCTAGTTTTCCACTAAATTAATATTATAAGGAATAAAACAATTGAAGAAAACAAACCAGCTTGTTGTGCATTGAGATATCCATAATACTTCTAGAGTTAGCTTTCTCCATTCAATACTTTAGCAAGGTCGGCACTGGCATTCCTATTGCAGCTAGGTAAGGTGACTCATCTCTAGGGTGTAGCATCCAAAAGCATGATCAAATTATTTAAAATCTAGGAAAAAACCTAAATTATCATGACAAAAAATTAATTTGTTGCTTTCCTTATACCTTTCTCTTCTATTCAGGAAAGTCCACTGCCTTTCTTCCTACAATTCACAATGACCACAATAAAGAAGGAACAGATAGAATAATATGAAGTCATCTAAAGAAACAAAAATTTCAATACACACTCTGGATTTCTAGAGATCCAACTCCTCCCAAACTTGTATACATTCAGCTTTATGTTGCAGCCTCAAAGCTCTAATTTGCACCTTAGATCATGCCAAAGCACTTTCTTGACACATGTAATGGTTAGCTCTAAAGTAAAGCCCTAGCATCTTTCTTAAATAATTTTCAGCTAGAAGTTGCATGTTTTAGCACTCAAAGATCAGAATTGGTGATTAATTCCTTCTTTTCATTCTCTGATAAAGATGGAAATAGGGAAAAAATAAATAGAAGAAGTTACTCTTTTATTTCTTCAGCTTAGTTTATCATTAGAAAAAATATTTAATTTATCACGAGAAAATTATGAGGTCTTGTTAATTGTCCATTTCTATTTGTTTAATAACCATTAGGTGGAAAGAAGAACATGGACCCCATCTATTTCCATGTTTGCTTAACCAAGTATTTAGTTCTGATTTTTTTCTCCTTTCAACTTTCTTGTGCATCAATAAACTATATTTGGTCGGTTAAATTTTTTTGGATCTTTACTTAATAATTTAAATCATCTGGTTTATTAGTTTTTTTGAAAAAAAAGTACCAGAATCTTATTGTTAAAATGTCTAATAGTTTAATTAATGAAATATTGTTTTTTTTGTCAGTGATTGGTTAATACTTGGTATAACATGCATATATTTTTTTCATACTTTTTAAGTCTAAAAGGCAGTTTTATGATGTTTTATCATATTATAAAATTAGTTTTAGTAGTTTTGTTGTTGGCTCTATTGATTTAAGTAGTTATTTACATTTTAAGGAAAAACATTTATAGTTTATTTGTTGTGAAAGATTTTTCACACGGTATTTATTTATTACGAATTTGATTGTATGTGATGGAACCTAATAAAATGGGCCAAATCCAGATAGGGAAAGATTGAAGACTCAAATGGGAAAAATATGTGACCCGGACGAGTAAACTGAAGAAAAAATGTGGCCCCTAAAGTTTGATGTCATAATGTAAAGAATGGTTTAATTATTAGTGGTTTGTAAAATATTAAAAAAATAATTAAGTTATGTATATAAATATTAGGAGATAATCGGTATGGAAAAGTAAATTTGCATCCATAGTAAAAAAAAAATCATTTCTTAAAGTCATCAAGTCCTTCATGAGCAAGGCCATAAATACACTATGGCCTCCTCGTTGCTCCTCAATACTTTACCACAGCACCGAGATTGAAAGGGAAATCTTTTGCAGATGTTCCTTCAATTTTTAAGGAGTTCAAAGGTCCAAATTGCAGAAGATATAGGAGAGAGTATCCTAATAGATCTGTAGAGTTTATCTGTATCCTCCAATGCTGAATACTCATTGTGATTGGTAGCTTTGAAAACCGAAATTAGGCACATACAAAAAGCATGATCAATTCAGAGACCACCCTTAACAAACAAGCAGCCAAATTACATTTCGTTCAGAAGTTTCATTCACTTGACAACTCTGTTTTTTGATTGGAAACTTTCTCATTCTTTTAAATTCCTGATAAATTTGCGGTAGAATTTTCGGAGGAATTGATTAAAGAATAGGCGCTCATCAGACTTGATTTAGATTTGTGATATGCGCTCTTCTATCTATCGCTCCCTTTCTTATACGTATTGTGTTGGTCAGAGTGAGCGTCAGCATTTCTTTTTCCTCTCCGCACAAGTTTTCATTTATTGATCAATACCTCTTTTAGATGAACTGTCTAAGTTGGTTGCGAGTCTATCTACAATAATTTCATCAATGTGTTGGTTGGAGACGTATTACTTTGATTCTGTCCAATATTTTAGTGATCTGGTGCCATAGTATTTGATCCATGTAGTTTTGTTGTGTTTGACTTTTGATCTCATATCTTGTAGAATTCTAAATAGAAGAAATCTTTGGAACAGATCAAAGTGTTGATAAAAGAAGATGAGATTCTCTGGCAAGGATTGGAATCAAAATTCTCTTTTCATGAGTACTCTATGCAATTTACTCACTCAGACCCTGAAGCTTTATCTAGTCAGATAAAAGATAGTAAGTCCTCGTTTTGTGTCATGCCTTCAAGCAACGGAAAAAAGACAACCTGTGAATTGAATACAAATTATATGCAAACTGAACAGAATACATAAGTTGAATGATCAATTCAATCATCTGTTGCTAAAAGCTCCAGTCCAGAGATGAAACTGTTGGAGATCTTAAATTCTTTATCTTCAATACAAAATCGGGACCATTTCAAAAATATGGTAAAATATCTTTAAGTATTATGGTTGATTCCCAAGAGTAAGGAAAATTTTTTCTCGGTCTAACTTTTTAATGTAATAATCAGATTTCCTTAAATCGTGAATTGTTTTGTATAGATCAACTGGGTGAAATTTTCAATCTGAATGAGGAAAAGGTTGTCAACACTCCAGGTTGAACATAGAGGAGCCATCAGAATGCATGGTCTGCTTATACATACGTATGTGGTCGTCTCTGGAGGATACTTATTGCTGATGCTACCTCTCATTACAGTTTATTTAGTACTAGAAGCTATGAGTAGCACGGTAAGGCTGCTCTCAAGACCAGGTTTGTTTCTTCTTTTTTTTTTTTTTTTTGGCACTTAAGGTACCACATTTCTAACATTGAATTCTTGCCAATAAAAATCAATTCCACTTTTTGATGCAACTTGTAACATCATTTTGCTCAAAAGATTTGGAAGACTAGTCTAGTTCTTTGCTATTGTTTGACTCCCAGATTAGAGAATCAGCACCTTTTCTAATCCTTTGTCAATGAGTTAAATCTTTTGGAAAATTTTTATTTCTTTTTAATAGCAAGTTTACCATATGGTTTTGATTCAGAGTAATTATTCAGAATATAGGCTTTGTTTTGCCATGAGTTGCTTGGAGATGCATTCATTGAATCAATGTCTTAAAACTTATGTGGTAGTATATAGACTGGCCAGTGAGGGTTCAAAGGTTGATATGGCCTACATACAATTACAATTAAAATTGAAAGAATAGGACTTGGAAAGGGAAAATGCTGATCTTCATCAGAGCAAAAATGAGTTTGCAAACAAATTAGATGTATAACTGCAGGAGGAAAAGAATCTCGATGATAGGTTTAGTGCTTTCGCTGCAGAATTGACTTAAATGTGTGAGAAAAGTCTAGCTCAGCTGTGTATTCTGCATGTGGTTCTTTTGGTAAGTTGGTTAAGTGAGAAAGTGACCTTGGTGCTAGGTATCTGAGCATGACCAATCATAGTATGACCAGCTTCATCATCAGTGCTTGGCACGATCGGAAAACAACATGCCACTATTAGCCAATGAGAGATTAGATGATAAGGCCTATGAGTTCTTGGGAGCCTAAGGTTCTTTAGTTCTACGGCATACAAAGGGATGCCACTTAATAGTATGAAGCATCTGGAAAATGAAGCTGAAGTCAAGCCCCTTTTTTAAAAGTATAGTGAACAAGGAAAAGCTGGATTATCAACTAGGACAAAAAGTCAACACCCCAGAAAGTT
The DNA here is from genome assembly GCA_033239525.1 of Nepenthes gracilis. Classification (NCBI taxonomy): domain Eukaryota; kingdom Viridiplantae; phylum Streptophyta; class Magnoliopsida; order Caryophyllales; family Nepenthaceae; genus Nepenthes; species Nepenthes gracilis. Next base: position 3,323,115 of record BSYO01000009.1, read on the forward strand.
TGGTATTGTCATAGAACAAAAAGTGGTTTGTCCTCTTTATTAACTTGTTTATTTTAATTACTTATAAAAGGAAAATGGAAACATCCATCTTATATTTATGCATCATATGTTATTTTTAAACGCTGTAGAAAGATATATTCTTGTAATCATCAGTGTTCGAATATTTGATCATATGAAATGCAGAGAAACTAGCATATGATATGCAGGAGAAAGAGTTTGTAATTCAACTCTTGCAAAAAGAAGATTGGGAAGCATGAGCAGCAGGTATATTTTCTGTTGAAGCATGTCATCAACCAATTTGAATAACAAGCTGTGAGCAGGAGCAGCATGTCCTGCAGTGATGGGACACAGAAAAGCACCTGGAAGGCCGAAAGGTAGAGGCTTCTAAAATCGTTTGATTCAAATATCCATCATGGAATCCTTTTGGCCCTTGAATGTGCTTGGTAACCCCAATGCATTTTTTACATATCTAAGCACTTTTAATTGCTAGACAGTAAAATTGGTGAAGCAAAGAAGCAATATCATGTACTAGATGGTAAACAATATTGGTGAAGGAGATATATCAGTGGATTCAAGTGTCAAGTTTTACCTTGAATTCATTAGATCCTCTCAGAAACTATGCCAAAGTGTGTCACTGACTCGTCAAGTATTTTGAACTGGCATTAAATTTCATCATAGAAAAGTATGAGTTAGAGAAGTCGGGCATTGATAATATTTAAAGGGGAAGATTTTTTCTTCATTCTTTTGTTGTTTTTTTACTTGATTGGAAATGTGATTACACTTGTCTAGGTCCTCAGGCCGACAATATTGTTGCACTAATGGAAAGATGTTCTTAGCAAAGTCTTGAATAATGCAAAGAGAATTGGGGCAACACTTGAACAACGTCCTGGTAGAACATGTAGGTTTGGTATGTATTAGAATGTTACACATTAACGAAGCATTAGGATATTAGTTATAGTCCAAAGTCCATTTGCATTAAAGGTGGGAAATTAACAAGGCCATCAATTTCAGTACAATATAGAAACCTTTGCTAAGCGGAAATTACTAATATCAAAACTACTAATATTAAAATGTCAATGGTAGGCCAGTAATCTTTCTATCATGCTATTCATCTCTCTCTACAGCTATGTTGATTAAATACTCTTTTTTTCCCCTTCTCGTATATATGTCGTTTACCAATTTGTGAGATTCAAAATATTTGATGCCTGAGTGATCTTTATCATACTCTTTTCTATATAAATATTATAAAATCATAAAATCATGAAAAACAGGAATCAAGTGCCATAGTGGACAATATTCGAGACATGTAATGCAACCTACTTCTTGCTGAAAATGAGTTGAGGGGTTAGTTGTCACTTATATGAGACTTGCCTAATACATTTCGTGTGATGCAGACAAGTCAGCTTTTTTTGATATTTACACCTCAAAGTACTTAGAAATATAAGACTTCTGGAAGAAATGCTCTTTACTATAGAAATTGAATGCAAGAGTATGGAGCATCTCTCTGACACTCATTCCCACAAGTTCACCATTAAAGCTATCCTTTGAACTCTTCAAGATTAGCCACCTCCTCGATTGCACGCTACTTCCTAGTTTTACCTTGGTTTTGCTTGAATTGTTCACTCTCTAACTTTTTGACCTTGATTAGCTCTTATAGCTTATATCAAATGAGAGGAGTTCATTCTTTTATATAGAAATGCCATTTTTTCAACCAACGGTTAGGATTATCTTTCTATCCTCTACTACGGATGATTAGGATTTACATTTTAAAGTATTCTATATAATTATCTCCTTGTTAGAATACTCTAGAACTTCTCACATTATCCCTGCTTAAGAACATTCTAAATCAAGTATATGTCTTTCCCCTTTTCTATAATCCTTTAGGCTATTCTATAATATCTCAGAATCTCCTAAACAATTATCTACCCTATATATATATATCCTTGTGTACATAATGTGTATGTGCGGGCATCTTCTGTCTACATGTCATGTTTGCGTGACACATAACTTCTATACTTCTTGACCATCCGTGACACTCTCCCCCACTTGCTTTCACAACGCCCTCGTTGTGAAGAGGTATCACGACCTCGTGGCTCTGGCCTTCCTTGCCTTCGCCTCCTGTGCCTCCTCCTTGACTTGGCTAATTTGTGGATGACTACTGTTCTCTGCTTGACCATAGACCTAGTCCTAGTCTATCATCTTCCCTTAGTATGGCTCATCCAATGTTAACCCCCCTTAGAGCAATTGAATGGCACCGATCTTTCATAAAAGTACTAGCGCCCTCTTCTTTAAGTCTCCTTCTTGAAGAAGCCCCACCATATGCGGTGATTCCTCACCGTCCATGATGTACTGGCATTTATCCCGCGGCATCACCATGCTCTTGGCTTAAGTGGAAGAACTCGATGACTAAGATGAATGGATAGTCATGTAGGTTCAGGGATGAAAAGATCCTACGTAGTATTCAAAACTTTAAAATATGTATTAATTCAGAGAAAGAAGAGATATTCCAGCAGTTCAGGTAAACCTTCAAAACTTTTAATTGACGAAAATCATACAGGATTTACAATACACGAATGACAGAGGTTACAAACCTCACAACACTCGAAAGGAAAACAGAATAAAACACACTTTGGGAGATACAAGGATAGGGAAAAGCTAAAGTATTTACAAGGGTGACATAAGGTTGATAAAGGTTGATGTGAGGAGAGATGGAGCTTCTTACTCTTTGGCTTCGTGTTTAGCTCACCGATTCAACTCCTGCTAAGTAATGAGGCGGAGGTGTCCTTATATAGCCGTCTGGTCTTCATTTGAGCCACTGATCAAAAGTTAGAGGATTAAAATGATGACGCTGCTTTAGTTGTTAAGTGTCTCTTTAGTTTGTTTTACGTATTGTCCATTTTTGGCAGCTGTTTTAAGTTATTTTGCATTTTGTTATACTTTTTGCACCGTTTGAAAAAGCTGCGAATCTTAGTATTCATTTGTATGCTTTTACTATTCATGAATAGTATTTTGCTGGCATACTGTAGTATTTTCAAAATATTTCTTTGAGAGCATTTGGTGAATAGAGATAAGTAGGTAGTGATGTGATAGGTATCTCCAAGCAAAATGTTAGTGGAAAGCTTTTTTTTTAGAAACGAAGAGTACCGGTGAATAGAAGTATTTGAATATTATCCACAGAGAAAATGGTATATTCAACAAAATTGAACATCTGATGTGGGCCAAGATTTGGAATTGTTGAGAAATCTCACGCCAGAATATTATAACGGTAGAGATGCTTAGCTGTTGTGAAAATCAGCTAAGTTTCATTACTGAGAGATAGCCAGATATTACAGGTTGTACTTCATTGATAAGATCAAAGACTATAACAGTTAAGAGATAGAGCCAATTTGTCTGTTTCTTGATTCATTTAGTAAGTTGTTGATGTTGTTCAAATTTGATGAGGGTAATAGTTGCTTTCTGAGATGCATGAGCTTGCTATTTAAATAATTGTAAATCCCAACTGAAAACATCAACAGTATTCCAAGCATCAGATGGTAGTTGCATTGATGTCGAAGTACCGGTTGTAAAGGAAATAACTTGAATATAAGGAGATTGGTTAAATTGATCACATAAGAAGTATAGTTCATCTAGTGGTAGTAATACGTAATTATCTTGTCGAGAAGTCAAAGTATACTTTGATTATGTAAACGATATAAATTGTTTCTAGATAGTTGATGAATAAGCCCATAAGCCATCAGCTTCAAGAGCAAATAAACATCCGTCATTGAAAAATTTCTTCTGATTAAGTCCTTGAATATTAAGTCCACATTCAAAGAGAAGTCCATGTCCATAATCAGGAGCAGTTTTATATTGGACAAGTTGCAAGTCTGCTGTGATAGGAATAGATTGACAGGTTTGAAGAGCAGGATTGATAATATAAAGAAAATCCGATTCAAGAAAGACGATGGATAAACAGAGAAATAAACCATTATTACAAGCTAATATTCAAAGGAAGCGATCATGGATGAAATCGAGTGCGTAAGGATGTAGCACAGCATTCGTTGCAGGGACAAATTGCCATATGGGACTATATTTACATTGGAAAAAATATCTTTCTATCATCTTTTTCAAAAGCAGGATAAGAATGATATTGGTTAAAAGATATGTTTGATAGAAATTGAAGACAGGATTTTGACATGGATGCAAATTTGAGAAGGGCTTTGACAGGAAGTCAAGAAAATAATTCATACAAGAGATCATAAGTAAAAAGAAGAGAAGACGACTCAAGTTGCGGTGTCATGCTTGCCCTGTAAAAATTCTCTTGTTAAGAAATCGGGTAAAGAGTTTAAAGTTTCTTTGATAAATTCAATATCAAAATCAAATACAGATAAAATTGCTTGCCATCGAGTAAATATTTATTTAGAGACTAAATTTTTAACATCTTTTTGTAATACATCTTTAGCAGCTTTGCAATTAATACGTAATAAAAAACTTTTTATTGTATAAATCATCTTAAAATTTTGAGATGCATAAAATGATAGATAAAATTTTTTTTTTTGATAGTTGAATAATTTTTTTATGATCCTAACCATAATCCTGAATGAAATCGAACAATTTGAGACTGAGCTGTCGCTAATTTTTGTTTTAGTATCTGCCATATTCTAAATTATATGCATCATTTTCTATAATAAGTAACGCTTGAGAATATGGGATACCTAAATATGGTAAATACTGAACTTGTTTTAATTGTTTAACAACGTTAGTGTGTTCATCAGTCCAAGCAGGAGGATTCTTTTGAAGACGATATAGTGGTTTACATATCTATCTTAATTTTGGTATGAATTCTGCAATATAATTTAAACAACCTAAAAATCTTTGTAGTTGAATTTTATCTTTAATTTTATTAGGAATTTTACTAGTAAAGTCAATTGATCTTTGAATAGGTATTATTGAATGTTGATAAATGTTAAAGTCCAAAAATCTTATTTTTGTTTGAAATAATTTAATTTTTAGTAAAGATATAACTAATCCATTTTGTTTAATAATATTTAAAAATTGATAAAAATGTTTAAAATGTTGATCGATAGAAATAGAAAATGCAAATACATCATTAATGGAGACAATAATAAATTATGTATACGGATTAAATTTTTGATTTATTATATTTTGAAATTCAGATAAAGTATTCTTTAATCTAAAAGGCATCACATTTCATTCGTAATGACCAAAAAATACTGTAAATGCAGTTTTATAGTGATCCTTTTCTTGAACTTGAATTTGTCAAAAGTCAGATTTTATATCAAATTTAGAAAAAATATTTACATTGTATAATCTATTAAATAAGTCACGTTTGTTAGGTGTAGGATATTGAATCCATTTGAGTGTCTTGTTTAATGGTTTATAATTTATAATTAATTAAGGTACACATGTTTTCTTTCAGCATTATTCATAACATAGAAGGCAAAACAATTCTATAGTGATTTAGAAGTTAGAATCAATTGTTTGTCAAGAATATTTTGAATCTCTTTGTAATGTTCTAGTAATTTTTGATTCATTTAAATTGGACGTATTTTTGAGGAAATTTTACTTTTATGAAAGTCTAGTTCATATGGTAGAGAAACTTAATATTGTTTTCGATTCTAAGAGAATTTGTAGAGTAGAACATATTTTTTTCAAAACATTGGAGTAAATTGGCAATTTTTTTTGTACGATAGCTTGTTTCAATTGTTGTTTGATATTAACTGTTTGTATATTATTTTATAAATAATTAATTTATTTTTCCTTTTTGATTATTAGATTTTTTTGTTTAAAGATTGTCGTTGCTTGTAATTCTTGTATTTTTTTTTTTGTTTAGTAGGATGTATAAATTGAAATAAGGCAGGTGTTCCTATTACATTTGTAGAAATACCTTTTGCAGAGGCTGTTAAGGGATATATTTGAGTAAAAACTGGTGTGCCTATGATAACATTTTGTTGTAAATCTTTGACTAAAATAAATGTTGATTTAAAACAGTGGCATTGATTACATATTGCTACACGTGTTAATTTATATTTAATATTTAATTTTGATTTATTTGTCGTGTTAATTTTTCTATTATTTTTTGATAATGTTTTGTAGGAATTAAACATTCTTAAATACAATTTTAATTTGCATCAGTATCTAATAAGGTGATTAATTTTAAATGTTATTTATTGTTTATTACTAGGGTAATTTGACAATACCATTTTTAAAAATTAATTTTTGAAATGAGTTAGTAAATATTCAGTTTGATCCGTAGATTGTATTCCATAGTTGTGATTTGATTCTTCTATATCTTGTTTAGATTGTATAATCACAAGCTATGTATTTTGTTGCGTCCCGGGCCCAAGGTTGTTGTACGGATTAAGGAGCCTTCGGATTCCTAAGCGCGCGGGGGCTCTGGAAGAAGGATCCAGTCTCCGTCTCTCAGAACCTGGACCTGCACAACACAAACAACAAACAAGAGGTGAAGGGTCTGGCAGGATTTCTCCCACCAAGGCCACTCCGACGCTCAAGTCAGCAAATTCCCGCAATTGACGGAAATGCGCACGCTAAGGTGGTGCGCGTAAAAATGCTGTGATGCGTAAGAAGAACTTATGTGGTGATGAGTAGAAATGCAGTGAGCAGGTGATGGAAGGCCTGGCTTCCTTGGTGCACTGCGATGAGTGGCTAACTTTCCCGCTTGACGGGATGAGAAGAAGGAGAACGATTTGGCCCAATCCGGTCAGAGGATTGGAACCTTATGGGAGCTGGACTAGTGCTTGGGATCCAAGGTAACCCTTAGTCGCAAGGTCGCAGAACCAGAAAACCGTTCTCAGAGTTCGAATCCAAATTCAGAGCCAGAATCCCCTTCTCTGGAGGGTGAGAGCGCTTATATGCCTCCTCCCGTTTGGACTCTTGGGCGCAAGACGCCTGTTGCTGGGTCGTTGACCGCCGGCCACGCTGCTGTCCCGATAGCGTGTCGAACACGCGGCGAGCGCCGTCGATCACGCTCGATTTTCCTTGAGAGAGGAGTGGTTGGCCGTCTCGCAGACAAGCCTGGCGATGGCGTTGGCGTAGTCTTGGCTATGCCTCTATTGGCTAGCCTTTCCGCCTTTCACTCTGTTCCCGCGACGCATTTAATGCGCTGCGCAGTTTCCGTTAGCGTGACTTCGCGACCATTCCCGTTGAAATGGGCCGACGCTTTCTCGCGTGCTCCTCCTTTTCTCATGGGCCGCTGTTTGCTTTGTGGGCTGGATCATCTCATGGGTCGGAACATGGACCCAACACTAGCCCCCATGCAGGCCGGCCGGTGGTCGGGCCCGGCATGTCCATTGGGCCCATTTCCACGGTCTCGCCCTTCCTCGTGCCGCGCCACTTTTGTCGTCTTCCCAGGTCGCGCCTTTCCTGTGCCGGGCAGGGCTTTTCGGGCTGCTGCGGCTTCACCTCGCCCGGCGAGATTCGCGCGCCTTGGGTTGCGTCTGACCGGTGGTCGCCGCCATCGCCCGAAAGACGTTTGCTGACACACCGTGTTGCGGCTGGGTGAGAGGGCAGCCGTGTCTTGCCTATAAATAGCCGGGGTGCCCAAACTGTTGAACTCGTGCCTTGCAGCCTTTGGTGGAGACGATGAGAGGATCTGGTTTTGCCCGCCCGGTGGGCACTCGAGAAGGAATTGGGTGGATCGGCCCGCATGCTCGGAGCTCTTGGTGTTCACCGTCATAATCCAAGCCTCATGGCTTGCTTTCTCTGCAAATGTGAGTGGCTCGGCCATTCCGCCACAAGTCGTCGTGCGCCTCCTTCTTGGTTGTGGCTTGGCCGGCCGGGCGGGATTCTTTGACTTCCTCCGAGTATCCTCTCCCGCTTCCCGACGGCTTTCGGAGGAGAAGTCTCCGTCGCGCGGGCCGGTGCGACCCGGCCATAGAAGGGGTGCGAGGTAAGTAGCCCTCTTGTGGAAGCGGGCTTGACATCGGACTTTTCGGGAGCGCCCGGCTTCAGTGCTTCACGGACGGCGGTGGATTGGTCAGCCGAGACTTCCACCGGGATCGCTCCTTGCTTCTGCCCCACTTCGGCGGCAAAACTTCAATCAAGCTTTTCACCTCCGTTCGCCGGGCTCACACCTTGGGGCGAGGTACGGCATACCGGCTTCGCCTCATGACCTTCTTTTATTTTTTTCCGTAGCTCCATGGTTGTAGATCTTGTACTTTGTAAGGAAGCATTTGTTAATAACATAGTCCATTTTGTCTTGACTTTTGTCTTGCCTTTGTGAATGCGTTTTGATTTTCTCGGGCATATTGCCCCCGAGGGTCCACGTGTCGTTCCCGAGGCCCGTGGGGTCTCACGCCAACCGTCATGTCCCTTGAGACGGCCGGCGCATTTAATGCCTGCCAGCCATTGAGAATTCATTTCATCTGGGAAGCGTGCGAGTTTTCAGGAACTTTCCACGCGGCAAGCCTTCATTTGCCCTGCTTTAAATGCGTTCTGATTTTTCGGTTTCGCCGCCTCTTCGGGAGAAAACTTGCTTATTTAAACGTTTTCCCCCGACTTTTGGCTCCCTTCTGTACTTGCTCGTCCTCTGGTTGTCTTGACCTTTTGCGCTCGATCTCCTGCTGTGAAATCAAATGGCGGACTTTTCCAGCGACTCAGAATATTCTTCTCACGAGTCCGAATCCGGCTCTCACGGCCCCGCTCTTTCAGGATCGGGCGTCTTTGGAAGCGCCTTCTCCGAGACCACGGTTGCCGGCCCTTCTCGGAGTCGAGGGACACCTCCACGGTTCGCAATGGCTCCGCCGCGAAGAGTGGAGCGGCTCAGGGCCCGTGTTGCATATTTGGAGGGCGCCTGGGCCGAGTCTGAGGCTCGGGCCGCTCGTCTAGCGGAAGCTAATGTGGGGGCGCAGGCCCGCATCTTGGCCCTTGAAGCGGAGCTCGAGCAGCTTAAGAAGCGACATGAAGCTGAGGTCGCCGAGTTGCGGTCAGAGTTAGGGTCGAGGCTTCATAACGAAGGACCGAATCCGATCCCGGGACGGGCCCTACGGGACGCCGCCCGGATATACCAGAGGCTGGCCTTACTGGAGGATCCAAACTTCCGCGCAGGCGTCCTAGATCCTCGCAACTTGCGCGTCCGATCTCGTGGTCAGTTGGTGGATTACCGCGCCCAAAGTTCTTACGCTGGCCTCTGGTTCCAATAACTGCTTTGATGCTGTGGAGCACTTCTTTTTCCTGTTAGCGTTGTAACAGAAATATTTTGTCGTAATGAGAACTCTGCCTTTCGTATTGTTTCTCCTGTCGGATTTTCCTGTTCCTTGGCTGTTTTTCTCTCTTCTCCCTTTTTTTTTTTTTTTTTTTTTTTTTTGCTCGTCAATTGGGGGCTCTGCTACCGTGAGCCCGTATTTAATACGGCGGCGCCAACGCGGGTGCTAGCTGATCCCCTGAAGGGTCGCGTCTGCTAGCCTTGTCGCCTAGCCATCATGGCACTCGATTGGAGTTCTGCGGTGTGCTGGGATGCTGCCACGTGCCTCATCCTCCGCTGGCGGTGGCAATTCAGTTTCCCGCCTCTTTGTTCGGCGTTGTCTATTTAAACCGGACGCCAATCGTTTCTTTCCTTCCGCTGACTTCTTCTACCTTCATTCTTGAAGTTCTTAAAAACAAATGGCAGCGAAACAAGGTTCTTCTTCTTCCCGTGTCCATGAGTCATTCGCCATGGTGTTCGCAACACCAGATCGATTTTGACTGAGGCGTATATTGCCTCCCTTAGGTAGACTATGCGATTCCCGGCGAGCTGATTTCCCTTGCTCCTGGTCCTCAAGATAGAGCCGACGCTCCTCCAGAGGGCTTTATAACGATTTATGAGTACCATCTCAAGGGAGGACTTCGTATTTCATTGCACCGCTGCTGCATGCAATAGTCGATACACCGGGAGTTCCCATGGCCAGGCTTCACCCTAACGCCTTACGCTACCTCGGTGTCTCCGTGCGTCTTCGCCATCATGCACCGGTGCGATTTTGACGCCAAGGCGGCGGGGTAATTTTCGGGCCTCGAAGTCGGAGGATTGGATATCGCTCACCCCGGGCGCGGATTCAACCTTCGTGGCACAAATCCCGATTCCGTTAAGGGCCGGGAAGGAGCGTTTTTCTTCCTCGAGACGCCTTTTGAGTATGAGCTTCCGAGAGGGTGGGGCCCGATCTCGGAGTTCTTCCGGAACAAGCCTACCGATGAGGACATCGCTGAATCCTCGAAGCTGATCTCCGCCGTTCAGTCTGAGGAGAAGAACTTTAAGAAACGGGGCCACTACCTTTCCCCTATCACGTTCGAGATTGCTAGATGGGGTCCTCCCGCTGGCTGGGCGGCAGCTGGGCCGGTCCAGGGAGGTCCTGGAGATACGGAGACTCATCCGCAGCCCGGCGATGCTGCGGAGGAGAGTTGTTCTCTGCTGCGTTCTTCAAGCAATGATGAGGACGCGGCAACCCTCAAAAGGTTGAGGGAAGCAGAAGCGCCTCACCGAAGGAGGTTGAGAAGGCGAGTCGTCGGTTCTTCAGTTGCGGGAAGTTCGGCTCCGACGAGATCTGCCAGGGCGCGCCGCCAAAGGGAAACTGCCGTACCTTCGTCGACTTCGATCGCGGAGCCATCCGCTCACGAAGTCGGCGAGGTCGAGTCTCTACCCACTGGGGACCTTCCTACTGGCTGTATCGCTGAGGCGTCGGGGGACGTTGTTGTTTTGGATAGCCCTGAGAGGCCATCGGTTTCAGCGCCTGAGCCGGCGTTGGAGGCCAGGGGGCCTGCATCGTTGCCAGCTATTCTTGTTGAGCCCGTCTCTGCGTACGGGCCTCCTGGGATCCTGGTGGTATTCTCAGAGGCTGGGACGGCTCCTGTTGCTGTTCCGGAGCAGGCCGACGAAGGGGAAGCCGGGTCGCACTCGTGGCGGGAGCCCCCGAGTGTTCCTGCGGCTGCAGTCCTTCCAGTCAGCCCTCCTCACGCAGTCGAGGAGACGGAGCCCCGCAGGGTGGCCCCTTTGGATGAGCCTCGCACGGTCGCATGCTCGGTGGTCGGTGACGCTCTGTGGGCGATGTGGTTCGGATTAGCGGGCGGCCGGGCGTCCTCGGGCGGGAGCTGCGAGCGCTCCTTCGGCGGCGCCTTCCCGGCCAGCCCTCCCCATGCGGTCGAGGAGAGTGAGCCCCGAGAGAGAGGCCTTTCACAGGCGGTTTGCGCTTCTGCTTGAATGCCTTCCGTACGGTTGTTTCTTACGGACTTCTTTCTTTTGCCGCTCATCTTGTCATACTTTTAACTTCTCCACCGTACGTGCTTCGAGACGATACGGTCCCTCGCCGAGGTGCGCGCGGTTCTTTTCGCGGAAGCCTTGAGCGGGTCATCGTTGACGGCACCATCTTGCCGCGGCAGCCACGCTCGAATCGCATCCCTCACCGAGGAGGTTGGGCGGGCTGCGGCGGAGAGTCATGCGAATTAGAGGGCCTCCTTTCGCTGGAGGAAAGGATCGGGCTGGACTAGTTGTGGACGCGGTTGGGCGAAGATTCTCCTTGAGTGGCGGTCGGCGATGGACACTCGCTTTTGGGACGGCATCCGCTTGTGCCGCAGGATCGTCTCCCTGGCGGCTCCTCACGTCCCAGCCGGCGTCCTTCATCCAGGAAACGCCGGGGTAGGAGAAGCGTCGCGCCTGAAGACGTTCCCTGAGGAAGCGGGCCCGTCGAGTACTGCTGATTAGCTTCTGTCGCCGTTAAGTCCCGAGTTTGGTTTTTGTTGTTGTATCATGCTTGTCGCTTGTATAATGTTTGTATAAATGAGAAGCTTTTGCTTGCGCCTCGCGTCCATGCTTCCCTTATCATACAAATAAGTTGTTCGCCTTTTGCTTCGCTTTACTTGCCGGATCATGCTTGGCGTTTGAGTATTGGGCCCTTTGGAGCCGCTCGATTAAGGCCCTATACGGGCGCCCTCTTGCGTGGTGCTCGTCCTTCGTAAGAGGATGTCGTCCACCACTCACGCGTTTGGGGAGCTCGATCCGTAAAGCGGATGTCGTCGCTAAGCCCCCTGGAGCCTCTGCGGGCTAGCGCAGCGGTCAGGGCCGCGTTAACCGGACTCTCGGGTCTAGGCCTCGGTCGCGTATAATTGCGGGAGGTGTGTCGCTCCCTTTCAAAGCGTTATGAACACCAAGTTGAGGTCCTAGCCCACGACCATTGTAGACTGTAGGTGCTCTCTTACGTGCGAAGGTCGGTCGCACGCCCCTAAGGTTTTGTTGGCCGTAGAGTGGGTTCTCCAAGAGCCCCTGGGCCTATGGGGTCTCGACCGCACGGGTCGTGGCGCGTAGCCTTTGGAATGGATCGCCCGGATCCGGTGTCTCGGCTCACGGGCGGGCGCCTCCGGCCGACTAGCACGGGCGAGTCTCTGGGTGGCAGCTGGGCCTTTTGCGCGGGGCCATGGTGAGTAGAGCCGTCCCCAGGCCATCTAGCGTGAGGACGGAGTCCTGCGACGGTCTGCTCTGGGCCGCCTGGCACTGAGCCAAGGACTGGTTTTGCGGATGGACGCTTGTCCTCCCGACTTAGGGGCAGTCTAGGTCGTTTAATTTGATCGTGCAATGCATGCTATCAACTCACACGAATGAATATGCAATATGACAATAAGAGTGATAACGTTAACCAAAAGACAGGAAACATGATCAAGCACTCATCATGATGTATGCGCGTGCAGCTTACCTGGGTCACCGTTGCATTATTGATAATATTTCCTTAAGTTGGCGGCATTCCATGTCCGCGGGACAAGTTTGCCGTTCTGGGCGCGTAGCTTGTACGCTCCGCTCCGGAGGATTGCGGAGACGAAGAACGGCCCCTCCCATCCCGGGGAGAGTTTGTTCTGTTCGCGGTCTTTCCCATGCCTCTACGCTCCGGAGGACCGATCTCCAACTTCTAGCGGGCGTGCTTTCACCCGCTTGTTGTAGTATCGCGCCACTCGGCTAGCGGTAGGCGGCGGTTCGAGCCGCGCGCGGCCCCGACTTTCGAGAGCAAGTCCGGACTTTCCCGAGCTTTTGCGCGTTGGTAGTTGGGTCGAAGTGTTCGACCCGCGAGCTTGGCATTCCCACTTCTACGGGAACCACCGCCTCAACCCCGGCGTAGCTCAGTTTGAAAGGCGTTTCCCTTGTTGATTCCCTCGTAGTCGTTCGGTACGACCATAGCACCGATGGTAGCTCCTCCACCCGGGAGCCCCTGCGTCTTCCAAATCGGGTCTTTATCCCATGGAGCAACGTGCGGTTGGTAACCCGACTGCCGTTGGATCAGCGGGTGCGCCACGGATGTGTGCACCGGCAATCACGCGAGGTTGTGGCGAAGATTTGTAAAGCGTTTCCCGGTGAACCGGGTCCGTTATCACCACCACAACCTCAGGGATCCCAAAGCGGCAAACAATGCCTTGGCGTAGGAACTCCGTCGCATTGTGCTCAGTGATCCTAGCGAGAGGGGCAGCTTCCACCCATTTCGTAAAATAGTCGATACCGACGATCAGAAATTTTCTCTGTCCGGCTGCCATTGGAAGCGGACCAAGTATGTCGAGCCCCCATTGCGCGAACGGCCATGGGGATCGAGATAGTGCGGCTCGGTGTGCGGCCGGTGTGTCATGTTCTTTGTGGACTGCAACTTTCACACTTGCGACGAACTCCATAGCGTCTCGCTTCATGGTGGGCCAAGAGAAGCCTTGCCGCATGACGTTGAATGCTAGGTTTTTCCCGCCAATGTGTGATCCGCACGGCCCCAAGTGTACTTACGCCAACGCGTAGTCGGCCTCCTGCAGGGTAAGACATTTCGGGAGGGGAGCCGAGTACCCCCGCTGTCTGACCTTCCGTTCGAGAATCGTGTACCATCCTGCCGCTTTCTTGACCCGCTTGGCATCGTTGGCGTCTTACGTAAGGTTCCTCCGACAAGAACCGTATGTACGGCGTCATCCAATTATCTCCGTGCGTCTGCATTACTTCTTTGTCCTCGGCGTCGATCTTTGGTGCGTTTAGGACTTCCACAGGGCTCCCTCGCGTCTTGCACGCTCCGGTTACGGCGGCCGCGTCCAGGACCGGATCAGTCGGACGCGTTCGTTATCCGATCTCGGGATATGCTCGATCTCGAATTGGCCGAACTCGGGGATCGGGGTTCTTACTCTCGCGGATACCTCACTAGTTGTGGGTTCGCGGCTCAAGTTCCCTTTCACCGGTTGACCACGAGCTCGGGGATCACTACGCACGACCGACCGACCGCGGAACACTCCCTCGCCCGCCGCAGCCCGCGAGGAGGGCTTCATATTCCGCAACGTTGTTCGTGGCCGGGAAGGCCAGGGTAACGGAGTATGCGATCTCCATGCCTTCGGGCGTCCTTAGCACGACACCAGCTCCGCTGCCTGCTTGGGTTGATGATCCGTCCACGTTGAGAGTCCATACGGCGAGATCTCCGTCCGTCTTCTTCTCCGCGTTGTTGTCCTCTCGCTTGCTCGGCGTTGCGCTCCCGACAATGAAGTCCGCCAGGGCTCGCCCTTTCACGGCCGGTCGCGGCGGAACTCCAGGTCGAACTCCCCGAGCTCGACAGCCCACTTGACCAGCCGGCCGGATGTCTCTGGCTGCTGCAAAATCGTCCTCAACGGCTGGTCAGTTAGCACGACGATCCGATGTGACTGGAAGTAGGGTCGTAGCTTCCGTCTTTGCATGTACGAGTGCGAGCGCCATCTTTTCGGCGTGTGGATAACGGGTTTCTACGTCCGTCGGCCCGGCTCACGTAGTACACCCGTTGTTGCTTGCCTTCATGTTCCGCCACTAACACGGAGCTGAGGGCGGAAGCTGACGTTGCCAGGTAGAGGTAGAGATCTTCTCCTTCGCGCGGTGAGCTCAGGAGCGGCGCGCTGGAAAGATAAGTCTTCAATTCCACGAATGCTTGTCGCATTTTTCACTCCATTCGAACCTGTGCGACTTGGTGCCCCTTAGCGCCTTGAAGAAAGGCAAGTATTTCTCAGCTGACTTGGCCAAGAATCGTGAGAGGGCTGCTATCCGCCTGTCGACACGGACTTCTTTTTTTGTCTTGCGGAGGGTTCAAATCGAGTATTGCCTTGATCTTCTCCGGATTGGCTTCTATTCCGCGCTGGGATACAATGAAGCCTAAGAATTTTCCAGAGGTTACCCCGAACGCGCATTTGGCGGGGTTAAGCTTCATCCCATGCTGTCGGAGGATCTGGAAGGTCTCGTCCAGGTCGTTGACGTGGCGCCTTGCTACCTTGCTTTTTACGAGCATATCGTCGACGTACACCTCCACATTCCGCCCGATTTGAGCTGCGAACATCTTGTTTACGAGGCGCTGGTACGTTGCGCCCGCATTCTTGAGACCAAAGGGCATCATTTTGTAGCAATACGTCCCTTGGTCTGTCATGAACGAGGTGTGCTCCTCATCCTCTGGGTCCATCCGGATCTGGTTGTATCCCGTCACGCGTCCATGAAGCTCGGCCAGTTCGTGCCCGGACGTGGAGTCCACGAGTTGGTCAATCCTTGGGAGCGGAAAGCTATCTTTGGGGCAGGCCTTATTCACGTCAGTGAAGTCGACACACATCCGCCACTTGCCGCTGCTCTTTTTTACCAGCACGACGTTGGACAGCCACTCCGGGTACTGGACTTCTCTGATAAATCCCGCGTCCAAGAGCCTCTTCACTTCTTCCCTGATGGCGACCAACTTCTCGACGGAGTGGTTCCTCCGTCACGGACGGGTTTTGGCTCGCGTCAAGGCCCGGCTTGTGGACTATGACTTGGCCGATATCCCCAGCATGTCGTGAGCCCCATGCAAACACATCGGAGTTGGTCCGTAGGAAGGTAATTAGTCTGTCACGATCTCCGGTTGAAGGGATTTCCTATCTTTGACGCACCGCTCTGGATCGGAGGGATCGAGCGGACCGCCTCGCCTCCTCCCCGACCAAGGCTGTTGGAGCGACGTCTCGTCGCGGAGGTCCAGTCTTCACTTGGTCCGCAAGGTGTCGTAGGGACCGATTTGGGACAAGTAGCACGTCCGCCCCATTTCTTGATCTCCTAGAACTTCTCCCACCCCCAAGGGGTGGGAAATTTCACCTTCAAAGCGGGATGGATGTGATCTTCAAGGCCGTCGGAATGGTCTCGCCGAGTATGGCATTGTATACGAGACGGAAGGTCGACGACGAGGAACGCCAACTCGCGCGTCATAGAGCGCGGGTGAGTCCCCATCGTGACTTCCAGTCGTATAATCCCTTGCCCTGGAACAGGCTCGTTGTCCAAGCCGTATAATGGTCCGTTTGCTGCCCTCATTTGGCTACATTTTAGTCCCAGTTTGGTGAACGCAGTAAGATACAGCAAATTTTGTGAGCTTCCATTATCAATGAAGACCCGTTTCAGCTGGTAGTCATCACCACCACAGAAAACGAGGGCCGATACAACAAGGGGGTCGGTATGGGGGAAGTTACATGTGCCATGTCTTCGCCGCAAAAGCTAATGACATCATTTCTAACCCCTAACTTCGCCCACTCTTGAAGCTATTTCCGTGGTCCGTGCCTCGGCGTTCACGGTGTTGGCGGAAGAGATCATGTGGACTACGCCGCCGCCGTGCGGGCTCTTGGTGGCTCGGGCCGGTTCTCCGTCGAGGGGGCGAGTTCTTGCCCGAGCCTTTCACGAATCTCTTGAAGTGTCCTCGCCGGATCGGATCTTCAATCTCCCGCTGCAGGTGCGGCGGTTCTCGATTGAGTGCCCCAGCATGGCGGTGGTACCGGGCAAAGATTTGTGCAGTCGTCGCCGCCATTTGGGACCCTTGGGTGTCTTTGGCCACTTGAAGAATCTTTCATCCTGGATTTGCATCAGGATGTTTGTGCGGCTATCATTCAGCGGGGTCAGAGAGGCCCTGCTGTAATCCTTCTTAGGCCCCGGCGGGGGTCGCTGCTGCTTTCGGCGCTCCATGAAGCGCTGGCTGTCGCCGTCCCTCTTTCTTCCTCCAGCGGCTCTGGAGGTCTCCGGGGGCCGATCCGCCCGCTCGGGGCGTTTTGCTTCGTTGGCCTCTTCGGCCGTGATATACGCCCGGGCAATGGTCTCCGCCTCCCTGAAAGTCTGCGGGCGCTGGTGCGACAGGTGCTTGAAGAAGTCCCCCGCCGCCAAGGTGGCGGGCGAAGGCACTGAGCTTCAGTTCGTCGGAGAGGTGCGGGATCCGTCGCGCCTCAGTGATGAAACGGTCCAGGAACCGCTTCAGGCTTTCATCCGTCCTCTGGCGGAGGCGGACTAGGTGCCATGGTTGTCTCTCCTCCCGCCTGCTGGAGGCGAACTGGCTCAGGAAGCTATCGGCGAGCTCGTCGAACGAGCATATGGAGTTCGGGGGGAGGCCATGGAACCAGAGTAGCGCGTCGCCCCTAAGGGTGACGGGGAAGCTCTGACACATCAGGGCCTCGCTTGCCCCTTGTAAAGTGAGGTGGGTGCGGAAGCAGTTGAGATGGTCCATGGGATCCTTGCTTCCGTCGTATCCCTCCATGACCGGCATTCTGAACTTGCTCGGTAGCGGCCGCCGTCCCCGGGCAGATCCATGGCGAAGGGCGACTGCGGAGATCAGGCGGAGGAGGGCGTGGGCTTCTCCTTGTGCAGGTGTCCCACAACACCTTGACTTTCTCCTCCATCGAAGGATCCGTAGAGCCCTTCACAGATTGAGGACGGCGCGGAGCTCCGTGTTCCCACAGGGGTTCGTGCTCAGGCTTGTCGGGGTGGCGGCTCTCTGCATGGGAGGCGCGCTCCCCATTGGAGCCCGCGGCCGGTGGTCTCCCGTTGCCGCGCGAGTTGCGGAGGGAGCGTCCTTCTGGGCTGTCCTCCCTGTCGTCATCGGCGAGGCGGCTTTCCGCCTCATTCTGGCCGTTTCCACTGGGTGCGGCTGGGGCCGCTGCGTGGTCAAGTCGATTGGCTCGCCTCCTGCGAGTGGCCTCTCGACGCCTTTCTTTCTTGGAAGTTGATGCCTGGGCCGCTAGAGGGGCGGCCCCTGGCACGGGGGTCCCGGTGTTCGCGCATACGGCGAGGAGGATCTCCTTCAGGGCGTCTAACTCCGCGGCCAGGTGGCGGGTGCCCGGCTCCGGTTGGTTGTTCGCTTGGTTCCCCGTGGGGACTCCATCCTGGACGGTGGTCTCCACCGCCGGAGCACTGGCCTGCGCTCTGGTATTTACCATGCTTGGTTGTTCAGCTGCTGGGTAGGGAAATGACACTTGGCTTCCTGTCAGATTCCCACAGACGGCGCCAATGTTGCGTCCCGGGCCCAAGGTTGTTGTACGGATTAAGGAGCCTTCGGATTCCTAAGCGCGCGGGGCTGGGAAGAAGGATCCGGTCTCCGTCTCTCGGAACTGGACTCCGCACAACACAAACAACAAACAAGAGGTGAAGGGTCTGGCAGGATTTCTCCCACCAAGGCCACTCCGACGCTCAAGTCAGCAAATTCCCGCAATTGACGGAAATGCGCACGCTAAGGTGGTGCGCGTAAAAATGCTGTGATGCGTAAGAAGAACTTATGTGGTGATGAGTAGAAATGCAGTGAGCAGGTGATGGAAGGCCTGGCTTCCTTGGTGCACTGCGATGAGTGGCTAACTTTCCCTTGCTGGGATGAGAAGAAGGAGAACGATTTGGCCCAATCCGGTCGGAGGATTGGAACCTTATGGGAGCCGGACTAGTGCTTGGGATCCAAGGTAACCCTTAGTCGCAAGGTCGCAGAACTGAAAACCGTTCTCGAGTTCGAATCCAAATTGAGAGCTTAATCCCCTTCTCTCGGAGGGTGAGAGCGCTTATATGCCTCCTCCGTTTGGACTCTTGGCGCCAAGACGCCTGTTGCTCGGGTCGTTGACCGCCGGTCACGCCGGCTGTCCCGAGAAGCGTGTCGTGCACGCCGCTTTGCGCCGCGATCACGCCGATTTTCCTTGAGAGAGGAGTGGTTGGCCGTCTGCAGACAGACAAGAATGGCGTTGGCGTAGTGCCGGCTATGCCTCTATTGGCTAGCCTTTCCGCCTTTCACTCCTGTTCCCGGCGACGCATTTAATGCGCTGCAGGTTTCCGTTGGCGTGACTTCGCGACCATTCCCCGTTGGGCTGGGCTGACGCTTTCTCGCGTGCTCCTCCTTTTCTCATGGGCCGCTGTTTGCTTTGTGGGCCTGGATCTGTCTCATGGGCCGGAACATGGGACCCAACATATTTAATTGTAATTCATTAAATTTAATTTCTTGTAAATTATTATTTAATTCTTTTACTTTAGTTTTTAATTATTTAATTTTTCGTTGTAAATCACCTGTTATTACTTGTTGAAATAAAGGAGAAGAATACTTCTTAAATATTTTTGTTAAACTAAATTCTTCTAGTTCCTTTGAGGTTGTAATTAATAAATCCTTTAACTTCTGTAAATATTGTCGTTTTAGTTTTGAATCATCGATTTTATCAATCATTTTTAGTAAGAATTATGTTTCATTATTAGATCTTAGCATATTAATTTAAAAATTGCAAGTACATAAATGTTTATGAGATAGTTTCCTTTTCTTCAGTTTTTGATTCAGAAAAGGCTTCGATTGATTCATTAACTTCTTCATTAAGATTGGCAGCTTCGTAATTAGGAACAAAATTATTTTCAGATTCAGTATCATTTAATAATAGAGTGGTTAGCTTATTGCTTAAGTGTGGATCATCTTTGAATATTTCATCAATTTTTTTTTTACTTTTCACTGATTTGCCATATACCAGGTCGTTTACATTTTTAACAAACAACTTTTGAATGTTGTGGTTGATAAGAAGTTTTAGATTGAGAGGTTGATTTTTTTTACAATTTATTTTTTATGTGGCGTATAAGATTTAGATTGATAAGGTTTCTTAGAAGTATATATAGATTTTTTTTGAGAAAGTGTTTTAAATTTTTTATACCATATTGATAACAAAAAGTACCTAATTAAGCTTTAAATTATTTTTTATCATTTTAAAATTTTGTTTGTTTTTTATATTCTTGATATAGTTGCAATCCTTCTCGTTTTGTGAAGGCAAATAATTGACTATAAGTCATTTGACTCCATTGGATGGCTCAACCCCTTCCTTGCTCAATGAGCTTGTTCATAATTCGTTTAGTAAAGAGTGAAGGAAGACCTGCAACAAATCATTTTTTTTCAAAATGATTATTACAGTCTTGTCTTCAAAAGATGAGTAAGAAATATATCTAAATATCAATAAAAGTCTTGAAGAGTAGGATATCCAAGATTTGTCAAGATTATGTGAGAGTTTAAATAATCATCTTCAATATTTTCTAGAAATGCTTGACTGATAGTAATAATTAGAATTTCTAAGGAATTCAGTCTTTGAATAAATTGAATTTCTCCATTTGATCCTTCTTGTTGAACAGATTCAGTGTGATTTAAAATATAATTTCGTTCATTAGTAATTAAATCATTTTTTCACCAATATTTTAAAGTTTCAGTAAAACCAATCACAAGTAACTTGGTAGCATTGGGGTCAGTCGTTATATTACAGACATGATAGGCAGAAGTGACAATTCCCATGTCATGTAATAAACAAGTAAATTTTATATTCAGATTTGCTATCAATATTTTATTAATGTATATTATTAGCATTATAGATTCGCGGAGAATATTGATATCTTTTTTCGTATTATATATCAGGTGATGTAAGTCTTGGCTAATAATTTTTTGTAAAATAACTCAATGAATTAGGCATATTTCTTAGTCTATTAATTTCTTGATCAACTTTATTATCTTCAGATGGTAAATGTGTATCAATCGGTTGAATAGCTAAAGTTTTAGGTAACTCAGAAAGATTTTCAAGATTTTCAAGTTTAGAATTTATAGGTTCATCTTTAATATTTCTATCTGATACATTAGATGAAGAAGAGATCATACCTTCAAAGTCATTAGTACTAGTAAATACTTCTTTCTTTGCTTCTAGGTTTTCATTTATAATCTAATGTTTTTCAGATGATTTTGAAAATATTGCATCTTTGTAATTTTCTTTTTTAATAGATTTTCCTCGCCTGTTTTCTTTAGTTTTCATGTTTTGAATAAAGTGTAGAAATCATTCAAAAAATGGTAAAGCATAGAAACCAGCTAACTTATACGACACATTTACTTTAATTAAAGTATGTCAAACAACAATTAGTGTATTTCTCTTTAATTTCCCTTAGCATGATTCTTTTTTAGCTAATTTTCATCATTGTTCTCACTTACTCAAATACGATGTGTTTGGGGGTGGGGTATAGGGTATGACTTCACGCCTTCTGGCTTAACGTCTTCTAGCTTAACGTTCACGTCTTCTGGTTTAACGTCATTTTCAAAGCCTTCTAAATTATCTAAATCATTGTCTAATTATAAGAAATTTAGAATATTATTATTTGAGTTATTAAAGAAAATTGAATTCAAATTAACTTCAAAAATAGATCCTTTAGTTCTATATATATATTCAGCAACATCTCAATACATAATTATTCAAAAAACCCTTCATGGTAATATCAAACCACTTAGCTAGTATACAGTAGTATTTCTACTCAGTTATACAAACAAGAAATTAATCAGAAGACTAGCAAATAAATTACAGCTAGTATAAAAGAAAAATAAACATATAAAATATAAGAATTTTTTATATCAAAAAAAGATTATTAATTACAATCAAACTATATGGCAAAATATTATCATAAAATATCAACAATTTTTTGAATGGTCTAATCAATTTTTAGGAATAAATAGAAAAGGCTATTATTAGAACTGGGATAGTATACGTTATAGCAATACATGCGCATATTTATACTATTTTATGAGAAGCATGCTTTCTGCATACAGAGTTTGCTCTTCTATCAACATGTTCTAGAAAAATTATACATAAAATAACAAATATTTAAATTATGTATTCATCTGCCATCAATATTTATTTTTCGGACGAACTTGTTTTATAAATTTATCAAAGTAAGTTTTAACAAAGATTTATTAAATTTTACGCCTTCATATAGGACCAGTATGCCTCCTAAAAAAGATAAAGGTAAGCAAGTACAATCTCTTCCTACTCCAGCCAAACAAACAAACTGCTTACGATTATGCCATAATACTACCACAAATATTACCAACTATGCCTACTACTTCTCCATATCAAACATCAGTCTCTTCATCTTCTTCCTCTCAATCATCTACCCAAACGGATTATTTTACTAAACCTATCAAACAACATATTACTATGACAGGCTTATACAAACCATTATCTTTATAAGAATTTCTCAATGTTACGAATCGTATGTTTCAGTCAAATTGTTTATACCCAACAGCAGATCCTTTGAAAACCCAACAGTTCTATAATTAATTCTTGTTGATTCGAATTTCATAGAACTTAAGCATCATAGGAATTCTCATGATAATTCTATCAGTTACTCCATTTGTAAAATTAAAAAAATTTGACCTCATCAAGACTTAGCCATTAATCCTTTAGATATTAAACATTTTTCTATTCATTATCAACCCATAGGATATAATTATCAGGATTACAATGATATATGGTATAATATTTTTTTTTTCGTTCCTATAGTCATTCCCGGTTCTTCAAATTTGATCAAAATTGACCCAAATAAATTTCTTTTTGGTTTTTTGAATGGTGGCTTTATTTTGACCATTGTCCTAATATTTATCCAACTCCTATTAATAAAGTACGGCTCTATTATGAAACACTAACACTCGTAATATTTCTTGAACATCGTAAAATTATTTTTCATATTGATTATGCTATTCCGTGGATAATGCCTTGGGCTTTTACTTGTCGATGTATTTATCTTGATGCACCATTATCAATTGTTCTAGACTTCAAAGTCAAATGGTGAGATAAATTTGATTTTACATCTATTACGCCAAAAAAGATTCAAATAGATTTTCAAGCCAAAAAATCATTTTATCAAGATATTAAAGGAATATCGCCAAAAATATCTCGTTGCAGAAATCCTACAGTCGACGACATCTATAATCAGATTTTTCAGAAAGAAGCACCAGCTGTACAAATTTCAAAAACATCTCTAACACCATCTGTGCATTCTTGTCGATGACGAAGGACTTCTCATCCACGACCTTAAATTAAAATTCATGACGACATTAATGATATGCTTCAACACATCCGAGAATTACAAAGCAAATCACAAGCTAGAGTTACTAGTATAAAATCTTTATTGTAAAAGCAACGAAGAAATTGGGCCTTCATTGCTGATGAAGATCTTGCAGCTGTTGAAGCCGCCCTTGCCAAAGATCTTGCTGACACTGAAGTAGATAAAGTGGGCTCATCTACATTATCCACATCACTAGCTAGCCCATTTTCTTATGACCCAACAAAGGATCCGGGCGGACATGCTTAAGATCCATTTAATCTTTAAGCCCATGATATGATCTGTAAGAAAAAAAAGCTTTCCACTAACCTTTTGATTGCAAGTACTTATCACATCCCTACCTACTTTTCTCCACTCTCCAAATGATCACAAAGACATTTTTATCAAGTACGCCGGTAAAATACTATTTATAAATAGTGAAAGCGTATGAATGAATAGTAAAAGTATACGAAAGATTCTCAACTTTCTCGAACGATGCAAAAACAAAGAAGTGATGCTAAACTACTTAAAGCGACTGCCAAAGATGGACAAGACGTAAAACAAATAAAAGAGACGCATAACAACTAAAGCAGCGTCATCATTTTGATTCTCCAACTTTTGATCAACGGCTCAGATGAATTACAAGCGGTTATATAAAGACGCCTCGGTCTTATTTCTCAACAAGAGAGAAAAACCAGAGGAGTTGAATCAGTGAGCTAAACACGAAGCCAAAGAGCAAGAAGCTCCATTTCTCCTCACATCAATCCTTATCGACCTTATGTCACATTTACAAATACCTTAGCTTTCCCCTATCCTTGTATCTCCCAAAGTGTGTTTTATTCTGTTTTCCTTTCGAGTGTTGTGAGGTTTGTAACCTCTGTCGTTCGTTTGTACTATAAGTCCTGTATGATTTTTCGTCAATTAAAAGCTTTGAAAGTTTTCCTGAATTGCTGGTATGTCTCCTCTCTCTGAATTAATATTTTGAAGTTTTGAATAAAAAGATCATACGTAGTCCCAATTAGTATCAGAGACAAGTACCTCGTTTTCTTTTGTCTTGGGAGGTAATAGGTGACACTGTTCTCTTCAGGTTTGTTATTGTTTGATTTCTGCATTACTTTTGTATAATCTATCCGCATATTTCTACATACACGATTAATTCGTGTACACTTGTATCGAATCGGAACAACGTTAGTCAGCCTGTTTAACCATTGGTCAGCCTGTGATTATCAAAACGTGAAATTGGGTGGTCCCGTCAACTGACTCTACAAGAATGTGTGAAGAATATTGTGTTTGTTGGATTGTGTTAAGAAAGTTGTGTCTTAAATAGTAAAGAAATTAGATAATGGCAACTCGACTAAGAATGATGATTAAGGGAAATAGTTTGGCTTCGAATATGACAACAAATTCTAGAGAGTCATTAATTATACCTAGCAGTAAGGATTACATTAAATGGACGATACCCATACAACAAGTAGAAATTTACAGAATAAAAACTTTTGATTTTAAAGTCGTTTTCGTCATTAAAGATTATGAACAGACGATATCTATTCAAAATAAAAATGAAGAAGGTTATTATCAAATTTATCAATAGAAAAATTTAAAAGTAAAGGATATAATTATATTCATTATAGTCTAATTCAAATAGCTATCAAACCTTTAATCAAGTTAGGAATCGATACTCCTGTCTTATTATGCCTTAGATATCAAACCCTTCTCAAGTATAAAGATTTTATTTTAAAAATTGTTCAATCGAATCTCTATAATGGTCCAATTTATTTTAATTGTGTACCAAATTTTACTGTTAACCTTAAAGATCTATCTCAAAAGCGTTAGTCTTAAATGTTCATCTACTTGGTCTGTTTCAACAAGAAAAGCGTAGAGAATTTCAAATTCTCTATCGTATTTACTTTAAATTATTAACAATACAATTTAATCCAAAATGTCTAATTCAAACTCTTGAAGGAAATATTATTTTTAATTTTCAAACTCCACAGATGCTACGATCATTAAGTTTTAACACACATAAGTCACAAACACTCTTATCTGATTATGAAAGTGTTAAAACTATTTTCTGTTAGTACACGTTATCAATCTACACAAGAAAATCAGGATAATAGACATGTAGAAAATAGAATGCCTATCCCGATAATAATTACTCAAACTACACCTGATTCACCAACTTTTTCAGATATGCAAATTATTAATGTTATCTCTCGAGATCCTTATCCTCCTAAATGGAATCTACCCGATAATGAACTTGATAAAATTAAAACTTGATTACTTTATAGAAATGAGGCAAAGAAAATATTTAAGTAGTATGTTATAGAATAAATGAGTTATGATATGCAATATGAAAAAATGTATAATGAATTGTAGAAAAAATATCCTGAACTTATTAATTCTGAATTTATTACTGATATAGATATGTTAAGAAAATAATTTATCTCAGATAAAAACAAAGATGTTAAAAATTGATACTTTAAAACATATAATAAAGTACAATTAGAAGAATTTAGAGTATTATGAAAACAAAAAATGATGTCATTAAAAAGAAATTTATCATTTTTCGAATGGTCCATTCCATATATTCAGAACACTATTCAACCATCTTGAAATACAAAAAATATCAATGTCAATAATAGAATTACTACCACTTGGAATACTACCAATGGGTAACAAATTATATTTGTTTATCCTCCTCTTATGAGCTTAAAATTAAATATTGATAATACAACTATCACTGCAGCTCCATTTAAAAAGGGCGCTAACAGAAAAAACGATAGTGATATAACATTAGAAGATATAAAAAAGGTGTATGAACAAAATAATTATCAGTCTCAAATACTTCATACGGTTGCTCAGCAAGTAGATAGAATCGAACATGATCTACAAAGTAAAGTAGGTAATCCATATCAATTTTCATACAGTATAACTCCTTTACTAAGCTCTCCTCTACCTACTATTACTGATGTACAATTTTCACCAAAACGAACTGATATATTGTTAGAACAACAAAACATTTAAATGAATTACCTTCGACATCTACGCCAAAAGTATCGTATCTTAAAACAGTTCAAACACTGAAATATCAACAATAAAAAATATTAACTAGACAACCTATCTATAAATATCAAAATAGCAATTAATTTCTTTAAAAAATAAATAAATAATTATCAAAAAATCAGATATCTTCTCAATTCTACTTAAATTGCACTATTTCCCAGCTGAATTCTTCTTCTGATTTGCCAACCATCCTTGGTTAACCCCAATTTGGTACCAGAAAAGCATATTCCTGTAAAATCAATACAACAATCACAATTTTTTTTTTTTTTAATGTCAATTCATTATAAAAATGGCCATCAAAACCTAACGGATGGAAGATCAAATTTAAGCAATGGCACTAAGAAGCTTCTCAAATGCTAAAAATAGAACTATAGATTGCTTGGCATCAAAAATACTAGAAACACAACCAATATAGAAGAACACAGCATCAAACAGTACGAATCCTTTTAAAAAGATGAAGGCTGCAATAAAGTGTCACATTTTAGTTCAGCAATCAAGGCCATAATTCTGACTCTCATATGAAGACAAGCAGACCTCTATGGCATCACAATTTGAATCAGCAGGATAGCACAGCAGCAGCAGCAAGCCCCATGTAGATAAATCAATACAAAAGAAGTGGTTTAGGCAGTTGAAAGCTATAGCTAGCAGTAGTTGGGAGGTTACACAATAGTTAGAAGGTTGTTAACCAATGTTAATACTGGAAGACCTGCCTTCATGAAAGTGTAAAACATGGATGCATGAAAGAAAAATAGATAAAATACCTTCATTTCTCTGTCTAATTTCTCACCTCTGTTATCCTATCTCTTCTAGCTTGTTCTCCAGTCTCCTCGCAAAATTACTCCTAATTTCTATTATCCACAAGCAGAATTCACCTGGTGAAAGATCCGACAGTCCCTGCTTTAACAAAAAATCTCTCTTTCTTCATTTTGATTGTAAATGTATACCATCCATATTAGATTTTACATTTGTGTCAGGCTCCAATGCAAACCCATAGAGTGGGTTTGTAACATGCCGCAAGCCTTAACTAATCTATGAATTCTAAAGGAAAACATCAATTCACCAAAAATGTCCTCAAATAAAATATCAATAAGCAAACTAGTCAAACATATTCCTTTAATAGGCTTTACTTTTCCAATGCTTCAAATTGATATGATGCTCATCACATATATTGGTGTATCTACCTTACTAATGGGGCCAATAATATATCTCATCAATTATTTTTTTCACTAAATATTGTGACGAAGTTTAGACCTCCACTACCTGGGCCAGTTCTCCATCTGCATCACTGCACAAACGGAGCCAACTCCATCCAATCCTAAGGTGAGGCCTAACCTGTTTTCCATGATTCAAATATACTGAGCCTACAATAAAGAAGGGTCATTTCGATGGTGATATTTCAATTACAATAATTATACTCCATGACTGTACAAGTATCAATCAATATAAAAACTAAATAAAATCATAGAGATATAACAAAAGGTCAATATTAACAATCAATGATAAGCTCGACTATTTGGAGGAAATATATGAAAAAAAGACACCTCAATCAAAGCCAAATGACAATAAATAACATGCCTTCAAAAATATAGAACAAAAATAGAAAAAGGATAATAAGCTCAACATTAGCAATCAATTATAAGCTCGACTATTTGGAAGAAATATATGAAAAGATGACACTTCAATCAATGCCGAAAATAACAAATACCACGCCTTCAAAAATGTAGAGCCGTAATAGAAAATGGATAAAAAGTTATAAATGTTCACTAACCCATAAGATAACCTTTGTGCAACTTTCGTAGGACTTTATTGGAATCATATTGTGTGAATCTAAAACTAAAAAAAAGTAAACAAAATAAAAGAGTAGCTTAGTTAACCAAAAAAAACGGTGGCATCATGGCAACAAGTAGCTGCTAAATCATAGTGGACAAATGTAAAAGATGAAGTTTAGAAGTGAAAATTCTAAGTTGAAGGGCATACCTTGGTTTACATCCTTAAGGTACACATACTCCCCACTAATCCCAAGAAGCACTACATCAGAAAACTTTATTGAGTGTTAGATTAGATGCAAGATTGACAATCACCACAAGAACTTTTGAAGACTACTGTGCCATCACAGAATACAAATATAGACTTCTTTAAAAATATAAAAAAAGAAACACTATGAGATTATGTAAGAATCAAGATTTTATAAATCAAAAAGTTAAATTAATTTATGTAAAATCAATGAAAGGTAAAAATCCAGAAGCTAGGAACTTACACCAAAATGCGATAAAAATTTATTTGATAAAACCGACTTCAATTCCGGTTAATAAGTGATAGGACGAATGATATGAACTAATTCAGTTAATAAATTCTCAAATCGATTAATAATCAAATTAGTTTTGATTGACAATAAGAGAGCTTGATCACCAAATTATCACCTGATTAATAACCGAGCTTCGCCCAATTGATTAAATATAACTCAAATCCAATAAAAATTAAATCGCTAGACTCGGTTTATAACCGAATAAGTTTCGGTTGATTAAATTAGTAGTTCGACGAACCTGAAAGTGGCCCGAAAGCTGCCGAAACTTCCGAACAACGACCTAACTAAAATTTATGATCAAAATTATAATAAGAAGAATCCGATAACAGCTATATAAAATTTGATATACTTTGAAAAATTGGTGAAAGTTGGGAAATCAAGGGGGGAACGGCCAACTTAATAAATTAAGCTAATTTTATTACACCATTAACAGTTAAATTTTAACTGGTTATAGAGGGACACATGTCACCCCTTCAAGCTCCAACACTTAGAAAAAAATTGAAAAAGGAAAGGATTTTGGTGCACCCTCCTCTAACACAGCACTAATTTTAATTGAAAAAAATATATAAATTACATGGCCAAATAAATGGAAGGACACACGGCACTTTGAGACTTAAAAACAATATTAATATAGCAAAAATTAACCACCAATGAAATATCAATAAGTGGCTTAAAGAGAGAGCAACAAAATAGCTCTTTTGCATGTGCTGCATCACCACTTGGCAGCTGAGCTTTTGACACCAAATGGGGCAGGTGGCAATACCAAAAAATTTAACCAATGACTTAGCATTTTAGAGGACAAATATGTCTAAAAATTCAAAAAAGAAAACTGGGAAAAACAGAGGAAAAATTGGGAGAAAGAGCTGACCAACAAAGTAAGAAAAGCAAAAGTTGCCAGCTGTTTAAATAGAAAGTTTCAATAATTTTTATAAATTAATTAAGGCAAAAAGTCCTCTCCCTCTTTGATTTCTTGTTGAATTCTTGATTTTATCTTAAAATATTATCGGTCCAATACTTTAAATTCTCACCGAATCCATACTAAATGAGCAAAGTTCAGCAATATGTCAAAATGAAACTCTGTTGCTAAACTCTACTACACCATGCTGATATTCAAATTTTTACATGCCTTATTTGATCGATTCATACCATGAAATTTTTACCGGATATACTTCAAGATGTTAGCTAAATCACCATATTTTTGTAAAAAAATTATTCTTCATAAAAAAGGCCGGTTCAATTGAAACAAAGGAGTCTGGCAAACTGAACTGGTTGGAAACAGAACAATCACTAGTGCTGACTTTGGCTGCTGTTTTCACCAAGTTCTAGGCTGATTCAAGCTCCATTAAAACTATGTAAAATACTTTAATGAACCGGTAATAAATCATAAAATTGGCGTAATTTTATCAGCTCAAAATCTGAACGATTCAACCCAAAGAAAAAGAAGTGTCACTGAACTGGCCAGAAGCATAGCTGTGCATGAAAGATCAGTGTGTAACTTTGAACTGGGCATAAATAAAAATAAAAAATTTATATGAGTCGGTCTAAAATTTTGTGCTGATTCTGGAAATGCATGAAAAATAATTTTTCATGATGATTTGCCCACTGAACCGGCCAGAAAACCGAAGACTGCCACTGAATCGGCCACAGAACCAATTTGGCATTTTTGCAAAATCTGGGTGAACTGACCGGGATTTCATGGATGAACCGATCATATGCATCATGTTAAGATAGGAAACTAACCAAATATCAAGTGGACCGGTCAATTATGAGGTGAACCAGCTGCTAAACCCACACAAAAAACTGGTTTTGGCAGAAGCGGTTCAGCCCTTGGTTCTTGAGTGAATCAAGGGATCAGTTCAGGCATGTAAATTACTTGAGTGGACCAATCAACCCCTTTTTGATATGTAATAAATCGGTTCGTAAAATAAAATAAAAAGAAATTCATTGAAATGGCCAAACCGGTCCATGAACCAACAAACCAGTCGGCAAAATTCAAAGAACCGAACCAGTTATCAAATAGATAAAATTAGAAGGTTAATGGACCAGAGACCACTTAATATGACTCATAAAAATTTATTCTAGTACTTAGAAAATTTTATGGCTTGATATTTTTACGGTACCCGATGATATGATTTTTAATATGTATATATCAGATTTATACATGAGTGGAGGCTTAATATGACTTTACAATAATTTAAGAATTTTCTTTAAGATGAGAAAATTAAGAAAAGAAGAAGCTTCCACTAAGAAAGTTTGAAAAAGTAAGAAAACGGAACCAAGAAATTTATTTTAGATTATAGTATTCCCTGACATGCCTTAAGATATTATAATATCGATCATTGTTTAAATAAATATCGCTTTGTGATTTTAACCCCGTCTACTGGAAGATAATAGGTAATACCATCTGTCTTCGGGATATAAATAAGGAAGATAAGGCCTATGATTTATGTGAACTGAACACAATTCATCTTATCTTCGGCATATAAATAAGGAAGAAGTATCGCTGTGCTGTACGATTTTGGCCTTTTGATTGTGTAGACTAACACAATCCAGACAACGATCGAAGCTGGTAAGGCCTACTAACCCTGGTTTCTCAAGCTAAGAAAAGTAAGAAGTGCCTACGAGTAAAAAGAATTATATACAAGAAAAAGAAAGTCAATTATATCATAAAAATATTTTGAAAGTATATATGTATTTTTACATTGATCACGACTCCTATTCCACTATATAATACATCTTTGTATAAAAATATGCATATACTTGACCATTATATTTTTATTGAATATTTAGCTCACTCTCTTACTGTTTTCTTTCCCTTCAGATACTTTACAGGAGTTCAAACCTGATGAACAGGATTAAAGAAGAAAATTTTAGTTTTGTTGTACTTAAAATTTTGGTAACCTTCAATGATGTATAAGTTATAGATTTTCTTTTTTTTTTAGTTCGAAAGAATGTATGATGTTATGATGATGTTAGTACCTCCGGAAATACATTTGTTATCTTTTATGTTTCCGCAAGATTATTTTGTGATGAGTTTAGATTTTTGGATGGTATCTTTCCTTATTATGAGGTTGACATCATATTTATTGTGGATTAACCGATAAGGTAGCATTGTATTTTGAATCCTGTTATATTGATGATTATGATATAAAATGAGGTAGCACACGTCCACTTTCGGATATTAACAAGTAATATTATTGAACAAAGGATAATTCGTACGTATAAGGATATAAGAATGCAGAATGTGACAGATTAGTTAAGCATAATGGTTCAAACCTAAAATCTACGAAACCAAGGTTGATTTTGAAGATGATAAGCAAACCAAAATTTTGATGCAACGAATAACTCATAATAGAGTTAGACTTTTAATAAGAAATCGTAATTATAAGTGGTAATATTATATCACCCGAAGCCCATGTTTCAAAATTCATTTTGAATGGTTGATGAGCTTTTGACCTTCTATTTCACCATAACTTGTACTTCCCTCAGCACAAAGTGCAATTCACTCTCCAAGTGTGGTAATCAAATAAGAGTAACATCTATCTTCAAAGCACACTAGGGTTATTTGGTTGATAAATTAATGTTTTCTTTAGTCAGAAGGGAATTACCATAAAGGTTGCTAAACTATGTATAATTTAAATCTGCATAACCAAAATCAAAAAGAAAATACTACACGCATACAACATTGATGCACTATATATGTACACTGTCTTTGCACTGAATAATATTTCCCTTGGCAAGCAAAGTCTGGGTCACTAGGGGGTAAGGAATGGAAGGGAAAGGAGAGGGTTGTTTAATTTTAATTGGTTTCACCCTAACCGGGGGAAAAAAACTGTTGTTCAAGATGTGTTTTTAAAGGAAAATGGAAATTAATTGGGGGTGAACAGCTCATCTCATTCGTACCCAACTCCACTTTTTCTTTATATCAAAAGACCAGCATATTTTTCTTTGGAGGGGGGGAGGGGGAAGAACTTTGGGAAAATAAGAAATCTAAGATTTCCAATGGTTCATTAGAACTTCCAACAAGCTAAAGGTGTTCCTTCCCGCCTACCAACCCTCCAAAAGGGGAAAAAGTGCGAAAAAAAGAATACATATGTTCAATATCATGCCCTTGTTACATGAACAGTTTTACATCCTCCCCTACAGAATTTGCATGAACCAAAAAATTAACTATGAAATGAAAAAAGATTTACGGTTCATACTCAAGAGAACTGACTACTAGTGGAAAAGATTGCATCAATAGCCATTCAATTGTATGAGAAAAATGGAAATGAAGACACTGATGCACCTCAATAGTTGTCCATTTTCCTCATTGGAAGGAGATCATAAGTTGAAATGATAACAAAACTTTCATCGAATAGCCATGAATAAACTGTTCAAGCAAACTTAACGCTTTTCTCAGTGAAATAAACCTAAAATGTAAAAACCCATTGGTATCGAAAGCAGCAACACAAACTCAATGGATTTCCTGCATTAAAATAAATTGAGTATTATATTAGTTATTTTCCTGCTTTACCGAATTACCAGTTGGAATAGATCACGCCTTTGTGAGTCTCATACACTTTGTAAATAAGTTTTTCTATGTTGCAGATGAGCCACGCAAGTTCATCACAAGGTCACTGTGGAAGAGAATTTTGATTCCAATCCTTGCCAGAGCTTAATCTTCGTTCTACTTCACTTCTACTTTTGCATTTTCATTTGAGGCTCTCACAACTTGTCTTCCACTATAATGATCCATA
This sequence comes from Nepenthes gracilis, assembly GCA_033239525.1. Taxonomy (NCBI): domain Eukaryota; kingdom Viridiplantae; phylum Streptophyta; class Magnoliopsida; order Caryophyllales; family Nepenthaceae; genus Nepenthes; species Nepenthes gracilis. The sequence continues at coordinate 3,356,290 of BSYO01000009.1, forward strand.
TCAGTGATTTCTTCAACTTAAACTGCTACATGTTGATTGGTCCGAGGTCAACAATGAGAACTTCTTGTTTTAGATGTCTTCACAACATGTAGCAACTAGTTGCAAACAACTATAAGTGCATCTTATCCCATAATTGGCATTCCTTGATCTTATTGATAGATCATAATAGTCCTATGAGAGGAAAAAATTAGGAAGTAAAACTAAAGGGATTGTGTTTTCTACTAAACAAACAAATTAGCAACAAAACTTCTCTGCCCTTGTATATGTTACAGTGAACTAAAACTAAAGTGCTACGTCATAGATGGTTGAGAAGCATAGTGATTATGCACCACAAAGATGTCACACATAGATGGAAGACGCTCACATGTACAGAATATGTGTACAAAGATGTACGTATATGATAGATAATAATCTAAGAGATTCTAAAATATTCTAGAATAGCCTAGAGAATTATAGAAAAATAAAGAGATATGTATTTAGGATGTTCTTAAGTAGGAAGGATATGATAGATTCTAGATTATTCTAACGGGAGGATATTTATATAGAATATTCTAAAAGGTGAATATTAGCCATCTATAGCGGAGGATCAGAAGATGATCTTAACCGTTGGTTGAAGGGGTGACATTCCTATATAAAGAGATGAATATCATTCATTTAGGACAAACTACAGAAGCTAACCAAGCACAATAAGCTAGAGAGCAAGCAATTCAAGCAAAGCCTAGTGATGTGAAGCTAGGGAGTAGCGTATGACCAGAGGAGTGGCTAATCACGAAGAGCTCGAGGGATAACTTTTGGGGTGACCTTGTGGGAGCAATTGTCAAAGAAGTGCTCCATACTTTTGTACACAACATCTATAGTAAAACATATTTCCTCCAAAAGACTTATATCTCTGTAATTTCGAGTGAGAACATTAGAGAATGCTGACTTGTTTATATTACACATGGTGTACTAGTCAAGTACCACATAGGTGACTGAAGGAAAATATCATGTGACAAGTGGTATCGAGATAAAATTTGCGAGCAAGCTACACAAGATAGCTATGCAAAGACGGCACCTGGAGAAGACTTGGCAATGAGTAAGCTAGCCCATGTCAGCGCGAGGGGCAACCTTCACTATGTTGAAGGACAACACAGCTAATACAACGACCACCATGGAGGGTGAAGTGCCAGTTAAGAGGAAGAGTGCACAAGGTATGTCCAACGATTCTTTCTCTAAGTTCAAAGTGAGACTTTCTTGGGTGGACGAGGTCTTAAGAGATGTCAAAGGCCTAGGGGATGGCTTTGACAACCTTAAGAGGGAGTTTCAAGATTTGAAGGATACGTTAGTGGATATGGGGGAGTCTAGAACGTCGGAGCTCCAGATGGACATAGCGTCATTCAAGGGGATGTTGCTAGATATGATAAGCAAGTTGGAAGCTATGATGCAGGACCTAGCATCAAACGTTGTAGCCATGAAGAGGATTGGACCATGTGCATTGACTGGCAGGATAGTCATCGAAGCAATTAGGATGGAGGCACCCAAGTCCAAGCCTTTTGCTGGTGTGCAGGACGCCAAGCGACTGGATAACTTCCTATTGCAGATGGAGTATTACTTCAAGGCTACGTTTGTAGTAGATCTCCGGGATAAGGTAAAGCGTAAGTATAAGCTTGAACTGGTTATGGAGATGAGCCAAGTAAAGACAATAAATTCTACCTCTCTTCCTATCCAAGGAGTTACGTGATATGTGACGATCAAGATTCGAGGTGCGTGGAATAAGTTGGACTTTACGATGGCGGACCAACATGACTATCCATTCATCTTAGGCATCGAGTTCTTCTACATAACATAACCTTTGGTGGGGAGTCACCGTATATGGTGGGGCTTCTTCAAGAGGGAGACTTAAAGAAGAGGGCACCGGTACTTTTACGAAAGATCAGTGCCATTCAGTTGCTCCAAGGGGAGTCAACATTGGATGAGCCATACTCGAGGGAGGATGATAGACTAGGACTAGGTCCAAGGTCGAGCGGAAGCAGTAGTCATCCACAAATTAGCCAAGTCAAGGGGAGGCACATGAGGCAACGGCAAGGAAGGCCAAAGCCACAAGGTCGTGATACCTCTTCACAACGAGGGCATTGCGAAAGCAAGTGGGGGAGAGTGACACAGATGGTCAACAAGTATAGAAGTTGTGTCCCACAACCATGACATGCAGACAAAAGATGCCTGACATAAACATTATGTATACAAAGATATATGTGTAAGGTAAAAAATTATTTATGAGATTCTAAAGTGTTCTAGAATAGCCTAAAGAATTATAGAAAAGGGGAAAAACATGTACTTGATTAAGAATATTCTTGAGTAAGGATAATGTGAGAGATTCTAAAGTATTCTAAAGGGCGATAGTTATATAGAATACTTTAAAATATGAATCTTAGCCATCTGTAGTGGAGAATAGAAAGATGATCATAATCGTTGGCTAAAAAAAATGGCATTCCTATAAAAAAGAATGAACTTCTCTCATTTGAGATAACCTATAAAAGCTAATCAAGATCAAGAAGTTAGAGAGTGAAGAATTCAATCAAAACCAAGTGACTTAAAACAAGGTAGTAGTGTGCAATCGAAGGGGTGGCTAATCTTGAAGAGCTCAAGGGATAGCTTTAATGGTGAACTTGTAGGAGTGTCAGAAAGTTGCTCCACACTCCTACACTCAATTTTTATAGTAAAGAGTATTTCTTCCAAAAGTCTTGTGTCTATATGTACTTTGAGGTGTAAATATTAAGAAAAACTGACTCGTCTACATCACTAGAAGTGTGCTAGACAAGTGTTGTATAACTGGCCGATAAAAAGCATCATCGTGTGACAACTAACCCCTCAACTCAATTTCAGCAAGAAGTTGGCTGCATTACATGTCTCGAATATTGTCCACTATGGCACTTGGTTCCTGTTTTTCATGATTTTATGATTTTATAAGATTTATATAGAAAAGTCTATGATATAAAGATCACTCAGGCATCAAATATTTTGAATCTCACAAATTGGTAAAAGATATATATACGGGAAGGGGAAAAAAGGAGTATTAAAACAACATAGCTGTAGAGAGAGATGAATAGCATGATAGAGAGATTACTGGCCTACCATTGATATTTTAATATTACTAATTTCGATATTAGTAATTTTCCCACTTAGCAAAAGCTTCTATATTGTACTGAAATTGATGGCCTTGTTAATTTCCCACCTTCAACGCAGGTGAACTATGGACTAAAACTAATATACTAATGCTTTGTTAATGTGTAACATTCTAATACATACCAAACCTACATATTCTACCAGGACGTTGTTCAAGTGTTGCCCCAATTCTCTTTGCATTATTCAAGACTTTTCTAAGAACTTCCTTCCATTAGTGCAACAATATTGTCCACCTGAGGACCTAGACAAGTGTAATCAAATTTCCAATCAAGTAAAAAAACAACAAAAGAAAGAAGAAAAAATCTTCCCCTTTAAATATTATCAATGCCCTGCTTCTCTACCTCATAATTCTTTATGATGAAATTTATTGCCAGTTCAAAACACTTGACAAGTCAGTGACACACTTTGGCATAGTTCCTGAGAGGATCCAATGAATTCAAGGTAAAACTTGACACTTGAATTCATTGATATATCTCCTTCAAATGCCTTGACAGCTCCAATTGTTTACCATCTAGTACATGATATTGCTTCTTTAATTCACCAAATTTACTGTCTAGCAATTAAAAGAGCTCAGATATGTAAAAAATGCATTGGGGTTACTAAGCACATTCAAGGGCCAAAAGGATTCCATGATGGATGTTTGAATCAAACGGTTCTAGAAGCCTCTACCTTTTGGCCTTCCAGATGCTTTTCTGTGTCCCCACACTGCAGGACATGCTGCTCCTGCCCCCAGCTTATTATTCAAGTTGGTTGATTGACTTGCTCCAATAGAAAATATACCTGCTGCTCATGCTTCCCAATCTCCTTTTTACAAGAGTTGAATTACAACCTCTTTCTCCTGCATATCATCTGCTAGTTTCTCTGCATTTCATATGGTCAAATATTCGAACACTGATGATTACATGAACATATCTTTCTAAAAATAAACATATGATGCATAAATATAAGATGGATGTTTCCATTTTCCTTCTATAAGTATTTAAAATAAATAAGTTAACAAAGAGGACAAACCACATCTTGTTCTATAACAATACCAAACTTTCTGGGTGCCGACTTTTTGTCCTAGTTGATAATCCAGCTTTTCCTTGTTCACTATACTTTTAAAAAAGGGGCTTGACTTCAGCTTCATTTTCCGGATGCTTCATACTATTAAGTGGCATCCCCTTTGCATGCTGTAGAACTAAAGAACCTTAGGCTCCCAAGAACTCATAGGCCTTATCAACTAATCTCTCATTAGCTAATTGCGGCACGTCGTTTTCCGATCAAGCCAAGCACTGATGATGAAGCTAGTCAAACTATGATTGGCCATACTCAGACACCTAGCACCAAGGTCACTTTCTCACCTAACCAACTTACCAAAAGAATCACATGAAGAATACACAGTTGAGAAATCTTGCCAGAGACGGCTACACTTTTCTCACACATTTAAGTCAATTCTGCAGCAAAAGCACTAAACCTATCGCCGAGATTCTTTTCCTCTTGCAGTTATACATCTAATTTGTTTGCAAACTCATTTTTGCTCTAATGAAGATCAGCAATTTCCCTTTCCAAGTCCTATTCTTTCAATTTTAATTGTAATTGTATGTAGGCCACATCAACTTTTGAACCCTCACTGGCCTGTCTATATACTACCACATAAGTTTCAAGACACTGATTCAATAAATGCATCTCCAACCAACTCATGGCAATACACAGCCTATATTATGAATAATTACTCTGAATCAAAACCATATGGTAAACATGCCGTTAAAGAGAAAAAAAAATTCCCCAAAAGATTTAACTCATTGACAAAGGATTAGTAAAGGTGCTGATTCCATTTAATCTGGGAGTGAAACAATAGCAAAGAACCAGACTAGTCTTCCAAATCTTTTGAGCAAAATGATGTTACAAGTTGCATCAAAAAGTGGAAATGATTTTTATTGGCAAGAATTCAATGTTAGAAATGTGGTACCTTAAGAGCCAAAAAGATAAAAGAAGAAACAAACTTGGTCTTGAGAGCAGCCTTACCGTGCTACTCATAACTCCTAGTACTAAATAAACTGTAATGAGAGGTAGCACCAGCATTAAGTATCCTCCGGAGAGACGATCACATATATATGTATAAGCGGACCATGCATTCTGATGGCTCCTCTATGTTCAACCTGGAGTGTTGACAACCTTTTCCTCATTCAGATTGGAAATTTCACCCAGTTGATCTATACAAAACACTTCATGATTTAAGGAAATCTGATTATTACATTAAAAAGTTAGACTGAGACGATTTTCCCTACTCTTGGGAATTCAACCATAATACTTAAAGATATTTTACCATATTTCTGAAATGGTCCCCATTTTGTATTGAAGATAAAGAATTTAAGATCTCCAACAGTTTCATTTCTGGACTGGAGCTTTAGCAACAAATGATTGAATTGATCATTCAACTTATCTATTCTGCTCAGTTATCTATAACTTATCTCTGGACTGGAGCTTTAGCATATGTTTTGTATTCAATTCACAGGTAGTCTTTTTCCGTTGCTTGAAGCCACGAAACAACACGAGGACTTACTATCTTTTATTTGACTAGATAAAGCTTCAGGGTCTGGATGAGTAAATTGCATAGAGTACTCATGAAAAGAGAATTTTGATTCCAATCCTTGCTAGAGAATCACATCTTCTTTTATCAACACTTTGATCTGTTCTGAAGATTTCTTCTGTTTAAAATTCTACAATATATGAGATCAAAAGTCAATTACAAGAAAACTATATGGATCAAATACTATGGCACCAGATCACTAAAATATTGGACAGAATCAAAGTAAATTGTCTCCAACCAACACATTAATGAAATTATTGCAAATAGACTCGCTACCAGCATAGACATAGTTCCTCTAAAGAAGGTATTGATCAATAAATGAAAACTTATGCGGAGAGGAAAAAGATATGCTAACACTCACTCTGACCAACACAATACGTATAAAGAGATAAACGAGAGCATGTCACAAATCTAAATCAAGTCTGATGAGCTCCTATTCTTTAATCAATTCCTCTGGAAATTCCATGACAAATTTATCGGGAATTTAGAAGAATGAGAAAGTTTCCAATCAAATAACAGAGTTGTCAAGTGAATGAAACTTCCGAACGAAATGTAATCTGGCTGCTCGTTTGTTAAGGGTGGTCTCTAAATTAATCATGCTTTTCGTATGTGCCTAATTTCAGTTTTCAAAGCTACCAATCACAATGACTATTCAGCACCGGAGGATACAGATAAACTCTACAGATCTATTAGGGTGCTCTCTCCTATATCTTCCGCAATTTGGACCTTTGAACTCCTTAAAAATTGAAGGAACATCTGCAAAAGATTTCCCTTTCAATCTCGGTGCTGTAGTGAAGCAGTGAGGAGCGACAATGAGGCCATAGTGTATTTATGGCCTTGCTCATGATGGACTTGATGACTTTAAGAAATGGTGTTTTTTTTTCTTTACTATTGATGCAAAAGATTTCCCTTTCAATCTCGGTGCTATAGTGAAGTAGTGAGGGGCGACAAGGACGCCATAGTGTATTTATGGCCTTGCTCAAGACGGACTTGATGACTTTAAGAAATGGTGTTTTTTTTTTTTACTATTAATGCAAATTTACCTTTCCATACCAATTATCTCCTAATATTTATATACATAACTTAATGATTTTTTTAACATTTTACAAACCACCAATAATTAAACCATTCTTTACATTATGACATCAAACTTTAGGGGGGCCACATTTTTTCTTCAATTCCCTTGTCCAGGTCTTCCATTTTTCCCATTCGGGTCTTCAATCTTTCCCTATCTGGATTTAGCCCATTTTACTAGGTTCCACCACATACAATCAAATTCGTAATAAATAAACACCCTGTGTAAAATCTTTCACAACAAATATGCTATAAATGTTTTTCCTTAAAATGTAAATAACTACTTAAATCAAGAGAGCCAACAACAAAACTACTAAAAATAATTTTATACTATGATAAAACATCATAAGAGTGCCTTCTAGGCTTATAAGTATGAAAAAAATATATGCATGTTATACAAAGTGTTAAACAATCATTGACAAAAAAATCAATGTTTCATTAATTAAACAAACTACTAGACATTTTAACAATAAGATTCAGGTACTTTTTTTCAATAAAACTAATAAACCAAATGATTTAAATTATTAAGTGAAGATCCAAAAAAAATTAACCGACTAAATATAGTTTATTGATGCACAAAAAAATCGAAAAAAGAAAAAATACGTAACTAAATACTTGGATACGCAAACATGGAAATAGATAAGGTCCATGTTCTACTTTCCACCTAATGGCTATTACACAAATAGGAATGGACAATTGAAAAGACCTCATATTTTTCTTGTGATAAATTAAATATTTTTTCTAATGATAAATTAAGCTGAAGAAATAAAAAAGCAACTTCTGTTTTTTTCCCAATTTCCATCTTTATCATGCTTCATCATCTTTCACAAATCAAAAGAAATTGTAAACTCATAAAAACATCAATAATTGTCATTCATTTGTATATAATTTGAGATAGCATACACATTAAGATTTACTCATTTGCGATAGAAACTAATGATTCAACAAAAGAGTCTAAATTAGTGTGAAGCTTTAAAGGTTCAAATTCCTTTTTGTTTATTTCCATCTACTGTTGACACATTAGCAAAATTACAATCACAACAACTCAAACAAGGTAATTCAAGTTTGGTTATATTATGTCATTTTTCTGCACTCAATTAGTTAATTAGGCAAATTTAAGTAAGATACATACAATGTCCTTTACCAAATTATTTAAAATCAATGTATTATATCTTAGTTAAATACTAAAAAGCTCATTTTAACAAGTAATAAATTTAACAAGTCAAATTTAAGCCTATTTCTAAATCTCTTAGCCATCAACCCAATAAAATGTGGTAATCAACTTAAGTCAATTTGGCTCGCTCATTTAAAACCCAACTTGCATGCGCTGATACGTGAAGATTGAGGGTGAAGAGCAATGCCTAAGATTTATCTTCCCGTTATTCAATTCACTTAGGCAGTCTGGTTTATTAACAAGGACATCCACATTGATACATATCAACACAAAAAACATGATATTTTCTTATCAGCGTTTGGCAAGAACGTAACTATTAAAATGACAAAATAAAATTTTCAAACTAGAAGACCTGAAAAAAACTTGCTCACCCAATTTAAACTCATTGAATAAAAGCTTTCTCACCAGCTTTCCATTTGATTCGATAGTCTAGCCAGAAAAACTAATAAATTAAGAAGAGAATTCTTGTAATCAAATAGGCAAAATGCAAATTCTAACCAATTTTGTTTCACCTAGTTCATAACAATCACGTATCAGATTCTCCAAAGAACTCTCCCATGATAAATAACTGTAGAATGGTAGCTCTGCCGCTAAATACAAGTTAAGATTATTAAACTGAAAATTTTTGAAGAACCTAGAGAACAAATTGCATTTTCTTAAAATAATCAATGCGGTCATTTACTACAAGGCATATAAACAAATATCTCCGACCATAGGGTGGGAGAACAACACTTTCGTTATAAGTCTTCTAAATGGATAGTCAATATTTTGCAACGATATATAGCCAAAATATTTCATTACTACCCACAAAGCTCTTCTTTAACGACTTTTTCATGGTGTATGCCTTAATTTAGGTCTACGCATCTCCACTATTAAGTTCTATTAGTCATGTTAGACTTCTAGACAAGCATCTCCACTTTCGTTATAAATCTTCTAAATGGATAGTCAATATTTTGCAACGATATATAGCCAAAATATTTCATTACTACCCACAAAGCTCTTCTTTAACGACTTTTTCATGGTGTATGCCTTAATTTAGGTCTACGCATCTCCACTATTAAGTTCTATTAGTCATGTTAGACTTCTAGACAAGCATCTCCACTTTCGTTATAAGTATATTTTGCAACGATATATAGCCAAAATATTTCATTACTACCCACAAAGCTCTTCTTTAACGACTTTTTCATGGTGTATGCCTTAATTTAGATCTACGCATCTCCACTATTAAGTTCTGTTAGTCATGTTAGACTTCTAGACAAGCACCACCATCTGAATTCATTTGTTGGTAGAAACCATTAGTTGCTTCGTTCCAAAACAATATGATCATTCAGTCGAATATCTTTCTTTTAGGTGGGGGAAGCAATGAGTAATAGTTGACCTCTAGATATAACCCAGGTATCAAGGCAAGAGCTTAACCTACTAGAGCATTTTAACTTAAATACATATCCAAACATTACTAGTACCAAATAGTCAAAGGACTAGGATCATTCTTAGCAGTGATGATCACACACAATAAAAACCACCTAAGAAATGCAATATCTACACCAAAATCGGGCCACAAACAAAGACAAACATGGAAAAATTTTAGTCCAACTGAGTTAGGAGAACATTTGGTTTTCCACTAAATTAATATTATAAGGAATAAAACAATTAAAGAAAACAAACCTGCTTGTTATGTATTGAGATAAACATAATACTTCTAGAGTTAGCTTTCGCCATTCAATATTTATCAAGGTCGGCATCGGCACTCCTATTGCAGCTAGGTAAGGCGACTCCTCTCTAGGGTGTAGCATCCAAAAACATGATCGAATTAATTAAAATCTAGAAAAGAACCTGAATTATCATGACAAAAAATTAATTTGTTGCTTTCCTCATACCTTTCTCTTCTATCCGAGAAAGTCAACTGTCTTTTTTCCTACAATTCACAATGACCATAGTCAAGAAGGAACAGATACAATATTATGAAGTCATCCAAAGAAACTAAATTTTCAATACACACTTTGGATTTCTAGAGATCCAGCTCCTCCCAAACTTGTATACATTCAGCTTCATGTTGCAGCCTCAAAGCTCTAATTTGCACTTTATCATGCCTAAGCACCTTTGCTTTCTGCAAAGTAAAGCCCTAGCATCTTTCTTAAATAATTTTCAGCTAGAAATTGCATGTTTCAGCACTCGAAAATCAGAAATGGTGCTTAATTCCTTCTTTTCATTCTTCTCCGGCCTACGAATGATGTAAAAAAAGTGGAATGAAGAGGTAAATCGGGATCCAATCTAAATCGTAACAAGATGAACAAATCAAAACATTGAAGCTACACAGTCATCGATAGGATAATCATTAGCCTATCGTGTGTATTCTAATATCAGGTATTTGCCATAGATAGGATGATCATTAGCCAATTCTAATATCAAGTATTTGCCAGAATATCAACCGTTTATATATACAATAGAATATATCACGTTGATGACTCGCCTACAATGCAGATGGATTTTTGTCCTGAAACTACACACTAATGTGATGTCAACACAAAGAACATTAATTCCTATTAATTTTTAATAGCGCAATTTGACAAGTACAAGAAAAATGTAATTTTTTCGTTTCATGCTAAAGGGCCACGCAACAGAATGTCGGTGCATAGAGGGCCGCACAAAATTTCAATTCAATATGCATCAATGTGCTTCCTTAATGTGCATCATATATAGAAAACATGCAGTGATATGCAATAATATGCATTGAAACGCAATTATATTCAATTATGTGCAATGATATGCAATGCTAGCATGTATGTATTTGATAACTAAAATAAAATCCAAAATAGTAATTTAAAATCCATTATAATATATTTTACAAAGAGCGAACCACAATATTTTGATGTGAAGAATGGAAGAGGAAGGGAAAACTGGGGATGAAAGTGAACGCACAAATTGTTCACTCCCATAAAACCACAAGCCCAAACTTTTGTGCAAGAATACTAGTAGGTGAAGTACAAATTTGAGTTCCCCTTTCCATACATCACTAAATTCTGAAACAATGTGAACTATTTCTGTCACTACTCATTCCTTTCCATCCCCTAAATCCTCTTCACTTCCAAAAACATACATGTTGCAAGGTTCAATGTCATTTCACATATTATAAACTGACTACACAACCTCCACTGTGGAATTAGCTAGTCCGGAATAAGTTGGCTATAAATAGAGGGCAGATTTATAGTTGACATTCAACAGATACTAGTACTAGAATAAAGATTGCATTAAGAACATTTTAAATAAACATAAAAAAAAATTGAAATTAATATAGCATAAATTTCTAGACATAGAGCCAAATGTCAGGCCATCAAGAACAACTTACAACCAGTTTCTTTAGGGACAAAAGCTGAAAACTTTAGCAACACAAACTTCCAACTTTTTTCCTGCATAAATAGTCACATGATCCAACAAATAGACTATAAAAAATGTGACGCTAATAATCATACTTCCAACATTATAAATTCAATAACTTATACTAAATAAGATTGAAACTAGTAGATGCCACAGTGACTACATCCTACCTAGCTCATCAAAATCTCCAAATCATAATATCAAACACAAGCACAGGCATATTATAGGGCATGCAATAAATAGCACCATTGTGAGACAAATTGCATTTTAAGTTGGTGTATTGATCAAGAAGCTTTCCTAACTCATGTTACATGGAATAAGCAAATAATAACTGAATTAAATGCCTTATAAATGTAAATCAGTATACGGATGGCAAGAGGAAATAAAGATAGGTAGTCTGACCAGGGCACTATGAAGAAACATTATACTAGAATAGTACCGTTGTCCCACCTTAAGGACTGCCCGGTAATGTTTTTTGAAATAGGTGTTCGAAAGATTTGTTTTTGATCCAGTCTTCACAGAGCTCCTTGAAAAGCTTAATAATGTTCTCTCTGAGTTGCTATGGGTTTCTAATAAGTTTCCATTTCTAAGTTTTTGACAACCACATCAGAATTATAATTAATATATTATTCTTTCCAAAAGTGCTTTTCAAAGTCAAAAATAAATATCCAGTAACCTAAAAAGATATAAGGCACAAGAGAAATCCAAAAAGTTAGTTGCTGCGTGATTTGAGCATTTTCACAAAGCAATTACTACAAGAAGCAAAATTGAACTTGACAACCAACCCCGAAAGAAGAAGAAACCCAAACAAGTTCAAATGTGGCAATGTTTCCATGTTATTTGTGTCTAGTACATGTCTTAAAACATATAGGCTGTTGATCTTAATGACATACATTATTAGAAATTATACACCATATCAATTTGTAGATGGACAACAAGTAAGCATACTAGTTGTCCAAGACTTTGAGGCATTTGGAGTAACTCATGCATAGACAAACACAATCTTCCAAAAGTTCTCATAAGTCATACAATTTTAATTTCAATCGACAAAATAAAAGCACTCTCCATCAAGGTGGACTGTAGTGGGAGGGATTATGGAATTTCAAGGGTAACACTCACCAAGGAGACAACCATGCACAAATAATATTATCATGATACTAACATTTCTAGGAAGATGATAGGAATCATTGCTTGCATCATTAGCTACAAAAATCCAAAATATTTTTAAAATTTCACATCAAGCATTACCCGTAGGAATTGGAAAAAGTCCTAGAATTTCAACAAGTTAAACATGGTTGGTATATAGAATACCTACATTACATCATAGTTCTCATTGTCATGGAATAAATACTATAGAAATAGTCTGAACATGGATGCTCGGTCAATTTTGCATGAGTATAATAATGTTATTAGAGGTTGGGCTTGCAATGATATGCGGCCGTATCTTTGTGACAAAAATCCCTTTTTAACTAAATACAGGGACTTTTGACATAAAAATGGACAACCTTCTCATTCAATTAACATAATATGCTATCATACATGAAATGCCCCCAAGAAGGTTATTAGCCCAACAATCATGCCTTTGAAGGCCTCGCCACTAAGGTTGTACTTGAAAAAATCCATCTAAAATATGTAATTTAATCACCGTGCTTTAATACTTACGTATCATTACACCTCATTTTAATATCTGTAGCATAATTTAGATAAATCCATGACACCCATTTTTTAACACAGCATAAGCAATTAGTCCCCTGCTCTTGGTCCTTATAACATGAAAGGCACCATGTAGTTTGTGTAGTGTCAAAGATCATAACTAGCCCTTATCCTAGAACTATTGACTGTAGCATAAAGGCATTAGAGCTATGCAATGGTCCATATAGTAAATGATAAGCACCATGTAGATTTTGTGGTGTCGAAGGTCCTACCCACCCCTATCTTATAGAACTACATAATGTAATAGTGGAAATTAAACAGCAATATGTACATAATGTGGCATTCAGACAAAGTAAACTCTTTGACAACCTAGACCAACCGACTCTCAAATTTTGATTATATATAGCCTGGCCAATCTTTTCCTTCTTATAGTGTTTGAGTTTCTTTATCCAAAATAAGATAAATCTTAGCTAACTGGTCAAATATTCTTGAATTTTATTTCAAAATGCAGTTTTCTCATTTATTAATTTTTTTAACAATAACAACAGCAATAATATCATCATCATCTTCTTCTTCATTAAAATTTTCTAGATGTTATACTGTTAGGAGCAGTTTCACTTGGCAAACCGAGAGAAGTTTCACAAAGAGGCTAAAATTACTAAAAAGCCACTATAAAATATAAATCGGTGGGATGAATTGAAAACTAGCAATCATAGTGCTAGGCCAGCAAAGTAGCTGGGTTGATTTCACCCGAATCCAACCTTGCCTATGGAGATAAACAACAAGAGAGAGTTTGCAAGTTATTTGAATGTGCCTCAACCCCAAATGCATACGAGATCAGTTATAGCCTAAGTCAAGCTCAAGCTACTTTTGTTGGGACTCTATATTGCTACTTCTTGTTACCGAACCCAATGCCCTATGGGAGGTGGGAATCTACACTAATAACAACTAGAAACCAAAACCAAGCATGAAAAAACTTACTGTCAAACAAAGCTGATGAACTTATAGCTTAGACCATAAATTAAGACTACAAGGATGCGGAAGAAAGCAACTATAGAAAACTAACTTCTAGAACGCTTTAATAAATTTATGATGCTTCCAAAGTTAGTTTCTCCACTTCTTTTAGTATGATTGGCATTTGTGGCTCATATAGTGTCAAGCAAGGTAAGTCCTAAGTTTCATTTACTGCCTAGCACAGCATCATATTGCATCTTTGCATCACCAGTTTTAGTTTCTGCATCAATTAGTGGTCTTTGGATATGCAAAGACAATTAGAGTTTGTCAGCACATTCAAAGGCCAAAAGAACCATGATAGATAATTTAAACAGCCAATTACAGAACCTCGCAAACTTTTTTTTATCAAATGGTCTTGAACAATAGTAAAGGGTACCCACATTCTACTCCAATACGATAACCATTTTTTATTTCATTCTTCCTCTAGACTATGGCCTAGGATTCAAACTCCATTTTCCAAAATCATTATAATGTTAACTGGGCTTTTCTTCCTCTAGATTAGGGCCTAGGGTTGTATCACAGAGATTATTTAGTATGGCGGGCATTTCTTGCTTTCCTCAAACATTCTCTTTTATCTAAGAAAGCCCACTCTCTTTCTTAGTAGAATTCACAATGACCACAGACAAGAAGGAAAAGATAGAACAATATCAAGTAATCCGGCAATCCAGCTCCTAAACTTGTATTCATTAATCTCTATGTTGCAGTCCTAAAGCTCTAATTTGCACTTCTAATCATGCCTAAGGCTCTTTATTTTTTGCAAAACTAATAAAGTAGCAATGGAACTCCCTGCCCACAAATGTAATGGTCATCTCTAAAGTAAGCCCCAAAACCTCTCCGAAGTATTTTTCAGATAGAAGTTTGCATGTTTCAGCTCTCGAAGATCAGATTTGGTGCTTGATTCCTTCTTTTCATTTTTCACCCTCATACGAATAATCAAAAAACGTGAAATAAAGATCAATGTAAAAAGATGTACAAATCAAAACTTTCAAACTGCACAGCCACTGATAGGATGATCATTAGCCTATCTTGTGTATTCTAATATCAAGTATTTGCCAACATATCAACCGTTTCTATATGCAATTGAATATAATCACAGTGATGACTCACATGCAATGCAGGTAGACCTTTTGCTAGAAATTACACACTAATGTAATCTCGACATAAAGAACATTATTTCATATCATAATCACATTGATAACTCACATGCAATGCAAGCAGACTTTTTGCTGGAAATTACACACAATCACTAAAATATGCTTTATGATGTTAGAATTAAAGTGAACTATTGAGAATAATTGTGTGTTCAAGTGAGAAATCGAATAATTGAAAGAAATGGATTGGCACTTTACCCAAGCATATTAAGTAGAGTAGGAAAGGAAACTTGTGCAAGCTTGTCAATAGAAGTCGCGCCTGATGCAGACATTATGTAGGCTCATAGGTGCACGATAACATACATGCACCTGAGGTTGAGCATGAAAGACACACATGTGCTAGCAGCATTATGGCATCACAACGACGGACGCACAACTGGCACTAGTACACTAGTTTCAATATTTAATAAACCTTCAACCGAATTTTGGGTCATTTTCTGTAGAGTTTTAAAGAGATGTGAGAAAAAGAGAAGAAGAGACGAGAGAATAGGAGAGAGAAAAATAAGGAAGGCAATTTAAAGTAAGGTTAGATTTTGGTGATTTCACCCTATGCATCTATGCTATTTTCTTCATCTGTTGCTGAATTTTTCATATGTTTTTCTATATTCTTACATTTGTGCTTCTCTGGTAATTGTCTTGCATGCTTGTCAATATTTTTCATAAATTTTGAAAATTTGTAGGCTTGATTTCATAAAATATGTTAATAATCCTAAAATTATTAAGTAATTTGTCTTGCATGTCACTTTTTGTGCAAGAATTTGACGAAAGCTCTTCATTAAAGTTTGTCAAAATTATTTGTTTTCTAAAAGTAAAAATTTATATATTTGTGTAGAGTCTTTCTTTTATTTTAATAAGAACTATTATATAAAATTATCATAATATATTAGGGCATATTTTAGTATATTAAGTCGTAAGCGAAAGTCATTATCTAACATCTACAGATTAGAAAAGCAATGCTTGTCCCCACTTATACCAGTCAAGGCCACCCAAGATTTTAAATAGTTTTATATAACCCGACCTATGGGATAAGAATTTGTAATCTGACCTTTGATATTCAACCTTAGTTGATGAAATTATCACAAGCCCTTAGTTTTTACTTTTGTTCTTACTTTACGATATTTTGCATTCGATTATTGTTATTAACTTTCCCACATCTTGTCATACGTATCCACACACACGCATATGCTTTGCTGAGTTTTAGGCTAATTCTTATTATATTTCGTCACCTTTCAAATTAGTGGCATGAATAGCTTGCAAGTTTTAATTAGAGAGGATTTTTTTGAAGGATTAGTTAATAATCGTTTTTTTATTGTGTTCTTCAATCATTATAGAATTTGCAAACAATTGGGCTTTTGATAATGTGGTTATGTATTTTGTTGAAACAATTCTATTTGGACTACCGGGCCTTGTATTGTAGATTGTATGATGATGATAAGGACGATGATTTTAGACTCTAAGTAGTAGATGATTAGATGATTCACTTTACGATTTAATGAGTATTGAGTAGATACATTGATCATACAGCCAAACAAGGAGAGTATTGCCAAATCCTGAGACATCATATTAATTATATTTGGAGTTGATCGCAGGACTACAAAGTCGCAACCCGTCTTTGCTTTTGGTTTATGGTTTTCATAGCACCATCATATTTTTGTTTCAATACTGGGGTTGTGGCAATGATGACATGAGAAAAGTGTTAATTTTTTGTTGCATGCAAATAGGTCATGCAGTAAGTGCATAGAGAACCATGCAAGAGTTCTTTTCAATATGCATCATTTTTATTTACACAACAAAGCAAGTGTAGCAGAATAGGCTTCATATACATTTAACATGCAATGATATGCAATGGAAGGCAATGATATGCAAGTCCAATTATGTCCAATTATATGCAATGATATGCATGCGATATGCATGTATCCCTTTTAGTATTTGATAGTTAAAACGAAGTACAATATAGGATATTAAAATCCATCATAATATATTTTGCAAGAAAAAGCAAAGCACCAGTTTGGAGGTGAAGAATGGAAGAGGAAGGAAAATGAGGAATGAAAGTGTATGAAAAAAGGGTTCCTCCCATTCAATCACAAGCACAAACTTTCGTACTAATAAGTGAAAGGTGCATATTCAGGGTTCACTTCCCCATCAATAGACTCCAAACAACATGAAATATTTCCTCCACTACTAATTCCTTTATATCTCATCGATCCTCTTCACTTCCAACAAAAAAACAATGATGTAAATGTTCAATGTCATTGCATAACTCATAGATTGATTATACATCCTCCACTATGGAATTAGCTTGTCCGAGATAAGTTGCCCATGAAAGAACAGATTTTTAGTAAACATTTAACAGAATTCACTAATTCTAGAATAAAGATTGCATCAAAGACACTTTAAGCAAAAAAAAATAGAAATGAAGATAGCACAACTTTCCACAGGATGAAAAGCAAAATATGAGACGTTCAAGCATATCTTACAACCAGTTTTTTTAGTGCCAAAATCCTAAAACTCTAGTAGCACAAACTCCCGGTTTTTCCTACATAAATAGTCACATGATCTAAAAAATAAAATATAAACAATGTGACGTTAGTGATCTTAATTGCAACTTTATGATCATTAACTCATATCATATAAGATTGAAACTAGCAAATGCCAAATTGACCACATCCTGCTTAGCTCAATAAAATCACAGGTAACAATACCAAACAAAAGCAAGGGCATATTATATGACATGCAGTAAATAGCACAATTGTGAGACATTGCATGTTTTAAGTTGGTGTATTGACCAAGAAAATTTCCTAACTCATGTCATACTGAATAAGCAAACAGTAACTAAATTAAATGACTTATAAATGAAAAATGAGCACATGGATGGCTCGAATCAATGACGGTAGGTAGTATAACCAAGGCACCATGAAGAAAAATTGTGCTGGAAACAACCACATCACTATTGTCCCACACTAAAGGCTGTCCAGCACTGTTTTTGAAACAGCTATTTGAAAGAATTGTTTTTGATCCAATCGTCAATTGAAAAGCTTACTGTTGTTCTACTTGAGCTGGAAACAACCACATCACTATTGTCCCACACTAAAGGCTGTCCAGCACTGTTTTTGAAACAGCTATTTGAAAGAATTGTTTTTAATCCAATCCTCAATTGAAAAGCCTATATCAGGCGTTTTTAAACAAGTTTCTATTCAAGAATTCTTAAAGACTATATCAGGCGTTTCCAATAAAGTAATCAGTTATATCTTTTCCAAAAGCACTTTTCAAAGCCAAAAATAATCATCTAGTAACCAAAATAAATATAAAGAATAGGAGAAATCCAAAAAGTTAAGTTGCTTAATGATTTGAGCATTTTTTTAGAGAAATTATTGCAGAAAGCAAAATTGAACTTGACATCCACCCCCAAAAGAAGAAAATATTGAAACGAATTCGAAAGTGAAAATATTTTCCCTAGTTATTGTGACTAGTGCATCTTTTGAATGATAAAGACAGATAATTTGAACAAATATCTTACCAGAATTATACACCATATCAACCTGTACAAGGAAAACTAGTAAACATAAACACTAGTCTTTCTTCATCTAGCAATTCAAGACTTTGAAGCATCTGGGGATACCAAAATATACTCACGCAACACCAAATTTTAATTTCAACTTTGACAAAACAAAATCACTCTTCCTCAAGTTGGATGGTAGGGAAGGGATCACCAAATTTCAAAGGTAACACAATCCAAGGAGATAATCATGCACAAATGATAATACCGTCATAATACTAGCTTTTCAAAGAATAAGATAGAAACCATTGCTTGCATCATTAGTTTCGAGAATCTAGACTAATGTTGGAATTTCACATCAACCATTACCTGCAGAAAATGAAAAAAATGCCAAAATTTCAACAGGTTAGACTAGTTTGGTACATAGAGTACATTAAACTATAGACATTGTTGTGCAACCCACAGGTTTAGCCCGAAAATAGAAGTTCGGTTAATTTGCATGAGCATAATAATCTTATTAGATGTTGAGCTTGTAGTATATGCAGTCTTATCTTTATAGCAAAAAATGTCTTTTTAACTAAAAATGAGGATTTCTAAAACAAAAAAAAGGAGCAACCTTATCATTGGATAACCACCAAAATTTCAAAGGCCTTATCACTAAGGATGCACTCGGAAGAATCCCTCTCAAATGATGTAATTATAATGATTTAATCAAAATACTTCAAAGCTTAAAAAGCATTGCATTTAATTTAAATATATGTATCATAACAAAGATACATCCCGGACACTAAATTTTGAATAACAGCATAAGCAATTAGTCCCCTACACTTGGAACTAGTAATTTGAAAAGCACCATGTAGATTTTGTAGTGTCAAAGATCCTATACAGCCCTTTCTTCTAAAACTACAAAATGTAGCATTAGAGTTGTGAAGTAGTCCATATAATAAGTGATAAGCATCACGTAGATTTTGAAGGGTTAAGGATCCCACCCAATCCTTTTTTATAGAACTACATAATGTGGCACTATAGCTGTGCAGTGGACATCAAACATTTATATGTACTTGTGGATTGGTGTAAGGAACTCCTAAGCATTGCAACTACAGCTATCAAGTCAACAACATTAAACCATAGATTTGTGACTATGTACTCTTACCAGGGAAAGAAGATGATATGATGTCCTTCCCTATAGGAACATCTATAGATAGGTAAGGTCCATATATCCAACAACTTCCACAACACTTAAAACAAGGTATTGTAAATTTCGCATATAAAACTTCAACTAGAAATTGGTTATTGTAAATCATGTCAGATACTCCAACATGCATTGTGGACTAAAAGAAAGAAGAAAATGACAGTGCACCGTGAAAATGGATACTGGAAGCCAGTGATGATGCGCCTCCAATTGGTCAATTAACCTTGATAATTCATCTCCTAGCAGATCCATAAGAAATTGTTTCCAATAATCAATAGAATAAAAAAATATATGGTTAGCCTATTCTAGCACCTCTAGAACCTCGTTTAGCAACATTTCACCTGGCTTCTTTCAAAATCCTTTTGTACCACAGATTGTGTCATGCTTCCTAAAGCAGCATTCTATTTGGAAATTGGAAATGCAACCGGAAGATTAGTTCTTCAGTCGAGTAATAAGTTGGATTCTACGAATACCAAACACAAATCACACGTCAAGAAGCATATTCCTGCATTACTAATAAAATATAGGAGATACATACATCATACAAATATAGGTGAGCAGCAACATTAACTACAGCGTAGGAAGTCTACATGACAAGGAACCTTTAGGCCAAGAAGGACAAAAATTACACGTACAAAGTGTTTGATGCATTGCATATGTGCACATTCATTGCACTGAATAATATTTCTCCTAGCAAACTAAAGTCCAGTACCTTGTTCAGAAGGATGACTGGGGTAAGGAATAGAAGGGGTATGATAGGATTGTTTAAACTTGTTTGGTTTCATCAAAACCCAAGAAAAAATTGTTCAATATCTTTTTTTTAAAGGAGAATGAAACTAGTGGGGGTGAGAAATTTTGAGGGTTGTGGATTGTGGGAGGGTGGGAAAAGAAGAAGATCTCAGGTTCCCCCTCCCTTCATTAGAACTTCATAAAAAGGTGTCCCTCCCACCCACAGGAAGGCAAAAAACACTACGAAGAAGAATATAAATGTTCAACATCATGACCTTGCTAAATGAACAGTTGCATCCTCCACTATGTAATTAGCATAAACCAAATAAATTAAGCATGAAAGGAGGGACGATTTACAGTTCCTACTTGATACTTAAGCAAGCTCACTACTTGTGGAGAAGATAGAGCATCTAGTACCTTTAAGTATAGGGGCACAGCACTAGTTGTATGTCATCAGCAGGAGGTCCTACATTAGAACTCAGCCTCAGCCCGCTGGCCCAACAAACTGTATTAAAGATAGCAAAACTGTGAGGCCAAAACCAAGAATAAGACCTTCAAGCAAACTTACCACTTTTCTCAGTGAAAAAACATGGAAATTCATTGGTACTCCAATCAGAAACAGAAACACACTGCATTTCCTAGATTAAATTGACCATCAAAAAGTGATACTAATTATCTTCATGCATTATCCTACTCCAACCTTAACCTTAATGGTGGATAGCATAATTTCCAAATATAGTCCTGAATAGATGAATAATTGGAGCCATGCATTTTGACAGCTCCTTAATGTTCAACTTATAGTGTTGCCTGCTTTTTTTCTGCAGTCAGCCTTTGGATGTCCTGTACCATTCAGCTTATAGTGTTGACTTGCGCGAGAAGGAGAAATATATTCCAGCATGCACTAACATCCTAATCAACAGAAATTCATAATAATTTACAAAACTTTAATTATCAGAAAAACCAACAATGTGCCTCAAGCTCACGAAACATCCTAATGAAATTCAATCTGTAGATGAACGTGACTATCTTGGCAAGACTTTGGTTCTTCATCCGTTTAAGCTTCCAAACTGATATAAGCTTTTCATGTGCTAGCCTAGCCCTAGTTTCTGCATCTTGAAGCCCTACCCTATAGTATTCGAAGCTTTCCAACATAAATCAGCATTCAACTACGGCGGACAAGAAACATATAAATCTTCTTATAAGCAAACTCTCTACTCCACACCTCCACGAATTCAGATCTGGAAACCTATAAACTCAAAGACTGCTCCATCGAAGTCTATCCAGTATTTCTCTCAACTGCAGAGACAGAATAAGTAGTGACGAACCGGCAAGCATTAATTCATAGCCTTCGTCTTGCTAAACAGTTGACATGGTCAACGAAAACACAAAATACATGTCATTGCAGGGTAAGGAAATTTATTTTCCTTTAAATGTACATCAACAGCCTTATGGTGAACTTTTTATTTTGTTTCCTTTTTCATTCCGATTTCTGTTAGCCTTAGAGTAATATTATTAATTATAAGCCATTTGCACAGTCTTCGAGATTACGTATATCTTAAGAAGTATTCATTTTTACTGTAGCTTTTATCATAATATAAATTAATGATTCAATAGAGTTTAAATTAGCAAAGGAAAATTTCAAAGGTCAGGTTTCCTTGTGGTTATTTCCATCTACAATTGACACATAAGGAAAAACTTCACACAAAATAACCCAACCACGGTGAATCAAGTTCAATTATTACATGCCTTCTTTCTACACGCAATTAATTAATTAGCTCAATTTACGTAAGATACAGACCATGTCATCTACCAAATTATTAATCAATTTATTGTATCTCAATTAAAACTAAAAAGCTCATGCAAACAAAAGCAACAAATTTAACAAGTCAAGCTTAAGCCTATTTATAAGACTCTTACCCTATTTAAAACCCTACCTCCATGCACTAATACAAGACTAAGAACAAAGTGCAAAGCCTGAGATTTTTTTTTCCTACCATTCAATTAGCATAAGTAGTTTGTCTTATATTCAAGGACATCAACCTAGAAAGCATCTCATCAACTTTGTAGAAGACCTGAGAAAAATGAGACACTCATTCACACTATTATATTTACATTGAATAACACAAACCTTTCTCCTCATCGGCAACCATATGTTCGAGCTTTTCGTCCAATTTGCTAGTCTGGACAGAAAAACAAACAAATTAAGAAGAAATTTTGGAAGTCAAATAGGGAAAAAAAAAACAAAAGGCAAAAGGGAATTTTAACCAAGTTTTTCACCTGGTGCATACTAATGATGGCATTGAATTCTCTAAAGAATTCTACTTTCATGAGTACTTGCCAAATCAGAGAACCCTAAAATTTCATGCACACTTTACTATCACGAGAACAACCTTCAAGAGATTTAGAAACAAATTCTTCAGTGACGTGCATAAGAAAGAGCAATAGAATCATGGTATTAGTTGTTCCCATTGTTGGAGTAATTACTGTAAAAGTGAATACTCACAGATTAGTTAAGTGTTTACAAACATAACCACCAGCAAACAGCAAAGAACTAGCCATTTATTTGAAGAACATGGGATGTGTTCTAATGCTATGGATGCTTAAGCACAAGTTTTCATTTGAGGGGTAGTGTCCCAAGAAAAATCACCTAGAACGACTAAAATGCAAACCTCAGGATAGCCTGACATAACAACCAAAAGCACCAAGAAATGTGTTGGCTAAATTGCATCTACTAGAATTCATGTAATGGCTTTACGGCTCAAAATTGAAAAGAACAAATGATTGATGTAAACTAAAGTTTTCCAATCAATCAAAAACTATATCATATTCGAGAAATAATAAACTTAGACTAATTATGGAAAAGTTTATTAAGTTCATAAGATTGTCCAATGTTCAACTCTTTCAAAGGCAAATAGAGTGTGAAGGGAAAAACACCTTAATGATAAGAATATTAATATGACATACCTTTATTCATATGTATATTGATCATCATCATATAATTGAGATTACTATTCTTTGAATAAATCTACATAAATGTTGCATCTGACCCTCCTATAATTACTCCTTTCAAAAAAAAAAATGATGCTTAAGTTACTGCGTTGCTAACTCATATTAACTTTGATGAGTAAGAAGTTCGTGCGATTTGAGACATATAGCTTAATCTTATCCCTTAATTGAACTCATCATCATGACTAATCGAGATTAGTTCGAAGCAAGTGTATCCTACTCATGTTACTTCTTTAGGGAATCATTCCATTCCATCAATTTATCTAGCATATGAGGGATCAAGCCACTTTATGTGAGGAGGCTAAACCAATGGTATGAACTCATTTATATTGATGTAGGTACCCAAGCACTTTTAGCTTGAGAATTTTTCTAGGAATAGCACCAGGGGACTATTAATCCCTACCACGAGACAAAACTTGCAATTTAGCAGTAGGCATAAGCTTTAGATCAACGTCAAACCTTAAAAAAGAGGGTAAAAAAACACTGAAGCGCATGTGATTTAGTTCCATAACAAACATTTCCCTCCAATTCCATCCTGTCATATTTGCCTTGAAAACAATTAGTGCCTAAAAGGAACAAGATACCAGAGAAAGGAAAATTAGTTATATTTATTGTGTTGCACAAAGAATAGTAGCTTGCTTTTAGTTACCTGGACAAAACTACTTGGATTCTTAGCATTGGGAGAAAGAGTCTTATGTTTTCAAAGATTGACTGGGATCTGCAGCCATTTAACTTTTCAAGCAATTAATATTTGCTTGGATCCACAGACATGCATTGGAGTCCTAAGAACATTCAAGGGCCATAACAAATCCATGATGGTGTTTTTAGTCAAATTAGAAACCTTTGCATTTTGGCCTTCTAGATGCATTTCTATGACCCTACACTACATGATCAGCTGCCCCTTCTGCCCAATGTATGTTATCAAGTAGACTGAATTGACTCTCTAGAAAATATACGTGCTGCTCGTGTTTTCCAATCTCCTTTCGGAAAATCCGAATTTCAGCCTCTTTTTTTCCTATGTTATCTTATAGTTTCTAAATATTAACTTCGTTCAGAAATTTTGATATTTCAGCAAGATATATTCCTACAACTGTTCAAAGTCAACAATTTAGGCTAACATGTAAGACAGATGTTTTCCTTTTCCTTCTATGCTTTAATTAAAATACAAAAGTTGAAAAGTGCACAAAACATTTTTGTTCTCAAATGATCATGAATTTTTTTTGAAGGGTGCTCACATTCTCCTCCAATTCAACAACCCACCTTTTAGTTTCACTCTTCTTTTAAACAATAAGTTCTGGTGTAGATTCCATTTCCCAGATTTTGCATCCTGTTAAATGGATTCCTCTACATGCTATTCCACTACAGATCTTTGGATTCTTGAAGCTCATAGACCTCATAGGATCATGCGTTGCCTGTTCATCATACTGTTGAGGAGCATATGCTTAGCACTAACTTTGCCACTTAATCAAAAAGGATCACATGCAGAACACAATTGACAAATCTTCATTGAAAGTGCTAAACTTTCCTCATCTCTTTCAATTTATTATGTAACAAATGCATCAACCATGTCACAAATACTTTTTCTCTGGAAATGGTATCACTAATTTGCTAGCAAACTCTTGTTGCTTGAGTAAAAACTAGCATTTTACCATTCTAAGTTATGTAGTGAGACTCATTGGAAGTTGGTTTTTCTGTTTTAACTGAAAGTATACATCGTCCCATTCAGATCCATAACTCTAACTAGCCAGTTCATTTATTGCAGCTTCTTTAACAAGGGATGCCAACAACACATATGTGAGAAATTGAAAAGTTTAAAAACCATAGAACCAGATCAAATAAACATTGGAAAAGATCACTATGTACCCAGCCTTTACATTGAAGAAATTATAACAGTTAGAGGCACAACCAAAACGATTTTATTTCAAAGATCTAAGAGAAGGGACATAACGAATAAGAGAGGACATGTGGCAAGGGGAGAATGATATGCTAGCACATACAGAGAAGCGACAGGGAGGGAAAGAGAGAGAAGTTCCATACCAAATCCAAATTGGATATGATTCCTTGACAAATTTGAAGGAAAAATCCGACAAAAATTAAGAATAAGTTAAAATTTCAATTAAACGAACAAGATTTCAATAGAATAGTAATTGAAGTAATTACTATTCAAAGGAATATGTGCAGTTGGTTAAATTAGTGTTCATGAAACACGTCCACCAATAAATAGATAGAAAATAACTATTTACTTCACATATAACATGGGAAGTGTTATAATGCTACAGATGCTTAAGCACAATTTTCCCTTGCAGGGCACAGAATCCTAGCCCAAAACAAAAGCCTCATGACACCTTAACATAACAACCACGAGCGTTCATGGAATATGTCCACTAAATTGCATCTGTTGGATTTTATGCAATGGCTTTACAACTCAAAATTGAAAAAGCATGATTAATGTAAAGTTCAGTTTTCCATTCGATCAAAAACCATATTCTGTTTAAGAAATAACAAACTCGACTAATCATGACAAAGGTTATTAAGTATATATAATTGTTCAATACTCCAAGTCTTCCATAGAACTAGAGAATAAAGGGAAAAGCATTTGAATGTTGAGAATGTTAATATGATAGACATTTAGTCAAATGCATATTAATCATCAACATATGACTAAGATTGCCTTTTTGTGAACAAAGCTACTGGAAGGTTGCATATGACCCTCCTCGATTGGTTACTATAAGAATGAAATGATGCTTAGCTTATGGGTTACAAAGTCATCCATAATCTTGACAAGAAGTTGTTGCCATTTGAGACATAAAGCTTAATCTTATCCATTAATTGAACTTATCCCGATAACCAGTCAAGATAAATTTTAAGCAAGTGTATCCTACTTGTACTACTTTTTAGAAAATCATTTCATTCCATCAACTTATCCAGCAAATAGGGGGTCAAATTGCTTTATGTGGGGAGGCCAAATCAATGCTATGAGCTCGTTTATGTCAATGCTATGAGCTCGTTTATGTCAATGTAGGTACCCAAGCACTTTCAGCTTGAGAATTCTCTTGGGAATAACACCAGGGACCTATAATCCCTTCCACAAAATAAAACTTGCAGTTCAGAAGAAGTTTGCTGACCTTCAGGTTCAACTTAAATCTTTAATTGCTAGAGGGAAAAATAAAAGTTTGAAGCGCAAGTTTGATTTAATTCCATAACACTTTTCCCTCCTTTTCCTTCCCTTCATATTTGCCTTGAATCAAACTAGTGCCTTAAAGCAACTTAACAATAAACTGGAGAAAAGGAAATTTGGTAATTGTTATTATGTAAAATAAAAGGAGTAAACATTGCAAGAAATGTATAAAGAATAGTAGTTCACTTATAGTTACCTTGACAGAACTACAAGGATTCTCGGCGATTGGAGTAAGTTGCTAGCAAACTCTTGTTGCTTGAATAAGCACTAACATTTTCCCTTCATCCATCCAATTCTCAGCATCTGGAGTTACACTCATCTAGAAGTTCTTCCTTTAGTTTTAACTGCAAGTATACATCATCCAATTTAGATTTTCTCACTGCCCAGTCTGTCTGCTGCCACTTCAGTTCCAACACATTCAATTAACACATATGAAAGCAACACATGACAAACACATCCAATGCTTGACAATACTCTGAACAAAAATCATTCGAAAAACCCACAGTTAAATGAAAAACAGTTCCTATAAAATATGAACTTCTGTAAACGGACAAAGAATTAGTGAATGGGCTGACTCGGCTGAATGTGTTTAATTTTTCAAGTGAAGAATTACACGAGTCTTCAAATCTTGCAGTGTAATTTATATTAAACAAAGTGCAAGCCCGTATTTATTATTGGCAAGGATTGATTATTTTGGAATGTGGCACCCTAAGCACAAAAAAAAATGTGTCCTTGACAGCAGCCATATTTTGTAATTCACACCTCACTACACTAAATAAGTTGTAATAAGGGATTAGCCTCAACTACCTTTTAGAGATCTTCAAGTGAACATGTATAATAAAATTTGAGCGTTCTAGCAGTTCAAGTTCAACTGTGGTCACGGTCTTTTTCCCGTTAGATTTGGAGGTTTTGGATGTTGATCATTATACAACCCTCTCCTAAACTTTCCTTCACCTCCCTGTCAGAATGCTCAGGAGCCACAGAAAACTCATCATTGCATAAACAAAGTGAAGCAGAACAATAGTATGTCATAGTCTGCCAAAAAAACTCAATACCATAATACATCATTCGATAATGTTCCGCTAAATTCAGAAACTGCTCCACTTTTCTACAAAGAATTTCCTATCGGTTATAGTTTCATCTGCTGGCTGAAGCTTCAGCAAAAGATGATTGAATTCATCATTCAACTTATCCACTGCCGCTGAACTAGCAGATAAATTGGTTGATAAGTTGCTTTTCCTTCTCCACTGCATATAAAGGCAGAAAACATAATAAGGACTTACAATAACAGAAAATATGCTGGTAAAGGAGAGTTGTCTACACAAAGGTTCACTTAACATTCTGTGCCAGACCAGAAAAGACCGGCATGATTTGAGTGAGTTTATCACACAGTCTTTGTGGAAGAGAATTTGAGTTCCAATCCTCACCAGATCTTCTGATCGTCTTCCTACTTCACTTTGAGCTTTATATTCCCTCTTAAGGTTGTCTGAAACTTTTCTTCCGTGACAGGGAACTGTTCCAATGAATCCTTCAACTTAGAATTCTACACGTTCTGGAACCAGTGCTCAATAACCATTAAATTTAATGGGTTAAATACCATGGAGTCAGATCAATTAAGCATTGTATAACATCACAATATAACGCACTCAGCATTCACATTGAAGAAATTATCGCAGTTAGAGGCACCACCAAAACTGTTTTCTTTCAGAGATCTCTGAAAGAGGACTTTGACGAATAAGAGAGGACATGCAGCAAGGGCAGAATGGTATGCTGGAACGCATAGAGACAGAAGTGAGAGAGAGAGTGTGTAAGGTGCCGGCCAAATCCAAATTGGTTATGATTCTTTAACAAATTATATGAAATTTCCACCCAAAAAATCAGAATAAGGTAAAATTTCAGTTAAACGAACAAGATTTCGAACAGACAGTGATGTTCACCAGGGAAACTCCGTACCGAAAATTAAATCCGTAGAGTCCGCGAAATGCCTGGCGAGGTTTCGGCAGGTCATGAAATATTTCCGCGTAAGGATCTGAAAGGACCCAAGATCTGTACAACTGTGAGTTTCTCCTTCTGTAAAACCACCATAGATCCCTCTCTTTGAAGCTTTCATATAACATTCAGCTTCGACAACAGTGAAATCCAACGGGCAAACCGGTTTTCTGCGTTGGGAAACCATTTCGCCGGTGAAGAGACTCATTGACCTGGACCTCCAATCGTGTCTTCCCTGTCGCCTCGAATGTAGACATTCGTTACCCTAGAATCTCAAACGTTCCCTTCTCAGTAGCCCTCCGTCTCTCGCAGGTAGAGGCATGATCAATGGTGATGGCAGAGAGCCCGAGGCAGTCATCGTTTATATAGATTGCTTCCGTTGACGCGGTCAAACAAGATACGGGTTCCCTCTTTTGTTCCCTGTAATTAATAAAATAGCCGTTGAACTTAAAGTTGGCCAGCTGTTATGGATAGCTTTGATATATATTTCACTAATGCATAATTTTATATAATTAATATTTATACATGGATCGAAATTCTTTTAGAAAATAAAATAAAATAAAAATTAAATACTATACATTCCTCTGGATAATCAGTTATAAAAACTTATATATAAAATCTATTATCATACTATTAATATTATTAGTCAATTTTGTAATAATCTGTATTATTAAAATTTTAAATATAAATATTTATTATTATTAATATATATCCAAATAAATGATTTTGACTAACCTTGCTAATGATCACCGTCCGGTTATAATATTATGACCCCAGTACAAATATATAAATATAATAATAATATAAATTTAATCAAATATTAAAATATAATTTATAATAAATATTTTTAAATATTTTTAAAATGATCCACTAAGTTATAAGATTCTGATAAAACACTCCATATTTAGATAATCGTCACAAAATAGCTGCCCATTACTTATCATGCTTATGAGATAAACTTTTACCAAAGCCATTCATAATATTACTATTAAAAATAATATAAATTTTTAACAAGCTAATTGGTCCAATGGACAAATACACATCCCAACTAACAAACCCATATGGTTTCAAATCTAACATATTACACTTTAACAATTAAATTGTAAAAATAAAATAACTTAAATCTCTTTCTATCTTAACCTTATAAGAGATAAATGATCAATAATTTAAAATATTGTAAAATTAAACAAAAATATGTTTAATATTCAACAAATCATATATAATTTGTATATGTGTGAATGTATATTAATAAACATATAAAATGACAATGATAGTTGAATATAGAAATGTCATGATAAATAATAATTAATAATAACATATGAAAAATATGAGTTTAATAATACAATAATATAAGAACTAATTATTAATGATAACCTCACTAATAATAATCAAATATAAAATATCAAACTACAAAAAATTTTTATAGTTTGAGTTATATGTTACTATTTAAAATTGGTCATTTAATCAACTATATATTATTTATTATGGATACAGTTACAATTACAATTTTACCTTTTAAATATATCAATGTTAGGTAATGATTTTTACTTGTAAATAATATATTAAGACATATTCAAATGTAATTTTTTAATTCTCAATAATAATTTTTATTTAATCAAAATAAAAAACTTTATAATAAATAATAAATATATAAATTTTTTAAAATTTAGGAAATAATGAATTTTTTAAATTTGAAGTATAGTATTTAAACAAATATTTACATAAAATAGCATATAATGTCAAATAAATCCTATGACTAACTAGTATTTTAGATCAATTGTTGGTATTGTTTGGACAACCTTACAAGTTTAATACCATAGGCTACTAAGGCTAAAATGACGTGAAATTTAACCATGATAATAAATAAAATCTTTCTTCTTTTTCTTTGGGTCATCTGCTCGAACACTTTCTCTCTTTCCTCTTTTTTTTTCCTGTATGTTTAAGAAGTCAATTCTCCTCATGGCATCCAAGCTCTTTTTGCTTGTAACCCCCAAATCCTTCTTTACATGTTGTGGAGAGCTACAAAGACATTAAAGGTATATATTTAATATTCATTAAATAGGCGAGTCAATGATTCAATGAGTAATATGTTAATTTTTCTATAATTTATTTATCTCATCTAATATAATGTATCTGACAATAAATAAAATGATGATAGTAAGGTAAGCATAACAATATAAGCTCATAGTCATCGATTTGAAATATTGTTTTAGTCCATTTGAGTATTGACACATTCCATTTTTATCATCGAGGGATGTGAAAATACATGGAGGCCTCTTTCATGCGCAGCAAGTAATTGATTGCTTTGGTCTATAGTTTAGTACTATGCAATTAACCAAACCCACCAACGTAATGCATTGGATTTGAAACAAATCAAAATTCAAAACCCTATTAATCGAAGAGATTACTTCTATGAATGTCACAATTTATTGTGGGAGTATGCTAATTCGGATGATAAGATGCAATAGTTTATTTTTTAAAATCAATTAAGGACACCATATTTTTCAAATAAACTATAATAGACTAGCTAATAAAACAAAGAAATGGAGAGCCTACGTCTGAAAAAGGTTATTTAATTAAAATTTAGTTGTCAATATTTAAAAATGTAAAAAATTAAAGATTATTATATTTTTAATTTTTTTTAACACTAGCATGTGTTGAATATTAAGTCCAATATTTAAATAAATAAATAAATATAGTTATGTAAATAATAGTAATTAATATATTATATTTAAACCGTTGGATATTTTATTGTCAAATAATTCAGATAAAAAAAATAAAGTTTTACCTTTTAAATAAAAAAAATGATCTCTAAGTCTATTAAAGGAACGTATTAGATAAATATTGAATGACACATTTGGTTATTGAAATAAAATATGATGAAAATAAAATAATTATTTTTAAAAAATAAAATAAGATTAAAATAGAGTAAAAATTATATTTTTATATTTGATTATTTGAATAAAATAAAATAAAAAATAATATTTTAATATTTAATATGTAAAATAATACAAAAAATAAGATAAAAATTTATCATAGTAACTTTTTTTATCCCTATTCAAAAAAAAATATTCCAAATATATTATATGTATATTATATTATATTAATATATTATTTTATATTAAACCTTCCATTTTCTCCTTCGTGTTTCCCCTTCTTCTTCCCATCTCCATTTTCCTTTACCCTACGGCATCACTGAGAGCAAACAGTCGGCGCCGCTCCTACGTATAAAAAAGGTCATTGAATTGAAATTTAGTTGTCAAATTTTAAAAATTTAAAAATTATTATATTTTTAATTTGTTATAACACTAATATGCATTGAATATTAAGTCCAATATTAAATAAATAAATAAATATAATTATTTAAATAATAATAATTAATATTTTATATTAAACTGTTAGATATTTTATTGTCAAACAATTCAAATAAAAAAATAAAATTCTACTTACTAAATAAAAAAAATATAATGCTAAGTCTATTAAAGAAACATATTATATAAATTTTAAATAATATGTTTAATTATTAAAATAAAATAGGATAAAGATAGAATAGTTATTTCTTAAAAATAGAATAAGATAAAATTAGAATTAAAAATTTATATTTTTATATTTGATTATTTAAATAGAATAAGATGATAATTAATATTTTAATATTTAATATATGTAAATATATAAAAAGAAGATAATAATTTATCATAATAACTTTTTTACCCTTATTTAAAAAAAATATATATGCTAAATATTATAAAAATATATATATATAAATAAATATATATATATTATATTATATTAATATATTATTTTGTATTAAACTTTTTATTTTTCTTTTCAATTTTCTCATTATTTTTCTTTTTCTTACCCATCTCTGTTTTCCTTTACTCTACAGCGCCACTAAGGCAAACAATCGGCACCGTTCCTATTATCTCCATCAACCGTTGACCATTATCAATTTCAACCATCACCGTTGGAGGAACTGACTGAGAGTGTCGGCAACCGGTAACTCTTCGATGTTAGTATTGACGCAAAAATCGGCAACCAATCATTTTAGCCGGAAACAAATGGCTGAATTTGGGCGGCCGATGACGGATTTTGTATATATATTTAACATACACAAAGTAAGTATAAATATTATATTTATTGTGCATATGTATTTAATATAAAGTTATATCTATTGAATCTAAAATAACGATTAATTGCTTTACTGCTATTTGAATATGTGAGAAAATTAATATAAATTTTCAACAAATACGAACAATTAAATGCCTAATTTTTTTATATGGAATGTACAGTATATGATATCAAATTATAATTAAATAGAAATGATAACAACACAGTAAAATCTCACATAAATTATTTCAAGACAATGGTTTCCCATCATATCCCAAAAATCAGCTTTTAAGTCATACCCACCCAAGAAAGAGATATGTATATCTATAAATTCAGTGAATATTTAATGATAAAGTGTAACATTAAATATTATTCATGAATACATCCTAATAACTTTAACTTTTACCTATGCCAAAAATATTGATCCTTACTTCTAGAGGTAGTATAGATTGAGGAGTAAGAGAATTGGTCTAAGTGGGAAAAAATCATTTTGGTATAATAAACTCATCATATTTCTAATATCCACTGAATTAACTATAATATTTACAGGAAGATGCGTACTAGTGTATTATTTGCCTCTCACAATTTTAAATTGACAAATTATTAATGAGTTTATTAAGGAAATTCTACTTGCTCAATAAATAAGATCATATACAAATTTTATTAAAAAAAAAAGAAAAAACAAATACACCATCTTTCAATATAGATAACAATTTTGAGAAAATCTTTTATTTAATTATATAATATATTTATGAAGATTTTATCTTCAGTAATCCAAAATTGATTAAAAAATGTTTAAATATTTGCCTATATTGTCATCTGAGATGACCACAACTGTCATATATGAGTTAAAATTATCCATAAAATTATTAATAACTTTAACAAATTTTGACTTTTAATCATATAAACCAAATATGATGATCATAAATCTTATATATCATATAGATAAAAAAATTAAATTTTATAATTTTACATCATATATACTAAATAAAATATATCTTGAAAGTTCCTATGCTTCTTTTATCCATAGTTTTTCACAGTTTAAACTATTCACATTATCCATGGTTTTCTTTTTAAAAGTTTTTTTTTTTTAAAAAACAACAATTTTCTATTATGATGAATGGACAAATGACCAAGAGCTATGCACACGATAAAAGCACGTACCATTAGAGAAGGTATTCTTTTAGGAATACACTCTTGGTATCCTTTAAATATTTTTAAATAAAATAATATTTTATTTATTTATTAATTTTTATACAGATTTACTAATATAAATATATAGATGAGTATCATATTACTTGTTGGGTCCCATGTCCTGGCCTATAAGACAGGCCCAGGCCCACAAAGCAGGTCGCGGCCCATGAAATGATTAGAAGCCCACGTGAAGCAGTAAGCCCAACCCAAGGGGTGAATGGCGCAAGCCCACAACGAAAGGAGGCAATGGTAACCTGCGGCGCATTAAATGCGTCGCCGGGAACAGGATAAAAAGGCGGAAAGGCTAGCCAATAGGGGCGTGGCTGGCGCAGCGCCAACGTCACCCGCTGCCGTCTGCAGACGGCCAACCAATCCCCACTCAGGGAAAGTCGGGCGTGGTCAACGACGCTAAACAGCGTGCCAAGCACGGCAACAGGGCAGCCGGCATGACCGGCGATCCATGACAGCGACCAGCGGCGCAATGGCCCAAACAACGGGCGTTTTGGCGCCCAATAGTCCAACGGGGTGAGGCGTATAAAAACCCTCACACCCCACAGAGAAGGGAATTTTTCGACTCTTTCGATCTTCTACGACTTTACGATCAACCTTAAGACCTTGAACTCCTCGATCGAACTACGATCCTCACTGAACATCGCTTCAAGCGTCCTTGATCATCTTCCTTCCTCTTCTCTGAAAACACAAGAGTGACGAGTCAAAGCAGAGCGTTGCCTCATCTAGCTGACTCGCTCACCATCCCATCATCCTCTGAGATCACAGGAGAATTAGCCACCCGCTGCGGTGCATTACGGAAGCCAGGCCTTCCAACACCTGCTCACTATATTTCCCCACATCATCGCATAAGCACTTCCACGCTTTCACAGCATTTCACCGCGCACCACCTTAGCGTGCGCCGTTTTCGTTTATTGCGAAAATATTGCTGATTTGATCGTCGGAGCGGCCTCGGTGGGAGAAATCCTGCCGGATCCTCACCTCTTATTTGTTGTTTGTGTTGTGCAGGTCCAAGTTCATAGAGACGGAGACCGGACCCTTCTTCCGGAGCGACCGCACGCTTAGGAATCCGAAGGCTCTCTAATCCGTACGACAACCTTGGGCCCGGGACGCAACATTACTTAAAAATATTAAAATGATGTCTCTTTATTATCATAATCATAAAAAGAGAAATGTTAACCTCTAATTTATTTAAAACCCTTTAATTATATTTTACTAGATTATTTTTTTAAAATTTTAATAAATCTTATATGAAAAATAAATTATAAGTATATAAGATATCTAGTAAAGCCCTTATAAAATTATCCCTTACCAAAGAACTATATAATCCCACCAACTTAAAATGTTGATAAAACAAAAATATATTGCAATAATTTCAAAAAAGACATATTATTAAGTTTATTTCTAAGCATACCAGCCTATATTTTTCATATAAGCTAAAATAACAAAAATATTATTATATATCATTTGATTATTTTTAAAATATTAATATTTATTTATTATGTTAATTTATTAATATATGTAAATGAATAAAATATCATGTAACCATATCTATAAACAACGGATAAAACAAATTTTCTATTTTCAGTGAACAAAAATGGTCAAACGAGGAATGATTCTAACCATCCTGGCCCACAAATATCCCTCTTTTCAGCCTCAAGACTAAATAAATTGACATATGTCAACACCCCCATTGATCTCTCCCTAAATAAATAAATAAATAAATATAAAAATAAAAATATATATATGTATATATTGATCCTTTATAATATTACTTTGAATATCAATAATTTTTAAATAACACGATCCTTTTCTACATATGAAAATATATGCTATCTTAATTTATCAAAATATGAAGGTGCTTCTTTCGTATATTTTTTTTAGTTCTACATTGATAGAATGTTATAAAGAAAAGTTCTATTGAATCTTTTTATATAATGAAACAAACTACAATACATAATACATATTTAGAACTATTGATTTAATATTCAGCGCATAAAATTTAATAGTAAAATTAATATTATATTACATGTATTATAAAGTAAACCTAAACCGAATTATATTTATAAATTTAATATTAGATCAAATAATCTTTCAAGTAAATTAGAGTGTGAACACGATTAGTCCTAAAAGATTTCATAAGCCTATCTAATATGTGAATTTCAATGCAATCATGAGTTCTAGCCTTGAATTCCACACCTTATCTTACAAAGAGAGTTTTTCTATATATTTATATATATACATATATAAAATATTTTGAATTTATACAACCACATAAAATTTATTTATAACCAAATACTGGTCATTAATACTCAGTATAGTGTTCAATTTAAATATTTACATAATATTAATATATATATATATATATATATATATATATATATAACAAATAAAATAATGATAATTTATATTTTAAAATTATAATAATATAAATACTTTTACCGACTGCACTGACCACCAACATTAACTCCTCATAATTTTCAATGTAACGGCATTCGAAGGACCATCCCACCCTACAACATGCGCGGTCATCTCGTGGGTGGCTTGCGGTCCGGCTCTACCAAAGGCAAAAGCCTCCGGCACAAACTCCTAACACGCAGGTGACTTGCAAAAACCAACAAACCATAACAGAGATCTGCTAAAGAAAATAGCTCCACACTTTAAATTAGACTTGAGATGGACAGCTGAAATAAAACGAAATTCAGGCAAATTAGAGCATTTGATTTCTAAAGGGATATTTAAAGATACGCTTACATTCAATATATGTGAATGATTTGAATTATTCTTTTATCAATTAGATTTATAAGTTCTCATGCACTAAATGATGGGAATTTATTTTAATTATTTAAACAATTAGAATTATAAGATTGACCAAAAATAAAATTCTCACCATACGTAATTTTGTTGAGGGATCCAAACAAGTTACAGGAAGAGGAAGGGCTCCAAAGTAGACCAAATTACAATGAATTTGAGCCGGATAAGGGGCAGGTTTTTAATCAGAACCAGAACAATCCATAAACATCTCTATTTTCAGAAGTTTTTATTAAAAAAACTCTGAATTACATTAAAAATATCTAAATATAAAATATTCCAACAAATATATTATTTAGAATAAAATATTACCCAGAATTTTTAAATAAAAAAATTATTAATTACATGGAAATAGAATTTGTTATGATAATTTTTTTAAAAAATTAACAATTATCTGAAATTAAAAGTTTAAATTCAAAAGAAAAATCATAATCAGGGTTGGACCGAGCCAAACCGGTCATTTTTCTTTACCGTGGCCATGTCTGATCCCAAAAATTATTCAGACCGAATTATTTTTAAAATATATTCATCCATAATATGAACATGCCTTAGCTATATCCTGTAAAAGTTAGAACTGATTGGACTGGACCGGTCGGGTAGCCCTTTTTTTATCAGGTATACACACAGAGTGGAGAAATGAACGAGATGAATTACGAATAGATAAGTGGCAATCTCTTTGCAAACATTACCTCTCATCGGATTGGTAACTGCTTGCCGGCCCGTTCAATTGTACATTCTCTTCCAGATGCAGTTCTACCACCGGCTGAGTGCCCAAACTCATGATTGCTTTGGCCTGGCCAAACCTCGTAAAAAATCATGCAATGCCCCCACGATAGGAGTGCCTAAAATAAGAGGCTAGTG
This sequence comes from Nepenthes gracilis, assembly GCA_033239525.1. Taxonomy (NCBI): domain Eukaryota; kingdom Viridiplantae; phylum Streptophyta; class Magnoliopsida; order Caryophyllales; family Nepenthaceae; genus Nepenthes; species Nepenthes gracilis. The sequence goes on from BSYO01000009.1 coordinate 3,394,037, forward strand.
CCTAAAAATAAGAGGATATTTGTATCAATATGTAACGAATTACAAAAAAAAGGCACATAAAAACTTATAATTTATGAACTTTAAAAAATGTTCTTACTCTAACCCTTCTATAACAGCTACAACACTTTTATTTTGTAACTATGTCAGTTTTTAACCACTGGGGGATGCTTTTCTGGAACTGGTGTCAACGTTTACAACGTCCCTCACCAGGATTCCAGTTACTATGAGAATCACCATGTTCCAGCTTATACAGTAGCTTCAGCATTCATTAACAAAGAGATTTTATGCTTAGTTTGAGTTCACACCTGCCTGAGAAGCTCTCCTTGGCTTCCCCGCTCCCCGGCCTGAATTCCATTTTGTCTAATCTTCTATCTCAACTCTAATTTTAACTTCAATTCAAATCTACCAATGTATGCAACAGCAACATTTCCTGAAAATACCATATTTTGACAAGGACAGAACAATACATGTCACATAAAGAAATATCAGACCATGCTAGTCTTCATCAACAGCAGACTTCTGTTTCTTCCACTTATATGCTGCTTCCAAAATCTTGAGATTTGTGGTCTGCATTTCCTCTGGGAATAAATAATCAATGTACTCCTCATACCTGCCACATTAAAGCATATCAAAATGAGATGACCCAAAAAACATGGGTAAAAAGTTGTGTGAATAGATCTATGGACGAAGAAAAGAACCGGTTATCATAAAAGCTTCAACCATCAGGTGAGGTTTTAGAATATGTTTTATACTCTTCACATGCCCCCTCACCGATCCCATTAGACTTTGAAGCATGAATCTAAGCACATGCCCACCTCTCACCATACGATATAACACAATGTACCAATATTTAATTCTAGACTAACATGTTAAGGAACCACCAATATGAAAAAGCATAGGCTGTTACGTGGAGGCACAAGAATAAATCTAATACTCTTATGTGATGACGGGTAGCAAAAGACTAATAGAATAGAAAGACAAATGCATAGCCAAAGAAACTACAGGTGTTGTTCACCAAAAAGATTGAAAAAACTTCAGAGGCATAACACTATACATAAACGTATAGCCAACTCCAGGAACATTCAAGTTACATACAAGTGGGTCTCATTTGGATCCGTTGCATGAGACCTGCTTTATTTATTGAGCAGAGTGCACAATGCTTCTAGACTAGGTGATAACTTTTGCAACTGAACCAAGCTATTCTAATAACCTTCAATGATTTCCAGTTGTCCATGATGAACTAAAAGATAGATATAGCTTGAAAAAACAGAAAGAAATTTTGATGACATCTAGTTGAGGGTCATACCCAGCAAGGCCATCCTCTGTGGCCAACTGTCTCCTCTTCTTTAGTTTCTTTGGCATCTTAGCTTGTACAGAACTGATGTCACCAAGGTCACCAAAACCTCTCTCCATATTCAGCCACTCTTCCAAGAGCATAGCCCTTTCCTCTTTCAATTCGGGAGCAGATGTCCTAAAGTAATTAATGGCTCTCTCAAAAACCCCTGATGCATGGAAGACATATCACTTTAATATCATTGCATGAAAAGGGCAAAAGTGGAAAAATGGCAGTTCCAATAACGGAAACATTTTTTTTTAATTTCTTGCTAATTCAATGTTTTGTTTGGGAGGATAAGCCTAAAAGTACATAGACAGCATTTAAGAGATTCTTCAAGGGTAGACCAATGGATTTGAGTTGCTCACTTCTGGCACGCTGAGCACAAAGCCTCTCTCTCACATGAAGTTCTTGAACCTCATTCTCTGGCATGTCTGAGCTCCTGGCATTATCCTCTAATGCAGATGCCTCAAACTTTGCATAACTAATCCACACTTTCAAGTGCTTTGTCCGATCAAGAAGTCTCTCATATAAGGCCCTCGTCCTATCAAATTCTCCCTCTGCTAACTCAAAATCAATGTATGCCTGTTCACAAGTCAATGCAACATTATTGCTAACAATCCAAGTATACACGACTTTCTTTCAGAACAATCAAAATGTTCCATCTTGATCATGACCAAAAAGCAAGATCCAGTTATTATCATAACGGAACAACCAAAAGGCACACATCAAAAAGGTACTTCTAATTTCCACCCCAGACTGAACTGAAGCAATGCTTTAAAAAAGCAATTCTGGAACTCTTCTTACTATTCTAACAAATGATTATAGTAGATGTCATGCAACAGTTATTTCACAGGCAAAAATAACCCCCATGTGCAAGTAAAACATTATTGAATAACAACTAAGAATTCATAGCATCATTGATACAGTCATGAAGGTCAACATAGATAAACTAATACGAAAACATACAAGTACCATCCCAGCCATAGTATCAAGTTCCAATGCTGTGTTGTTATCATGTAGGAATAGAATAGTGCATGAAGAAGTAGCTACACGAACATATGTTCCTAGACCACAAAGTTACGATAAACTAGGTATTTTGGAACAACATAATAATTCTAATTGTAAATTTCAAGTTTGAACCAAAAGAAACACAATAGTTACCTTCCATAGTAGCTCGGGCATATCCAAAGCGGGTTGAGCTATTGCAAGCTCAAAAATAGCCCTAGCCCGTTCCATCTCACACAGAGATCTCTCCAACTCAGCATACTTGGTCCATGCGTAGCAATTCTCTGGTGACCACTCCAAGTACTTTTCATATAGCTTTCGACATCGATCTATATTCCCAAGTTGTAATTCTGTTTCAATATACTTCTTGAAAATCTGATTAGAAAAGAAAAGTTGTAAGAACATGCAAATATGGCAGTATTTTGTTCCCTGGAACATCAATCAGGACTGAAAATTTACCTTATCTTTTGGAGCCTTACCAATGGCATTGCCCAAAATTTGGCGAGCACCCTTGAGGTTCAACTGCCGTATTTCAAACTGTGCAGCTAAAAGCCAAATTTTTGCAAAGGAGAATTTCTCATGAGGAATCAACTTAAGACACTCCCTGAGGATTGTAATTCACATAAGAAACTATCAGATATCAATTAAAAATATAGATGAAAAAAAATTATATATGACTTTAAAATTATATAGAGGACTAACATGATGGGAAGGCTAAGTGAGATGAAATGATAGCATGAACTAGGGGAAGGGGTGAAAATTAAAGGTCCTTGGTTGGTTCACGGTTAAGTCACTTAGCAAATGAAGTAATGGATTAAAACCACAAAAATATAGTCGGTCAAAACATCAAAATCGGAGGCAGGGAGAGGAGGGGAGACATTAATAATACCAGCTTTAACTAAATAGCAACTATTGATGATTCTGCATCAACCCCTCATATTGCCTACCAAAGTTCTACAGCAAGCAGGAGTCTCAGACAGGACAATACGGAAATCTTATTTTTGGAAACACAAAATCAAATATTCATATTTGAAATTTTCAAGTGCATAGAAGAACAAAGAGAACTCAACAAAAAAGCCCAGAGATTATGCATCAAATTGGATAGTGGCATGAATGCTCATACCAAATTTACATAATCCTACAGTTCAGAGCCTCCAACGGGAGTGTGCATAATGAAAAAAGTTTGAATTACAACTAATATCTAAAGATGCTAAAGAGCAGCTCCGCAATGCTGGATATAGGATAGAAGCAAGGTACCAGAACATATAAGATAGCATTAGGCTGTATATACAAATTTTGAATGTATAGGATAGATATCAATAGATCTTGTGAAATAACCATCTCTCATTTATCGGTGTTTCTTTTATCCTCCCTTTTACTTTGTCTTTTTAATGACCAAACAATTAGATTTTCTATAATGATAGTTTGTAAGCCAATATTGCTACCTTAATATAACCTCCATAGAACTGAAGAGGCAGCATGCACCATCAAATTATGTCTACAATATGAACTAAAGATCGCAATACTGATGGCATTGATTTCATAAGCAATGTAACTCTATAATTACACCAAGGAAGTACCTATACACCTCTCTGGTGCGTTTTGTGTCTTGTGCGTCAAGTTCTTCATATAAAGCATAATTAATCCTGAAACATTTCGGAAGGAGTTAGAACACACAAAAAGAGTTGGTGCTGAACCATCTTTACACAGAAATTTATATGAAGTTCTGGTACTTTTTTGTACCAACAAAAGTAACAGAAGTTTAGAGGGAGAGCTTTGTTACAATAGGAAAGTTTCTTCACTTAAAGGTCACAAGTTCAAACCTTAAGGAAAACCTCTCTACAATGAGAGAGGTAAAATTATGTGTCCAGCCCTCCTAAAACCCCGTAATGTGGGAGGTTGGAAGCCTCATGCACCAGGTTGCGGTTTTTAAAAGAAACAAAATGATCTCAGCAAATGCTTACCACAGGTAGATGTACCGCTGCCAGTAGCGCTTCTCCTCAGCTGGAGGAACATTAGCAATTGCTCGCTCATATACTTCCCTAATCCTGTCTTTGTTCCCAACACTTTCTTCTAACCGAATATAATTAAACCATGTATCGTAATTCAATGGGTTCTTCCTCACCTCATCCTCATACTGAAACCTCCTCTTCCCAACAATAGCATCTTCAATGCCCTCCTTGTCTCCAAACTGCTTCTCAAATGCTACAAACTTCTTATACAGCTCCTCCGCTCGCCCTTTAGGAATATGGTCTAATGCAAATTTATATATACACCTTGCACGTTCAGTCTCTTTACAACGCTCCTCAAACTCAGCAAATGCCACAAACAATTGTTCTGCCTCCTCGTCATCTGCCAATTTATCAACTGCTCTCTCATAACAGTTCCTAGCTCGAGCTACGTCACCACTTTTCATTTCAAATTTTGCAAATCTAATCCATGCCCCAACCTTTGGGTGGCACTGTACAAACCTCTCATATATCGCCCTTGCTCGATCAATCTCGTTATACCGTAATTCAAACTTGATATATGACAGCCATCCTTGCTGATCAGGTTGCCATTGCGTCCACCTCTCAAAAATTTGCCTGGCACCAGCCACATTCCCTAGCATCTCTTCCATATGAATGTACTTATACCATAACTGATCAACTCTAGGCAATAATGACACTGCACGGTCCCAAACATTGCGTGCATGGTTTATAAACTTGTTCTTCATTTCCATCTCTGCATATTTTAACCATAGCGTGTGATTCCTATAATCAACTTCTAGGGCTCGTTCCCAAACAGAACGAGCACGCTTGAAGTCCTTCTGGGACTCTTCCCATTGAGCATACTTGACCCAAACACTAATGTTCCATCGGATCCTGCGGATCAAATCCTCAAATTCTTTACGTTTTCTGAGACGATAATCAGCAAGCTCAGTGGAATCGGTGATTTTCTGCTTGGGCGGGCGGATCTCAGATTCTTGACGTTCACGAGACTCACGGAGGATTTGCTCAGCAGTGATTTGAATTGGAGCTGGGGTTTTATTCTTGACTCGAGTAGGCCGAGGAAGCTTTACTTCAGTTTCTTTTTTGGTTAAATACCCCAAGGTTGGGTCTGAGTCCTTGTCCGCAGCCATGTCTAACTCTTGGTCAAGCACAATGGAGCAGCTAAACTAAGGAAGGATATCCGTTAAAGGGCAATAAAGAAGGGTTGGCTTAGCCGCCTGTCTTTGATGCAATTTAGTAGTATTGCTGTTTGAATGCCCTCCAACTGGATCAGCTACGATGACAAGGCCTGGTAACAAACCAAATTGAGTCAGAACAATTTAAAAAATGCAGGCACAATTTCATGATGTAAAGTATGATACACCAGCCCTCTATGGGTGAGGAGGGGGAGCGCATGGGAAGCAAAGGGGTTAAGTTGAAAGGAAGAGTTATAAGGGCATCCTCTAATTAGCCGGTGCTTGTGCAGCTCCAGAGCTGGGAAAGTCAGTCCAAAGGGCCAGTAAGGAATGAAGAATACCCCTGTCCCATCAACACCCAGCCTTCAAAATAAATAGAACAATAGTGTAAAACATCATCTTCCATAAAGGAAGGTAAAAAAAAGAAAAAAGAAAAAAATCTTCACCATGCAGAAACATCACAGACAACAATTTACAAACAATTAACAATGATATCCAAAAGATAGAATAAGTTCTTTTCAATATTATCCACCAAAACGATTAATTAGCAACCATCACCGTCAAAAAATAATCAGTATTTCTCTGCAATCTGCAAATCAACCCATCTACTCATGGCAGTTCAAGCATGAGGTGAAACAGATACAAAAATCAGTAGAGTCAGAGAGATTGGAAGAGAGAATAAAGACATTTGCGATTAGTTTGCGCCACAGTGCATTCGAAAGACCAAATAAAAAACCCTAATCTGCGAAATTGAACATAACTAATATATTATTAATCTTCCACTAAACCTTAAAAATCCTAAAATAGGATCTCATAGTGTAACTCACCATAAGAGGACAGTGTCCGTAGGCTTGGGAAGCAATGAATTGCTAATGATTAGTCAGTGCTTGTCTGCCCTCTCTGTCTATTAGAGCACACATATTCAAATGTCTCTAAAAAATGTTTAAATTTCACTGTCTACACTACTGTTTTAAATTTAGACATCTGCTACATACATGTAATACATCAAATTGTCTATACTAACCATATATACCAATAAAATAATTTTTTTGAGATATTTTAAAAATAGTTGAATACATTATTTTCAACCTACCCCTCAATAATCATATTCTTTTTGGCTTTCTTTGATGATTGAATTCTATTTTGTCATATCATCCAATGACTATTATTTTTTGTATTTATTGAAATTATCATATTCTATTTGTCCCATTATCTAATGGCTACATTCCTTTTGCCTTTATCAAATGGATATATTTCTTTTTTTTTTTTACGGCTATATTCCTTTTATCTTTTGCCAATGGTCATTTTTTAGCCTATAAATACAACATATATTCTCTGACTTTTTTCAAGTCATCTTCAAACTAATAGAGTACCTCTGACCGTGTATTTGAAACCTTCATAGAGCGTACAACTTTTATTTTTACGTCACGTTTACAAATGGAATTGCTGTTGAGAAGACGTAGCATTGGCTGCTGAGCAAGCAAGGTTAGTGATGGATTGCCCAATGCTTACTTAAGGCCCTTTGGAAAAATTTGACTTTCTCACCCGGCCTTTAACTTGTGGCTCAACAATCAAAGGTGGGCTTACATCTCATTCTGGCACCATCCTCAGACAAATTTAGAGTAAGAACATACGTACAAAGATTTCATATCAGTTCAAGCTAAAGCCTTAGATTGTGAGTGGCAATCAGTAAACTCTCAGGCTTATCCCAAAATCAGTTCATATCCACAAAACCCTGCACAACATTTCCTATTGCCAGCAAGAAGAGAGCCTTTACTATATATTCCTAGATGGGAAAGCTGACAATTTATATTATGGCCAGAAAATGCAAGGGGCTATTCTAATTGGGGAGAGTTCTCTGAAGAGATTTGCAGCAAATTTGGGTTGTCTGCACACACACAAACAGTAACTGGCCACAATAGCGAGAATTATGAGAATCACACATGTTAGGAGCTAGTACGATGGGTCAGCTCAAATTAACCAAAACCTAGGTTAGTACTCCACTCTAAAATAATATGATTAAGCCTAATATATAGGGTCCAGCCAAATTATACTAGCCCAGTCAGCTGCATATAAACAATTATTTTAATTATTTTGACATGACAAAGTGGCAGACTGAAACTATACCACATCAATTGAAACAATACCGACTAAAACTACGGCCGAGGCCTGACAAGTAAAGCTTGAAAGCGGCAGACCCTACAAAGCACTGAAAATATGGCTGAGGTAGAGACTGGATCTGATGATCAAAGGAGGCGCAGCGAAGAATTACAACAGGGGTGCCATCAAGCTGGTCGCCAGCCTAGAGTGTCTGGTGGGCACATTAGGCCGAAAAATGAGAAAGGACTTTCTTTCAATATTCTGCAAAACAGTTACACAGAATAATCATCTCTAATCTTAAATATGGCTCATCACTAGGAAAACTTCTTCATCTCCTCCACACTTAGTCAAGGTTAGTCTCACTCTTAATTTTCTTTCAACGAATTAAGCATCTACTAATTTGAGCGTCAAAAGGATTACCTAAGAGCAACCCAAAGCCCATAGCTAGGCTTTATTTTATTTGTGGTGCTAGAAAACCAGTTTGTTCCTTCGGATCACGTTCTAACATGGGTCAAATCAAATCGATTTCTAATATACACATTGCATCATTGGCACCGACTATGAGAATGTCTTATAAACGTCCCAATAAGTCTCATACCATGCAAAAAAATTAAAAAATGGGGAATAAGAGGTCACAGGGTCAGACACATAAAAGTAGGATTGCGTCGTCTGAAACTCGGACACCCAGCATGTCCAGCCGACATCCTAACCTGTCCCAAACCCTCAATCTGGTAGCAGCCCAGATGGGCGAAATGACCAGTATGATTAAAATGTTATACGACAAGATTGGTGGCCAAGCTGGCCAGGGTAGCTCCCCGCTCCCTCTAAAGGACAAACTCCAGGGTCAGCACCCAGTTCTGACCCTAGCTCCAGCTGCATCCAAACAGTACTCCTGCCTGGTTCCAATCCCAGCTCCAGTCGCGTCCAGGCCATACTCCTGTCAAACCCAGCACCCTTCATAATGATATGCATTGATATCTCACACATAATGTTCACGTGACTATAAATATCTCTCTAAATAACATCAATCCTCAGAGATATGGAAATTAGTATCAGACAATTATAGACTAAACTATGATACCTCAGATTCCATATTCATTGACGCCGTGGTATCTTCATATAATCTATTTTACCTTAACTATAAAGAACCAAGAAAACCATGCATGAAGACTAAAATAACAAGAAGAAATGATTACCGAGATTATCGGATCCAAGAATAATTAATCATCCAACTGAACCTTAAACTTTTCCACAATCCTTACAAGTCTATTCTAGTATACTAATCCTATTTTTAATACCATAAATTACCTCCTATTTTGTCACTTCTAGACAAAACTTACAATTACAATCTTATTCAATCATCCTAGCTAATCACATGAGGATCCAATCAAAATAATAATAAAGAGTCCTCAATTTCCACCTTAGACCAACTTAAAATCTAAAATGTATATATACATACACTTATACATAAATTCAGACATAAGTACACACATTTCTATATAATACTATGTATATATATATACCAACATATATACAACTGTATAAAAACACAAATATATACGCCAACATACCTCACGTGCCTACCTTCACATGAATACCCCCTGGTTACATATAAATATCTATATACATACACACATATCCATATTTACAAATATCTACAATCAGTCGTTTAAAAACATATATACACCCACATGCATGACATGCTATACTTAATTATATACGTATATGCCCCTATTTTACACACACACACACATATACTGCCATCCGTATAATACGTATATAAACACTCATAATAATGGTCTCCCGATCTACCCATTTACGCACCCAGGTGCCAAATCGATCCCTCACTATTTCCATTTACTGAAAATGGCCCAAACACGCACACAGAGCACAAAGCTCTCTTGTTTTGCTTTCCACCGATTTTCAAGAAAATCCCAACCTTCACAATCGAACATGTAAATCAATAAATTTTGTAACATAATACAACAAGTTATCATGCCCGAATTCAGCAAAAGCCCCTTGGAAAAAATCGATTTCCACCTTTCAGAGCCAAAGGCTCTGTTTTTCCCCATTTTCCTTTCCCCACCGACTACAATCGGTTCCACAAAAATCACGGGATGCAAACAAGAAGAAATTTGTTAATTGCAAGAGAATGAACAGATTACTTGCTAGAAATGGAAGGTCACGAAATTACTTGCCTGATTTCCACTTTTCCGGCGATGACCAGTGGCGGCAGGCGACAGCGGCGGCGGCGGCGGCGACTGCAACGGCAGCGGCAATGGCAGCAGCGCGCGTCCTGTACTCTCTCTATGCTAATCCGCGTGCTGAAATCAAGAAGCAGAAAATAAAACGGATATTTAAGGACGACGACGAAGAAACGGTACGAGGAGGAAGAGGAGGAGGAGTAGGGGAACGAGGAGAGCCGGAAGCGAGACAGGGAGAGGAATAGGGAAGAAGGTTCGAGAGACATGACAGGGGGGTGTGTATTGATTTTAATATAATTTTTTATTATTATTATTTGTCACTGTTATTAACATTTAGTATTATTATTTTAAAAAATATTAATTTTTATATTATTAATCACACTTATATAAATATATAAATACAAATTATCATAATAAATTTTAATTATTATTCAACCGTATTAAAACTAAGTATTAACTGATAATAAAAATTATTAAAATATTCTTTGAATACTTTAATAAATTTAATCATTTGATTTCAACATAAAAATATCCTAAATTTACATATAATTAATAACATATTAATTAACCTCATTTATGATTATATTTGATAAAAAAATCTAATAAATTTTAATGGGTACTGATACCTAAGGCTTACATAAAAGATCCGTTTTCTTGGAGCTGGGCCTAGATGTCAAGGCGGCCCAAGAGGTCCAAGCGTCAAAATTGGTCCGCGAAACACAATAGGCTCAGAGTCCACTATAGCCTGTGGACTCAAAATGAGCCTCGGATGCTAACCAGTTTGCAAAAACGGCATGGCAAAGATTTGATGGCTGATCGTGTCAAACTGTAAGAAAAATAATGCCCAGTAGAGCACGCGAACCTGCAAAGAAAATGTTACATTTGGCGAGCGTGCATACAATCTTCCTGATACGGTAAAAAAAGTTTACAGAATTGGTGGCAAGATCCCCTGCGCACACCAACCCCACGTGGGCACCCTTCAACGAAAATTTTAACCACTATAAATACCTCAACTGTTTACCAAACAAATGATCGAGCATTTACTGTTACAACTTATAATAGAGAGAGAATAGAGAGACAAGGAAAGGGTTTGCATTGTAAGAGTGATTCTTTAAAATCTCCATACACTTAGTCCTCAACCTCTTGTATTAAAGCGCATACTGTAACAAAATACAAGATAGTGAAACAGTTCTCGGATAAAAGTTTCATGGTTTTTTCTTCTCATTCAGCAGAAGGTTTTCCACGTAAAAACTCTCTGTGTATCAATCCGCGTACTCTCTCTCTCAACTTCACATGATCATTATTTGATGTTGCTGTCAGATCCTCGTCCTCATTAGCACTAGGATCCAAGGACGCAACACTTGACACTATCTATGGGAAGCACAACGAAAAGTCAACTCAGTGCATTTTCCAGGAAATTAAAAAATGGTGAACACCAGAGAACAAACCAATACTCCTATCCGAGAGGCGTGCTCGAGCGCCAACAACCCTACACCCTGCGTCAGAGTAGAGGATCATCCTGATCCTTATATACGAGCGTTGGTGCTGCGAATGGATGATGTGTTCAGAGCTGTTTAGGGCCTTTGCTAAATGATGGACACATGGATGAGAGAGGCCCTGTCCAAGGCCTCTCAGATCGCGATATCCCAAAAGAAGGGAAAAGAGAAGAAACACCCAAGCAAACGAGCTACACAGCACGAGAACCCTCAAACGCAAGTTGCCACAATCAGTAGAGCCCCATCGTGCCTTCAAGGGCGCTTAGGTCATCAGATACAGGAGGAAAGCCCAGAGAGGCAAAATCCTCGCTGTGTCTGCGAAAGTCAGGAGTGCGCCGCTCAGAACCCGGCCCCAACAGAAGAGATACCTCTAAGGTTTAAGAGCCGTCTGAGGTAGCAGTTTGCGTAAGACCCCTATGAGTTGATGTCCTACCTCAACGAAAAGAAGATGACGGCCATGCCTTAGGTGAAGGAGAAGTTCGACAGGGTTTTTCGTCGATTTTTTGGCGACATTGAGGGAGGAGTTACTCACCTCCGCAAGTCTCCGTTCACAATGGTGGTTAGGAGAAGGCTGCTTCTCCCAAAGTTTAAAATGCCAAACCTCGACGCTTATGATAGAAGTGTGGATCCGATGGATCACTTAGACCACTTTCGAAAGCATTTGAGCCTTCAAGGCTAGGTTGAAATGACAATGTGACAATGCTTCCCCTTAACACTCAAGGGCGATGCGAGAATCTGGTTCTATGGGCTACTTGCGGACTCCATCCATTCGTTCAACGAGTTGGCAGAAGCTTTTCTTTCCTAGTTCACTTCCAGCCGGCGGATCGAGAAGCAACCATGGCCCCTTACTCGTGTAAAATAGGGAGCCAGGAAAAGCGTGAAGAATTTTCTATCTCGCTTTATATCCAAGACTAGGCAAATCTCAAAACTGACTGATGGAGTCAGGCTAACCGCTTTCCTGTCCGCGCTAGAAGGAGGAAACTTATTCAAGTATCTCGTGCATAAGGGTCCGCAAACGTTCAGGGAGGCCGATAACATAACTAGAACTTACATCACGGCCAAAGAAACAAACGATACAAAGAGACCAGTTCAGATAAAAAACCACCCTCCGAGGATAATCAAGAAAAAAATGAGGCACGTAGGCCGATAAGATTTCTGGGTGCCCAAGAAGCAACAAAAGTCCAAACAGAACGTCAATAGGGAGGCCTATCAACCTTACACCCTTAAACAACTCACGTACCAAAATCTTGATGCAGATTCGGGATGAAAAGTTTCTAAAATGGTACAAGGCGTTGAAGAACCCAGAAGGTGATAACCAATCCAAAGACTGTCATTATCACCGTTGTGGAGGCCACGGTACCGAGGATTGTAGGACTTTGCAAAAGGAGATCGAGGAGCTGATCATGAGAGATCACCTCAACCGCTTCCTATAAAAATCCGGACAGTCATCCGGAATAGCAGAAGCAGGTGATGCTGACCAACCAAGAGGCAGAGTGGCCGCGGGGGTAATCAACATGATTTCCACCCGCCCGGCTAGAGATTTCGCTTGGGAGGATCCAACGGGGAAGAATAAGAAACCAAGGGTAGAGTTTAGGGATGAGGTTATTAATTTTTGTAACAAAGATATGGCCCATATAATATCCCCCCATTCTGATCCCCTAGTTGTAACGGCTCTCGTTTCGAATGGTATATTAGATAACTAGATGAAATGAGTGTTTATTGATAATGGAAGCTCACGTAATGTTCTCTATATTTATGCTTTCTTTAAATATGGTTCAAAAGAAATTAGATCACCACAATTAAGGGACCCCTCTATGGGCTGGACAACGAGCCAGTACAGTGCAGAGAATCATCCAGCTTGAGGTCACTTTAGGAACCCATCCGAGAACGTCATCAAAAACCCTTTCCTTTCTGGTGGTAGACCTGCCCTCGGTTTATAATGTGATCATCGGACGCCCTTACCTAACCGCTTTCGGGGCTGTAACCTCAATCACACATTTAAAAATAAAGTTTTTAATACCGTACGGGATTGGAAAAGTCCTCGAATACTAGGCTGTTGAACGAACATGTTATTTGTCCCAAGTCACATAGACTCCTCTTCCTCGGCGCATGGAAAACTTAGACTTCTGTAATGAAACGACACTGTAACAAGCCGAGTCTGAGAAAGCCATTGATCGAGTCCTTCTGGATCCTAGAGATCTAGAAAAGACCGTCCAAATAGAAAGTTCTCTATCTCAAGCTTTCAGAGACCAACTTATCAGCTTCTTGTGGAAGAACTTGGATGTCTTTACTTGGACTCCGAGCAACATGCCAGGGATATCGACTGGAGTAATGGTCTATAAATTGGGTCTAGATCCCAATCATAAGCCCGTCAGGCAAAAGAGAATGAATTATTCGATAAAAAAGTTGGTGGCAATCCGGGAGGAGATAAAGAAACTTTTGGACGCGAGATTCATAAGGGAGGTGCACTACCCAACTTGGCTATCCAATGTTGTGATGGTCAAAAGGAATAATAGGAAGTGGAGGATGTGCGTGGATTTCACATACGTCAATAAAGCCTGCCCAAAGGACAGCTTTTCACTCCCGATGATCGATTCGTTGGTAGACTCGACATCTGGCAACGAGCTTTTAAACTTTATGGATGCGTACTCTGGTTAGAACCAAATAAAAATGAGTCCCGAAGATGAAGAGTATACGTCGTTCATGATAGACCGTGGGACATACTGTTATAAAGTCATATCATTTGGCTTCAAGAATGAGGGTGCTATTTACCAGAGACTGTTGAATAAAATATTTGAAGGCCAGATTGAAAGAAACGTAGAGGTCTATGTGGACAACATACTTGTCAAAAGTAAAATAACCGACCATCACATCGAAGATCTGGACGAGACCTTCAACGTTTTAAGAACGTACCAGACGAAACTTAATCCAGCAAAGTGTACATTCGGAGTGACATATAAAAAATTCTTGGGCTACATTGTTTCGCGTCGGGGAATTGAAGCAAACCCAAAAAAAATCAAGGCTATCTTTGATATGAAATCCCCTCCGACCGTAAAGGAGGTCCAAAAGCTCATCGGAAGGTTAGCAGCACTGTCATGCTTCCTGGCCAAGTCAGCTGAGAGATATTTGCCGTTCTTCAAAGCCCCAAGAGGGATAAAGGACAATGGCTTCCAGTGGACAGTCGACTGTGAAGAAGGCTTCCGAGGACTTAAAGAGTATTTATCAAGCTCGCATCTGTTGACTTCTCCTCAAACGGGTGAGGAGTTGTTCCTGTACCTTTCAGTCTCGGACAAAAGCTTGAGCTCTGCCTTGGTAAGTCAGCACAATGACAGGCAACAGCTCGTGTACTATATCAGCAAGATCTTGGTTGACACTTAAACAAGGTATTCCCACACAGAAAAGATAACTCTAGCGCTCGTGTATTCTGTTCGGAAATTGAGATCATACTTCCAAACACACAAAATAGTCGTCTTGACTGACCAACCCTTAAGAGCGATTATGTAAAAGTCAGAAATGTCAAGACGGTTGGTCAAGTGGGCCATTGAGTTGGGTGAGTTCGACATAAAATTTTGTCCATGGCCTGCTCTAAAAGGTCAAGCCCAGATAGACTTTATCCTCGAAATCACAATAGCAACTCAGGACCCCTCAGGCACTTGTGGCACCAAGGACTTACACAGCTTAGCAGCATAGACATTGCATGTAGAAAGCTTTTCAATGAAGGATAGTTGTGAGGTTGGCGTTATACTGAGGACGCCCGAATGATCAGAAATCAAATACTCAATGGTCCTCGGATTCTCAGAGACTAACAACGCGACAGAGTACGAGGCCCTTCTTATAGGATTGTGATTGGTGAAGGAGTGCTCGGCCAAAGACTTGATTGCCTACAATGACTCAAAGTTGGCCATCAACCAGGTCCGAGAAAATTTTGAAGCAAACAGTCCACAACTATCCAAATACCTCTCCAAGGTCTGAGAGCTTATATCTATCTTTGAGAAGGTATAAATGGTCAACATTTTACAGGAAGAAAATAAAAAGGCAAACCAACTTGTCAAAGCGGCAGCTTCCGGAGGACTCGAGCAATATGCTTGAGGAATGCATGAGGTCCTCAGCAAACCCAATGTAGAAGACTCCGAGATAGAGGTGATGTAAATATCCGAGACCAACAACCGGATGACCCCGTACCTAAGGTACTTGACCAATGGGACACTGCCCGAGGACGCGGAAGAAGCTAAGAATGTGAAGAAGATGACAGGGAGGTATACAATCATGAATGGCCGACTGTACCGCCAGGGGTTCTCTGCTCCCTACTTGAGGTGTCTCACCCCAGAAGAGACTAGTTACGTCCTTGGAGAAGTGCACCTCGGGGTCTATGGATCCCACATTGGGGCCAAAAATCTTGCGTTCAAACTAATGAGGTAAGGGTACTACTGGCCAACCATAAAGTATGATACCATAGACTTCTTACAAAAATGCGAGCATTATCAAGTCCATGGTAATCTTTCCATCAGTTGCACACGGAACTCAGAGCTCTCCAATCACCTTGGCCCTTCGCGCAGTGGGGGCTGAATATACTTGGGCCACTGTCGATAGTGTCTAGACAAAGAAAGTTTTTGATCGTCGGAATTGACTACTTCACAAAGTAGATTGAGGCCACGCCATTGGCCCGCATAATCGAGCGAAACGCTACAGACTTCATCCGACAGAGCATTGTTTGCAGGTTTGGGATCCCAGAATGCATTGTGACTAATAACAAGACCCAATTCTCCGAAAAAAAGGTTCACCAAGTATTGCACCAACCTAAGGATACAATTACTGCATACATCAGTCGCTTACTCGTAATGCAACGGCCAAGTGGACGTCACAAATCGCACAATATTGCACGGATTAAAAATAAAGTTGGAGCACGCTAGGGGCTCATGGGTTGAAGAGCTACCGTCAGTACTGTGGTGTTACAAGACAACTCTGAGGGAGCCAACATGGGAGACTCCTTTCAGCTATGTTACAATGTTGAGGAGATCATTCCGGTGAAAGTTGGGTTGCCAAGCCTTCGCGTGGAAAGCTTCAATCTGTTCAATAATGTACAGAGACTCTGGGAGAACCTTCACCTTCTTGGAGAAGTTCGGGACACAGCAAGGCTGGAGATAGCGGCTTACTAATAAAGGATCACCCGGTATTATAATAAGAAGGTGAAAGCACGCTAGTTTGAAGTAAGGGACTTGGTGCCAAGAAGCCTTAAGGCCATCGAAAAAATATCTGCCAAAACAAACTCTCCATAAATTGGAAGGAGCCGTTCCTGATCTTGGCCATCTTACGAAATTAGGCGTACAAGCTACGCACTCAGGAGGGAAGACTTGTCCCATGAACAAAGAATGCTGCTCAACTTAAGAAATATTATCAATAAACTTGTAAATCACACAGATATATTATTTACATTATATTACATTACATACTTGTACACATTTCATTAATTAAATGATAGTTTTCATTAAAAGTATCATTTTGCGAACCACTAGGTGATCGTACACCATCTCACAAAGTAATAAGGCCTAGACTGCCCCTAAGTCAAATGGATAGGACTTCTTTCACTTGTCTAAAAACTCGACTAAATCCGAGCGGTTCAAGAGTTCGTAGTAAAACCCGGCTAAATTCAAGTGGCCAAATAGGTCGTATTAAAACTCGACTAAGTCCAAGCAGCCCAATAGGTCGTATAAAAACTCGGCTAAGTCAGAGGGGCCTAAGAGGTTGCATAAAAACTCAGCTAAGTCCGAGTGGCCAAAATGTCGAAGAAAAAGTCGGCTAAATCTAAACAGTTTAAGAGGTCGTATTAAAACTCGGCCAAATTCGACCGGTCCAAGAGGTCGTACTAAAAATTGGCCACGATGCCAAGCAACCCTAGAGGTTAAACTTAAAATTTAGGTGGTTTAAAAATAGCAAGTATGCAAAGGCCCAAGAGGTCGCACATTCAGTCGACAATGGTCAAAGGACTCAGATGTTTTCGTTCAGAAAGGACAAAATCTCCTAATAGCCTAAGTCTAAGACAGAACCACAAAAACAAACAAAATGTTTGCGCTTAAACAATTTGAATCTTATTTATAAAAATGATATGAGTACAGCAGTACGTACATGTAAAAGAAAATAAATATACATGTATGTGTACAACAAGGCACACTAAGGGGCTGAAGGTCTCGCCTGTTCTGAAGACTCTGCCTTGCCGGATGACCCCGACTGTGAACCCTTAGAAGACCTCCAGCGTTCTGGGAGATCAATCAAGTCATTCTTGCGATGAGCGTTGAAGTTCATCGAGTCAAAGAAAGCGACTGGGAACCTTGGAACCAAAAGTTTCATGACCCGGCGGCACATGTGGATGGCATCCTAGTACTTGCGATCAAGAGTTGGAGTGATTTCTTTAGGCCTCAATGAAGTCCTGAGTTCCTACTCCAGCAAGAGATTCCTCCCTTGGAGGCCAACATGCAATCTCTCTTGCTCCTTGAATTGGTCCTCTAGGGTGAAAATACAGCTCTTGGGTTCAACAAGCTTGAGCTCTAAACTTTAGACGCGTCCCCCCAATGACATGGAAGCCTCCAACTCTGCGTAAGCCTGGGAAACCTTGTTGATGATTGCATTAAGGCCGTCGGCCATATCCTAAAGTTGCAAAGACAAATGAAGTCAGTGAAACGTGAAGAAAGAATGGCAAGATCAGGGCGAGGACAAAGGAGTACCTTAGTCACAAAAGAGTTCACAAAAGAACTCTCCTCTCTGTGGGGCTTCGATTCTTTGGGTTCTGTGGCCGCGGCCTCCCGCGCCACAGAAACCTCAGCCCCATCGTCAACTCCAGCAACAGGTGGAGCCCTTGCGTTGTCCTCGAACAAGGGGTCCTCAGAGGCCGTAGGCGACGTCATCACTAGACTGTAAATTTGGATCACCAGACATGGGGCTCAGAATCCTCTGCGGCAGGCAACTCCACGGAATGACACTCCTCGGCCTCAGCAGCTTCAGCAGAAATTGTCAAAGTTGTCGCCATCGCTACTTCATGAGCCTGAGCTACCTCAGCCTCCCTCAAAGCCTGTCCCACAATAGCGACCTCGGGTGGATTGTCAATTTAGTCCGAGGCCTCGCCAGTGAACTCGCAAGGGATATCAGGCATTGCCTCCTTAGGAGAAGGCGGGCAGTAAGTGGCTCCACGGGCTGGCTCATAAACCGAGACGGCTCCCCTGGGGAATCCAATACGGGCAAGGGTCCGAGACCTTTAGTCTCTCTGTAGAGGTCTCAACCTCCTCACCAGAGGTGCTATCACGGCTGTATCGTCATCAGACGAGAAGTACTCAACAATGGCTGGCGGTCCCTTCGAAGCCTCAGTCCGGTGACTCTACTTGGGGCGCTCAGTTAGCTCCTCAATCCACAGAGGCGCTTTCCTTTTCCTCAGCTTCTTGTTCTTCTTCAGAGTAGCAACAACG
This sequence comes from Nepenthes gracilis, assembly GCA_033239525.1. Classification (NCBI taxonomy): domain Eukaryota; kingdom Viridiplantae; phylum Streptophyta; class Magnoliopsida; order Caryophyllales; family Nepenthaceae; genus Nepenthes; species Nepenthes gracilis. The sequence goes on from BSYO01000009.1 coordinate 3,412,798, forward strand.
TCAGAGCCCTTGGATTGAGTTCCCTACTTGGCTTTCGCCAAGTTCTAGGGCCTCAACCAAATATTTGTCTTATTCTAGTTAAAAGTGTCAATGTTGGCCATCACTAAGTCTGTAACCCCATTGGCAATTCCTATCTATTCCTCTCTCTTCCTTGGTAGGGTCCGAGCAGTGATTACTCACCACATTTTCCCAAATAAGGGGGAGAACCCAATTCTCTCGGACACTCAAAAAGAAAAATTTATCTTTTCACATCTTGGTAGAATCGGGGTTTCCACTGCTCATGATGGCAAACTCACGGCATGGGGTCATGACAATCTAGTCTAGGTTATGGGTGAAGCAAAATATAACCTTCACTATGGCCACCTCAAGCACCATTTGCTGACAACAAGCAAAGACACAAAGCGAAACAAGATACATTATGGCGTTGGGTAGAAACCTCGCGAACGGAACACCCAACTCCATCATGATGTGGTATAACTCAAACGGGATAGGAAAACGAAGCCCACCCTTGAACTCAAAAGGGTGGGCTTCGTACACAGTAATAAACTCATCAGAAGGGCTACACGCCGTATCACCATACTCAGGAACCACCATTGCCATCGTATCGGAGATGTCGTACTTCGTACGAATAGCCTCGAGGTTGTCCAAAGACAAGGAATAAGCAAAATCTCTAATGCCAAGAGCCATAGAAATCAAAGAAGAAATACGATGGAAGCAAGAAGGAAAAACACTTGGAGAAAACGGCAGCAAAGAAGTTTTGGAGAAAAATTAAGGGTTGCGTGGTGAAAATGAGAGGTACAGATCGTATTTGAAATGGCTACAGAATCAAAAAGGCGCGCTTATCATTGCCCTTGCCACGCGCCAATCACCCGTATGCTACTAGAGATTGTGGGTTTTGCATTTCCAAGGCGACGTTAATCACATTTATTGCGCTTTAATGGCAGAAATAGCGGCGCAATCCAAACTCTTGGACTCCAAGAAAATTCTCGGACGCGGACGCGCGTTAGCACGCTCGAACAACCCTTCACTAAGGAAAGAACAATCCAAGGACATATTTGGGTCTCGAGCAAATGTGCAAAGACATAGATCATTTGTGAACGCCTAGCATTGCCCAAAGGAACCAAAAAGTCCTTGAACTCCATGGCCATGTCATAAACCCAGAAGTCTCTCGGACACTTTAGACAAAGTACGAGTTTCAGCGAGTTCTCGGATGTTTTGATCGCGTGTCCCAGACTTTTGATTCCCTCAATTCCCCCGGACATTTGCAAAGAGCAAAAGACGCAAGTAGATATTAACAAAGAACACCTTGAATTGATGCTTGGAGTATTTCCGCAAACAAAAAACATGCCAAAGATTAAAGTCCTCGAACATTTGGCATGGGGGGCTGGTGATGGGTACTAATACCCAAGGCCTACATCAAAGATCTGTCTCCCTGGAATTGGGCCGAGATGCCAAGGAGGCCTAAGAGGTCCAAGTGCCAGAATTGGTCCACAAGACACAGTGGACTTAAAGTCCACTATGGCCCGTGGACTTAAGATGGGCCTCGAATGCTACCCAACCTGCAAAAACTGTGTGGCAAAGATTTGGTTGCTGATCGTATCAGATTGCAAGAAAAATGATGGCCAATAGAGCACACAGGCCTGTAAAGAAAATGCCACACCACGCAAGCATGCATGCAATCTTCCTGACACAGCCAAAAAAGTTTACAGAGTTGGTAGCAGGATCTCCTGCGCATGCCAACTCCACATGAGTACCCTTCAACGGGAAGTTCAACCACTATAAATACCTCAACTGTTTACCAAATAAATGATTGAGCATTTACAGTTGCAACTTATAATAGAGAGAGAAAGGAAGGGCTTGTGTTGTAAGAGTAATTCTCTAGAATATCTATACACTTAGTCCTCAACCTCTTATATTAAAGCGCATACTGTAACAAATACAAGATAGTTGAACGATTCTCGGATAAAAGTCTCGTGATTTTTTCTTATTATTCAGTAGAAGGTTTTCCACATAAAAATTCTTTATGTATCAGTTCGCATATTCTCTCTCTCTCAACTTCACACGATCATTATTTAGTGTTACTATTAGATCATCGTCCTCATCAGAATTAGAATCCAATAACGCAATAAATTTGAATCAAAATATTAAGATATTGTAATGTTTATTCAGGTTTGCCAAATTTAGAAAAAATTAAAAAGGTAACTTTTCAAATTAAATATATTGAAGCGAAGCTTCATCTCAAAAATTGAATTCCTCCATTGATTATGGAAGAGTTAGACCGTTGATTTGGATTAAATAGCAATTTTACCCAATAACTTGATCTCTATTGATTTTTCTAACTTCATATCTAATTTGAAGTTTCGTTTTAAAATGCAAGATTAAAGTAACCATTTTAAATGTTGTTAAATATGATCTGTCCAATATTATATTATAAATTAATGAAATATTCACAATTAGAAAAGTTAGCTGGTAGTCCTGTCATAATATTATGATACTTTATATTATCAAAATTTGAAGATTCTTCATTCATCTATTTTTTTTTCTTTTAATTTCCATGTTGATAGAAGATTATAGCAAATGGATTTTTGTTAAACTATTTGACGCAATCAAATAGACTTCAATACATAATACATATAAGTATCTAGAATCTTTCCGATTTAATATTTAAAGCTTAAAATTTAATAGCTAAGCTAATATTACATTGCATGTATAAAGAAAGACTAAGCAAAGTCATATCTATAAATTTAATATCAAATCAAATAATCTTTCAAGCATATCAGAATTTACCTCATTAACAGTAAATCCCAAAATAAAATAAAAGTCAGGAGAGCAATGAAATGTCCAAACTAGAAGAAAACATTGAACGATCGAGATTGAGTGAGGAGAAAATGAAAATTTGAAAACTAAGGTAGTTTCAAATAATTTGGTTTCAAGTAAAAATGTGAGATCTTTATACCTTACTAATAGGAGAGAGGGTACTCGACCACAACGCCAATAGGTCCACCCAAATGTTATATCGTACTAATGTAAGAGTCTAGATTAATTAATAAAATAATATAAGATTAAAATTTATTTTATATTTTGATATTTTAATTTAATTTTTATATTTTTATTAATTAATTTTAGCCCTTAAAATAATAAGGGAGGTAGCATTTGGAGTCGTCATGAAGATCCATTTATTGCGCTGTTAATACACTTTATATCCCACGTTATTACAATGTGTTGCCACAGACCTGTTTAGCCCACAAAATGGGATTAAGGATGATAATTTTCTGATTGTTGGGTTTTGTCCGTCTTTTTTTTAATTTGGTAGAATTTTATTAAAGTTATATATATATATATATATTATTTTAAAGAAATATTTTATATAATATTTTAAAATTGTACGACCATATGAAATTTATTTATAATCAAACGTAGATCATTAATACTCAGTATAATATTTCTTTTAAATATTTACATAATATTAAAAAATATATATAGTAAATAAAATAATGATAATTTATATGTGAGTCAATTTATAACAAAAAAATTGAGTTATAAAATAGTATGTTTTAAAGTAGAAAAAATAGTCAAGTTGTCAAATAATATCTACCGATTTACAAAAAGGCAGGTTATGATTGACAAGATTAGATAGTAATAAATGCGCACAAGTTAAGATATTATTTGGAAGAAGTGTTTAGATATCTCTCAAAGCAGATTACTCAGATTTCTATTCTAATATATTCAAAATTTAAGTTCAATCTTCAAGTATGGGGGACATTTTTGTATATCATCTAAAATAAGACCAACTCAACTTATAGATATGTAGGGCCCGCTAATAATAAATATACAAAGAGGTACAAATCAGTTGAGTTGTTAAACTTAGGTTAAGAAAGAGTCTAACCAAACTACCAAGTAGTTGAGTAATCAAATTGTCGAGTATATTGAAGATCAAAGTTTTGAATGGGCAAATAGATGATTAAACCAAACAATTAATGCTATTGAATGGCTAAATGAATCAAAAGATCATTTTTAACTAACAGGTTATTAATATATTTAACATATATGAATTAAATTCAGAATATATTAAACCTCTAACCTATTCAATTTCTAAAAAGAGTCATTGCTCAAACCAATAGATATTTTTCATCAAGAAATTACAACCGATTGTAAGGCTATACATACGCTCATTTTTCTTAGAAATGGGAGTGGAAAATTTGAAAAATAAGTATAAAACTTTAACCTTTTAATAATTTAAAACTCCACAAATGATAAAGCCAAATCCTCTACTTTTATACTCTCTTGCCTCCTTATTTTTTCCTTACCTAATTTCTAAAAAGATGATAAATTTGAGTGTTAAATAATATTTTAAAAATTGAGTAATATATTTTTTGATCTATTATTTCACATTATGGTGTGTAAAAATTAGATAAAAGGTTTGATAGCCAAATCTAATACTGTTCGAATTATTATTTAAATTTGAGTTTCGCATCAAAAAGTATTTAATAAAAAATAGACTGCTATAATTCATAGGCAAGGTTTTTATTTTTCATCACAAATGAGAATCTCCAAATCTAGAATTTTTTTTAAAGGATGGCCCTCTTACACTGATTTGGGGGTCTTCACTTGTTAAATGAGACTGAGAACACCATTCTTTAAATTATATTTGTCTATTTCTTATCAACGGTTATGTTTTTTTTTTTTTAATTATTTTTCATAGTAATTTATTTTATTTTATAGTACAATTGTTGGATATCATATATATTAACATAGACAGTTATAATTTGAGGAATAAATTCTTCTTTCTCTATAATGTCAATTTTCATTGCTGCGTACAATAACTTTCATTTAGAATATAGTAACAAAATAAATCTGATTGTTGTAATTAAATTAAAAATAAACGATTATAATTCGAAAGAGATTGTCTCATTCCCCTCCCTTATTAAAAAGAACCTCATGCAAGTTGAAGGAGCAGCGGTAAAAGTAGGGCCTTCGTAATTTTTTTTTAGAAAAAAAAAAAACAAAACAATGAGCAATAGAATTTATAAAATAAATTGAATATTTCATGTTCAGTACTAATTATTAAAGCATATATACAGTTGTTTAAAGTATATGTTGAATTTTATCGGTTAGCATGAATACGATAATTACATATTCATAATAATTTGTTGACATTATGTAAAAATATGTTAATGGCAAATATTTTATTTTTTTCTTACATCAATGGGTGGAACCGTGAAAGCGGGCGGCACAAGACAAAGGTGGAGGGGTGCTTGAAGAACTTTCATGTATAATTTATTGTGTAACGATATTTTTACTTGTGATATTTAAATGCTAACTTTTACGATACGTTTGGTTGATGAAATGAAACCAACATTCAAGTTAATTAATGTCAGTGTTTGAATGCAAACTTTCAATATTCTTATTATTTGTTACTAATTTTCTAACAACTGTCGGTATTTAAATATCAAACTCTGTTTTTTAATAATAATTTTGCTCCTTTTTAGTAGAGATTGAGTGAGTGAGAGTGAATCTTCAAGGTGAGTTTCCTTAATTTATGATAGAAGAAAAGATTTAGTTTATTGAGCATTGAATTGATAGAGAATAAGAAAAGTAGGAGGAATTTGTTTGAAATGTTTGAGACAATAAAATATTTAGTGGTCTAATTCCAATAATTAGCATTAGAAATGTTGAGTTATTTGTGTTTGTTTGAGTTGATGAAAGGATTGAAAAGATAATTTACTTAAATAGTATAAAATTTGGCAACAAGATAAATAAAATAAAAAAATCTACTGTTAGTAAAAATATTATATTTTTTAATGTTTGTTACTTAAATTTCAATTTTTAAATCTAAAGAGGAATAAGTTATCAAGCATGCGCAAGTTTATAGGTATATTAAGTAATTTATTTATGATAATTTATATAATCACATTCATAATAAAAAAATATATATACATAATATTGAGGGACAAGTTTAAAACTTTATATGCTTTAAGACCGATAAAATAAAACATATCACTTAATAAAATTAATACACCTCAAATACAAAAAAAAAGATGTTCTATCACGAAGTATCTAAACGAATTCTAAGAATGCATAAACCAATTATCCAATATGGGTTTTAAGCTTGACAATTAATTATTTGGATTATAGTTGTTGATAACTTTATCAGATTTTTAGTATATCATTTGAATCTCTATTACTAATTTCGTCCCTAATAGTGTTGTAGCAATAGAGATTACTAAGGTATCACGTGTCACTTTGAATGAAAAAATAAATAATTGATCTTAAGGTTCTTCATTCTCTTAATCTAAAGCACTGGTTTCTAAAACCCCAGGGAAGCAGGGAGGGCAAGTCTTCCAAGTCTATGAACAAGAGCCAAAGCAAGTTGGGTTTGAGATATCAAAACATCAAGTATTATTATTATTAGGGCAAAAAAAAATCATGTCAAGTGCAACTGTTTCGAGTGAAAGTAAGACTAAGAATGTAATATATTTGAAGGAAAGAAGGATCATGAGAGTAATGATCAAGTCTTTTCTATTACCTATGTCAATCTTCTCATTGTTAATGATGAGAAGATGAACCACCTTACATGCCATAAGATGAATTAGATGATGGATACTTCACTCTATGATAGATAATATATCTTCACTCCACGTGATATAATAGAAGAGTTTCTTCACATCTTATATGCAAAAAAATTTTGAGACATTGAAAATAAGTAATGATAACTCGTCGAAGGTCATAGGTATTAAAGACGTATGCTTGAAGATAAGTAATAGGACGAGATTAATGTTGAAGGACATATGATATGAACTAGATGTTCAGTTGAATCTGATGTCAACAAGTTTGATGATGGTGGCTTTTATATGATATTCAGCAAAATTCAATCAAAACTTATAAGAGACTTTTCAATTTTGGCACGAGAAATGAAATAGAAAGTTTGGTCATTGATAGAGATTTCAATTTTTAAAAGCAACACAAATATGACAAATAGAAAGTTTGGTCATTGTAGCATGTGAAGACCTATTTAGTATTTCAATAAGAGCATTTCAGCTAATGAGAAGACATTAGTGGTGAGCAGTGGTACTCACATCAAATCAGTGAAGTGGAAGAGAGTTTCATTTGAATTTGTGCAGTGTGACATTTGTACATCGATGAAGGAAAAGTTTTCGGTGAGTAATAAATAATAATCATCAGAGAGGCGAGTAATTTTCTACAAAAAAAGTGAAAAAAAAATTTATTGAATTTTAAGTCACTCATGTATAGGTTTCACACCAAATTATTAGGCCATCCAGACGTTTACCCGATTTAGGTACAATGATTGTTGAAATAGATGATTGAAATGGTGTGGAAGATTGGCATCTAATGGACACTTCCAAGGGCACACATGTATGCTTTTTAAAGGTTTGAGTGCCTTAAAAACGGCTGTGTGTAATTTTTCCTATGGTGGTAGTTTTGTTTATAACATTCAGACCGTAACTTTCAGAGTTTAAATGCTAACGTTTAGCATTCAAATGCTAAATTTCAGTATTCAAATGCAAAATTTTAATATCACACCAATTGAAACAAACATTTAAATACAAATTTTCGACACTCGAATACCAACTTGTAGTGCTCTCACTAATTGCTACTAGCATTTGAATGCTTCCTCTCAATGTTTGAATGCTAGACTTTTTTAAAGATTAGTTTTACTTTTAAAGATTTAAAGTTTTCAAGAGTTTTTGAGAGAAGGAAATAGTGTAGTTTATTTAAAACACTTTGAATGTTGAATTGGAAAAAGAAGGAAGGAGTATGATGAGACTTTTTGATAACTCTTAGATTTTAATCATATATTTTTCTTCATTATTTTTGTTCTGTTATTATTTTTACCTAAATCTGTGATAAATTTAAAGATAATTTTAAAAAATTTATTATAATCAGGTTCACATTTTTATAATAAAGATTATTTATTTTGTAATTTTTTTTAATTGAGAATGATTTTGCATATAAAATTTGTAAATTCCTTTTATTATATGATTTTTTTATAAATATATATTATCATATAATATTCCTGTAGAATGCAAACTTTGATAAGCAATCCCAATAGAAATTTATCTTAAACTTTATATATAACTAAGTTTAGTGGTCTAATCCCAAAAAGAAAAAACTGAAAAACGAAAAAATATTTAAAAAGTAGTTGAGGTTTCATCTATTAAAAAAAAATTCAATTAGAAAATAAGAACTATTGCTATGCTAATCATGCTAGAGAAGGGTATATAAAAAAACAGGTCTAATTTACAAAAAGAATATTTTAAGAAAATATTTTAAATCATAATGTCACTTTACATGAGATAATATTAGCTCATTATGGATGTGAGTGAATTTATATGAATCATCTCATAATACAATAAGTAATATAATAAGACTGTATTTGATTGTATTTGTACTATTGATATAAATTTTGAAGCTCTACTAAAATTAAGATTATCTTATACTTATAAAATATTTTCTCGAGTGAATAATACTTGTAACATTTAGTTTATTGTCACGCTTCGTTATTAGAAAATTAGGCCTCAATAATGACAACTAGAAAACTTGTATGATCACAAAAAAGGAGTGGACTGAAAGTTATGTTAATTGAAGAACAAAAAAAAAAATCAAAAGTACACTAATTTTAAAAAACTTTCAAAATGATTAATTTGTTAGGTAGAAGTAATTTTAAATCAAGTTTACATCCTGTCTTAATTGTTTTAATGTCCAAATCTTTATTTTTTCTTTAACTATGATTAACTTATATTTTATCACATTTGTTTAACGAATCAGATTCTACTATCTTTGGAAATGGAAATGTGCCGTCCATTATGTGAATTTTTATCATCAACGGAAACACATTGTGCTTTGGGATTCACCACCCTCTGAGGGCATACCAGTGAATCTTCTATTGTAGTCTGATTGGATGTCTGAAAGAATTGTAATGAAGCGTCAGAATTCATATTGATCATGGTACTTAACCATTTATAGGCTACGCATGGTACACTCTCCTGGGTACATCTGTGTTGAAATCTGGGGAAATGCAGATCTCTAATGGAAATTAATGTGACGCCGGATTTCTGCATCAGAGAGAGGAACATTTGACCTGTTTCATTGTTGTAGTGCCTTCTCTTTCCCAATGCCAATCGCTTCCCATTTGTTTGGCTCCACCAATAGAATATCTGGAAATGTGATCGATGACGACAATAGACGAGTCTCCTACTATGAAACATACAGACAGCTTGACAGAAGAGACTTCAATGGCATCTCGGCTACTGCCAGACTGTACAGGCCACAAGCTATGACCGGATGTTGCAAGAGTTGATGCAACCGTATGCCGGGCTCATAACAAACTTATCAAGGCAGCTGTTAGGGTTCAATATCCGGATCCATCCAATTTGGCAGCAGCGAAAAACCCAAACCCCCCGTTATCATCAGCAACTATTTAGTAGGAACAAAAGAGATGCACAGTAATTTTTTACGTAGAAATCCCTTCTCAATTAAGGAAAAAAATCACGGGATATAAAATCTACCAATAAATCCACTGTGTAAAATGTGGTTACAAAAATTTTGAGACAGAATATAACAACCCACCCTAGCTACACAGGCCCCCTGAAAACTGATAACAAGAAAAACCTCTTTAGAGTAAGAAAACTCTCATTCCCTCTTATCTCACTGTTTTTCTTCTCTCCTTCATCTCACTCTGATGCTCTCTACTCATACCTGTCGGCGCACAGTGCCTATGGTGTTATTTCCCACACCAGCCCGGTGCAACCCGCACGCTTGGTGTCTTTACACGCATCTCTTGGTGATTTCTTTACCCTTTGTGTTTTTCCACACACACCTCTTGGTGTCTTTATGCACACCCAGTATAGCATGCCCAGCATGCATATATATATTGTTCTGCCTGGAGACCTTCAACCAATAGGTAGGTTGTGTGTGGACAAAAACTTCCCACCTATTCTGCAACCTACCAACAACTTTGCCTACTAACTCTGCAACCTGCCACCTGCACAGATGGCGCACATATTGCAAGTCTACCATCTGCTCTGTAGAACCAACTGTCCACAACTTGCTGCCAGCTGTCCACAATGTCCTTGGTCGTTACTACGATCAAGTTTTCGGACCATCTGTGCCCTTTGGCCATTGCAAGAGTCCTTTGGCGTTCCTTGGTCTCCAGGCAGTGACAACGACCTCAATCATTCCATGTCCTCGGTCGTCACTGTGTACAGCCCGTGTCTTCAGACGCTACTGTGCACTCAGCCATGTCCGCGGGCAATTCCATACCAGTAACACCAATTGGTAAATTCTTTTGGTCAACCTGTTGACCGGCAAGCTCTTCGAAAAAGCACTCCAGCATTTTTTACTCTGAAAATACTCTCCGAAAATCCTCTCCGGATTTCCTCTCCAGCCGGTCAACTTTCCGTTGACCGGATTCTACTTCCATCTGGTCAACCTCCCCGTTGACCTGCTAACCGTCCGCCATTTAGCAATACTCCTGCAACCCTCAGCTGGTCAACTCCCAGTTGACCGGCTTTTTCACTCAGACGGTCAGCCTCCTGTTGACCGGATTCAACTGTCTGATGACGATTTCGTTTGTTGAGTCATCCATAAGGGAGTGATCTACCCCAATAGCAGCAACATTCATATCTTTGTGAGGCCTAAAAACACTGGTTTCAGTATTTCATGAAGCATCAGAATTGCTGAATATCTCGAAACTCAATCCGGGTTGGCTGTATTAAATTGTGGGGAATGCCAATTTTGTTCAGCGTACCTTCTGTATAAAATGAAGGCTCCAAATTCGGAATCACAAAGATCTAAAGATCTTACATATAAAATTAGGGCGATCTCCATAACAACCATGATTTCTGTTTGCCATGTAACCACAATAAATTTCACCTGAGTTAACGTTGTCATATACCGCATCCACTTTCCTCACAATCTCTATCGAAATAGAAGGTGTTTATTGTGACCTGCATATCTTCTGTAACCATTTAAATTACATTAAAATGACCAGAATGAAGATTTTGAAAACTCTTTGATCTTTGCATATCTTCTGTAACCATTTAAATTACATTAAAATGGCCAGAATGAAGATTTTGAATACTTTTTGATCTTAAAACCAAATCTAAACTTCTAAAATCCTTGTTTAGCAAAAATAGACAGAATTAGCGGTGGGCCTGTAATGGTATGAATGGAGGTACAATTGGGGGTGGTTAAATGGACAAAATGGGGATGTTTGTGTGTAAACAAACCAAAATTTTGTAACCGTGAATGGTGGAAAGAATAGTTTCTTCTGAAGCATGCAAATAGCGACAAACGTGATGTCAATGATAGTCTTATGAAGCATGCAAGAAATCTCAGCATGAGATAAACTCTGGAAGGTAGAAACACATCTATTTGTGCACCAATGGATATGAGGATCTAGTTCACTAGAAACTCATAAAGGTGCACTCACCAAAACAACCAAGTTGTACTTCAACTGCTCTGGTAAAATCCTCTTTAATTTCCATAGAGAATGAATACAATTCTGTGATGGAAAACCCACTTCCAGATTAAGGTCTCATTTGTGTGGCTAACAAGTAATACACAAAGCCGTGAACCATCGCCTTTCAGATCTACTCCAGAGCTTCCAAGCGCCAGCATTGAGGTGCTATGTCAAGGTTGCAGATTATGCATATCTGAAACTTGATCATGAAGTCTCTCCATTCTTTTTTGAAAAATCAGTTCGTTCGAGTACAACTGAAGCAGCTGAACTTCCCTCAAGACACTGATGAAAATGTGAGCTCAGTGAATCTCAGAGCCTGTTACATGACCAGCTGGCATGGGCCTGCATTTACATTGTCTCAAAGACGGTGCTACACGCCTCTCTGTGGTGATTCTCACACTACGGGCCTGCGGGTTCGAAAATGGCCTCGTTGTCGGTTCCCTAGCTTTCCCTGCATCATTCGCTGTGGTTCAGTTATATCACCGTCAACGATATAATAAATGAATGTATGCTTTAACATTACTTGCAATTTAACATCATGAAGTTGATTATGGTAAAAAAGACACTAACCTGGATCTTTCTTATCCCTTACACTGTTGCTTTTCCCTGGAGGCAATGATCTCTTCTCTGGAATCTCAGAACAAATTGACCTCGTGTCGCTGAATCTAAGGGAAGACGCTATGTTGGATCTCTTTACTGTTGGGGTTTTCTTCTCTGAAATTTCTAAACACACTGACCTTGTATCGTGTGTTGGCAGGGATGATGGATTCTCCACGAGATTGCTACATGATTTTTTTGGCAGTAAGGTTTTCTTCTCTGGAATCTCCGGGAACAGTGATCTTGTACATCGCGTTGCTAGGAAAGAATCGTCTGCTGCCACCATGCTGTTAGATTTCCTCAGAAACGAAACTTTCTCCAGGATTTCTGAACACACTGACCTTGTGTCGCGTATTGGAACGAACACATCATCTGCCGTGCTAATATTCTCTTCTGAAGGTACTTTCTCACTTGCTGATTCCCAATTCTTGGGTTTATCGCTCCCACTAAGCTTCTCTTTCTCTGCTAGTCTATAAGCAAACAGCTGAAATGGTATTTGTGTGACAGGTGCTAAATTAACTGGGAATTTCTCCATAAATCGGGCCTCTATATCACAAACATCTACTTGAGGTGAGAGGATTTCTGGGTGAATAAGATGAGGATTTATAATAATCAACCTCTTGATATAGCGCAGAATTCTGCAGATTGATGAGAAGCTTGGCCGCTGAATTGGGTCAGTTTGCCAGCATCTTTTCATCAATGTAGCAAGGAATTTCGGCAATGGAAATGGGAATAGAGGTCTCTCCCCTGCTCTTATATTGCGGCTCATCTTATCTCCTTGAAGATGTCCATCATCAAAGGGAACTTTACCAGTCAATAGCTCAAAACAGAGCATTGCAAAGCTGTAAACATCAGCTTTCTCTGAATACTTCAAGTCGCAGCTTCTTCCTGGCTTTTCCTGTTCGGCCAGGACTTCAGGAGCATGCCAAATAAAACCGAGCATTTCACTCTGGTTCGGCGAGGAGCTTCGGGAAGGTACATTCTTCACGCTTCTTAAGCCAAAGCCCGAGATTTTCACATGAACATACCCCTCCATTGACGAGCTCCTTGACTTGATGAGAATATCCGATGGGTTCAAGTCTCCATGGTAGATCTTTCTCGAGTGTAAGTACTCCATACCTCTTGCAATTTGCAGCATGATATCAACTGCAACTGGGAGAGAAAACGGCAGCCGCCTCTTTGGACCACAAATCTCCTTTATATAGGTGCTTAGATCCTTACTCATGAGCTCCATTACAAGGAAATACTCTTTCTTCTCCTCTTCATGAAACCCACAAAGATATTTGATCACATTAGGGTGGGAGAGGGAAAGCAGTGAAAAAATCTGTGGGTTTAGGGCTGCAGTCTCGCCAAAGAAGTGTCGTAAAACAAAGCTCTTTCCCAACCATTGAATCTCCTTATACTGACTTCCACCTTCGAGTCTTCGTCTCACTTGATAATCCTTCGCCGCAGTGAGGATTGAGCGTGGGAATAGCGACTCCGACCCTTCTAATTTCTTAACCAACAAGTCACCTAGCCGCTGTTCATGCTTCGTCAAATTTGACGATTGCAAATTCTTCTTCTCCCTGATTGTTTCTTGCAGGAGCCATTTGTCTTCTCTCGTAGCTCTGTTTAGCCTATGGCAAATTTCTTGAGGAACAAGATATTGCCTCCCATAATTCCATTGGAAGAGCTTTGGATCATTCCATACCTTATCATATTTCTTCGCGAGCATGATTCTTCTCTTCTGCATCTCATCCAGGTCGAGCCCAGAGATCTCTCCGGCCGTCTCTATCGCCTCAATAACCACCGGAAAGTAGCATAGAAGGTTGTGAACGTGAAATTCAACGCAATCTTTGTCGTCGTGGAGGGTGAGTGCTTTTGCCCACCAATTATTCTCGGTGTCCAAACAAGCCCTAACGTATAGTTCCCCTTCTTTGAAGACTCTGTAAAGCTCTCTCAAGGGTTGTTCCAAAGTCTTCCATTTTGTGCAGTTCTCTTCCAATTTCAGGTTCTTTTTTATCTCTTCTGATATTGTCTTGAATGCCAAATCGAACATATCAAATAACAAGCAACATTGCCTTTGATTGATTTGTATATCATCGCGTAATACCATCATTGCATTCAAACTCCCTAAAACCTCTCCAATGTGCCTGAATTGCTCCATTCCTGATCGAACCAAGAAAAAATACGATCTGGGTTCACTTACTGAAAACCTCAGAATTTGTCCTTAGCCTGTCACAATATTGTAAGAATAGGGAACAAAGAAATCAGATTTTACCAAACACAGGGAAGAAATTACAAATTCAGATGAATTTTTAAATTTAGAAAATTGCGGTACATTTTCGTTGTTTTGATTCATTCCTGCAAAATTTTACGAAGTTTATTTGTAACAGAGGCTAAAACCGGATTTAGGGGGAAAAAGAAAATACCTGAAGTTTATTTGAATTCTCCAATTCAAACAAGAGCATCAAAAGGGTATCCGAGAAAATCAGATTTTCGGAAAACCCAAATCAAATCCAGCTCTGTTCTAATCTGGTACGATCAAATCCGCACAGAAACTCAAGTGGGTATCTGAAAACTAATCAATTCCTCGAACATGGCCTTCAAATTTAGAGGAAAGAGGGGCGGGGAAGAGAGAGAGAGAGCTTTTTGTAATATTTCAATGAATCTAAGAGCAGCCAAATGGAAGAAAGAGAAGGGAAATATTCCAAGAAAACTGCTGCTTCTTTGTAGGAATGAAAGATTTGTGACGTGCTTGCCTGTTTTAAATCTTATTTAATTTTTACCCTCGAAAAAACATTATATATCATTTGGAATTTTTGAGAAACGTCGAGGCAGTTGAAGTTGAATATGTGGCGTTTCCTTAGCTCCATGTATAAATATTTCTTCCCTCAAGCTTCCGTTGTTCCTTACTCCATCAATGCCGCTCTTGACCGTTGCTTTGCCGGTTCTTTCACTTTGCCCATTCTTCCATCCCTCTTTATACGTCGCCGTTTTGGTTGACTGATGGTTCTGTGACTACAGTTTTTTTTGGTAATTAACTGTGACTTCTGTTGGCTTCCCTCATAACGCGTGCTATTGGGCTTTAGGCGCTGGCTTTGCGCTCTGTTTGTTTTGAAAAAAGCAAGATGAGATGTAAGAACAGATGCCTTGCGTTTTGACACAGTCAAGACGTTTGTTAATCCATTCTTCCAAACGGAGCCTTAGCGTTTATAGTGGTCAACGCCCTAATATTAAGGCGAGGAGTGAGGACATTGAGCTGTTGAGTGCTCAGATATTGCCATGCCACCTTCCCCCTAAGCCAAACTGGCCTGGAATTTTATTTATTAATTATTTAGTTGCATCATTTATTACTATAAGAAAATTTTCAATTAAAAAAAGAAAAGAGTATAAGAAATTATTGTTGAAAATTTTCTGTATTAAAAATAAAATAATTTTGTAAAGAGCTTTTAATGTAATTTCCATATGAGAATGGTATGCATAAACTAATTAATTATATGCGTTTCAAAGTTTCGTCACAATAACTAAAACCTAGGATTATGGTGAAAACATTAGGTAGTTTAAAAATCTACTATCACATAATAATGACTTTGAGGGAAAATTTGATAATTGAGTTTATATTACTAGAGTAATTTTTAATGGGTCTCTATATATAAATTATACATTGATAATAATATTTAAATTTTATATTTATATAAATTATTTTTTGATTTATAATATAATTAGAATTACTTAAAATAGTGATGAATGTTATTGATTATTTTTTTGATGAGAGAAAATTTAGCCGCATAATTCTTTATAAAAGAGTATGTCTTATATATAAAATAAACAACTATTAACTTTTAATAAAAAGATCAAAGTTTTATCTCTCAATTACTTGCATAAAATTCTTTTTCTCTCAATAATAAATGTGTAATATTATTTTCTTATTCTGCTATAATTTTTTAAAAAGTTTATCATAAGTTATATAAATTAATTTACGCATGATCTCTTGAATTCTTATATTGGTGTCAAAGTGAATCATGTGACATGATTCTATATATCTCTTCCTATAATTATTTAAATTGGAGAAATTATGGGGTGATTCCTGTTTGTCTTCTTTTTTATTATTTTTTTACATATTTTCCTCATATATGTTTATTAAATTAATTATTTAATGAGAAATTGATTAAAAGAAAAAAAGAAAAAATTATTTCATGCATGTATAGTTTAATTTTGATGTTACGAAGTGAATACTTTTAAATTTATTAGTATTAAAATAAAATATCTTAAAATAATATTTAATCTAATCGATATTCATAGTCGGCTCAACTGATAGTGTCCAATGTCAAGCAAGTAAAATTTTATTATGTTGAGCAATTGATTTTTATTCTATTGTAACTAAATTTGTTCTTTCTATATATTATTTATATCTACTACTTTTTTAAAAATTTTCTAATAAATATAATAATATTTTTTTATTATTTTTTTTGTATAATGAGAAATAGATTATAAAACATTCTTAATATAAAAATTAGTAATACGATGTATACGTTTTATATAAAATAATTTATTATGTAAAATTAAAAAACTTTAATTTAAATAAAAATAGTATTATTATTATCTAAAATATTATCAAAAGTGATAAAAAAAATCTTGCTAAATATCTAATAATAATATTAATTACTTTAAAAAGCATAAAACTAGTGTGTGTTTATTAAAAAAATTTAAAACAATTATTTTTTCTTATAATTTTTAATTTTTAGAAATCCAATATGGATAAGACAAATATAAGATAGGTTATTATGTGATAATAATATATTAATAATTAAAAATATGTGAGATTTTTATTTTATTTTTAAAATTAATTTTTATTTAAAATATAAAAAAAATTAATATCATCACCTCTTGTAGTCTGTAAAGACATTATTACATTCTTGTGGTGTAAATACTTTTATACATATATTTTGAACTTATAGATTTTCATCATATGAAATAAACTCTCCAAATAAATGGTATATTCGGTCAATCTTTTTCAATTTATTTTTAATTATACTAAAAAATTTTTGGACCAGCACCACCTAAAAAAGTTATTTTAAATTGATAATAATAATTATTTTTTATATTTGTTATATATTACTTTAAGTGTCCGATATACTTAAAACTTTTACATATATAATTTTTGCATATTTATATAAATAGTTATTTTCTAATATTTAACTAATTTAATTTTTTTAAAAAAATTACCATATAATATTAGAATATTTTTTAGGGACAGTCAAAATTACAATGAGTAATGGCACTTTGGGTATCTAGTATCAAAATATGAAAATATTTTTTAAAAAAAATTTTTTATTGTCAAAATTAGAAAAATTATAAATTATAATTAATAATTATATTATAAAATAATAATATTAATATTTAAATTATAAATAAAAATTAACAATAGTAATAATCACTTGTAGATTGAGAGACTTTAGAGAGAGGGGAAATTGTAAGTTTAGATGAAAAAGCGCACGGATATTTATATATATTTTTTAATTTTTTATTAAAATAAAAAAATTAAACCATTGCTATATTTAATATATAGAGAGAGAGAGTAGAGAAATTGTAAGTTTAGATGAGCAAGTGTAAGTATTATAGATTTTTTTAGTTTTTTATTAAAAAAAAATCCATTGCTATATTTTAACCATTTCTAACACAACCCAATCGTGTCCACAGTGACGTGGCACAAATAGGCCCATGGGCTGTCCTTTCCTGGGCTCGCTTGTCTACAGCATTGGGCCTTTCTATATTCTACTATGGATATTACGGCCCATTTATAACCACCCAAAGGAGGCCTAAAGTGTCGGGCCAATATCCTACGGAGTAGTGGCGGCAGATGCACCTGCGATGAATTAACGCAGCACATAAAAGAATGATTTTACAGCCGGTGAATGCTGGGTTGGGGGTGACTCCATTTCTTTAAGAGATAAAAATTATTTTTTATATCTCAGCTATCAATTTTAAAATAGATTATTATAATTTGATAACTAATTTAAACTATTTTTTATATTTTAAAAAATATTTAAATTATAATTATTTATTTAAATATGTCAATCTTAATAACTGAATTTTAAATTAGAAGAAAAATAAACTTCATCTCTTTGAGAGATAGAGCCTCCCTAATCCCGTGAATAACAGAAAGGAGAAAAGTGAAACAGGAATAGTGTAATATAAAGTTGAAACATTTAACAATCAAAAAAATAAATATAACAACTATTATTATATTATTTTTATTAAGATTAAGATTAAGTTTGTTGGTGTAGGAGATAAAGGTCTAGCTAGTGTATTATACATATATTTTCTCCCACATTGGATTTGTTAAGAGTAAGTACATCTTTGAGTTTACAAGGTATAATATACGGGTTTTATTAATAATATCACATTTATATATTTTTTTAAAAAAAATATTATTTATTACATTATATTTTAAGATAAGACTGACATTATCTTAATCAATAAAATATATACATATTTTTTATAATATTGTTACGTAAAATTTTAGATTAGTACAACGTCTTATTGTAAAATTGATAAAAATTCTCGATAATTCGAGAGCTCAATGATTGGCATAGGCCTACGGACGATTCAACCACATTTCCAACATCATTTTCAAATGACCATCCTCTGCACCACGTATACCAAGGAACTATTTAGAAGCCAATATTTATCTCTCTCCTATGCTTTCATTTTCAATAAATAAATGCACCCGTTTTTTTATTCTCTTCCTACACTCGATCGAACCGTCTACTCTTACCCTATAAATGAGGGCAATGCGGCATGAGTTTTTGGGGCAAAGGAGACCACAAAAGGGGAGAAAAAAAGAGAGAAGAAAAAGATGGCCAATGAGTTAATGAGTTACGGCAATAGCTTATCAACTCAGGGTTCGATGCCGAACGGGCAGCGGCAGCTGCTGGGCCTGAACAAGAGCCACCACCACCACAACGAGCCCCACCTGCAGCAGCAGAAGTATTGCTTCCAGATGCCACTGCACTATCCAAGGTATAAAAAGAGAGATTATGAAACAATGCCCGAGGTGAAGCTCGATCGCTTGTTGATGGAATACGGACTTCCGATCACTGGAAATGTCGATGAGAAGAGGAATTTCGCCATGGGAGCGTTCCTTTGGCCCTCACAAATGAACGAAAGCACATAATTTCGTAAACTCTCCGCAAGCGGGCAAGGATATCGGGCATCGTATTCGGGTAGTATTAAGTCCGGTCTTTAGTTTGATTAAATAATGTTACTTAAAGAAAATATTAGGGTGGTTATATCTGTTTAAATTTGGGTTGTTTTCTGTGTGTAAATTTTGGACCGATTATGTTGCTTAGCTTATATTTTATAACATAATTAATGATATGGGACTATGTTTTATAAATGCTTGTAATTTTAGGTGAGAAGGAGTAATTTCTTGTCCTTATTTTTCTAAAAATAGGATAAAAATTATATTTTTGAATATCATTTTTATTTATAATATAGTCATTTTATAATTACAATATGAAGTTTATTAAACATCTCACTCATTTAAAACCCTCTTATAACTCATTCTCTACATATATATGTTCATTTTTTTTTTAATTTTAATGGGATATATATATATATATATATAATTGGATAATAATTAAATTTTAAATGAGTGAAACGTTTAATAAATCTGTTACAATATTATTTTATTAAGGTTTTCAAATTTTTGATACAATCACAGCTATAAAAGTTATAACACAGTATAACTATAATCATCTAAACTAAATAATTTGGTTCGTGAGCATTTTTCCTAAAGATTATGCTAACTTTAAGCAAAAATTATCAAAAATATTTATCCATATTAAGTTAATTTTAGTATACCTTCAATATAAATTAGTATATACAGTACAAAGTACGTCAGTTTTAGTAATTGATTGTTTTTTAGTTAAACTAAGATCACGTATCCCTAGACATCAACTCGAGAGTTTCATTACGCCACCAAGTATGCTAAACTATCATTTTTTATGTTAATTAAGACAATTTTTAATCTCAATTAATAAAATTAATTTGAATTTTACATACTCAATAACAGAAGGTTAGACTAAATTTTAAATTATAGAAGTAAATTATAGAAGTAAAATTTTAAATTATATCTAAAATTATAGATTTATTGTTAACTTTGACCTCATTTTGCTTGGTACATCAAAGAGATACTGGAGAGGTTTCATTTCAAAAACTCAACTATCCCTTATAAAGAAAATAATTATAATTTAACTATATTTTTTAAAAAAATATATTTTACTTAAAATTAATTATTTTAAAGTAATTAAATTATAATTATTTATTTAAAAATTAACTACCAAAGTTAGGAGAAAGAGCACTTACCTATGCATGAAAGAGGTAGCCCCCTCAATACAAGATGGATTTGGCAACAATAAAAAACAGCTACAAGTTGAGATTTAAATTTATAATAATATATCAAAGTTATGTCAATATTATATTATGGTAGAAAATATTTAATTAAATAATACAAGATAATTTCCTACTTTTTTTCAGAAAAATGTCATCATGGCATCCGTATTTCTCTAAGCTATTTCGGGTTGTACTTTTGAAATACATAATAAAAATTTTTGTGCAGGAAGATTTATTCAATAGAAACATTTATTAACAAAGAGAAAAAATAACTAAAATGACAGACGTATTTATCTAAAACAAAAGATTATGTGAAAATATGCCAGATACAATAGCAAATGGAGCAGCACAAAAAGTACGTGTACAAGCTTGTAACGATAGACGTAATATGTCAAATTATTTATCAATGCTAACGCTAACGATAACGATATTTTATGTTAGAGTAACACATTAAAGGATAAGATTGGGATCTAATCAAATAATTCTCCCCATGCATGTCTTCCTATAAAACTGGTTGGGCAAGTGAACTCCTTAAATATGAAAGCTATGGGTGCCCTCGAATGAAGGGCATGCACATTTTCAAGGTAAAGAAGATGTAGACAGATCATATTTTGCAGACATTGGATTTAGACAGATTCAATTCCATCTTTCTATAGTTTTGAAGCATATCCATTTGATTATTTTCTATGCCAAAGTAAATTTGAAGTGTTACAAAACCAAAACAATCAATGTGATCTCTGTAAATCTAAGCAATCTTCCAGCCTCCCATCTGAATAGATATTTTAACCCTCATACAACATCTGAACTTTAACTCAGTGCCCATTAAACAGAATAAATGGAGATCAACTCCAAGTAAATTGCAGCCTCAAAAAAAGTGAGCTAGAGCGCGGTATTACTTCTTCCCTACACGATCCGTATCCAGTTGCTTCTGGTCAGCTAATGAAAATTTCTTCACTTTCTACACGTAAAGGAGAAAAAAAAAAAAGCAGAATGAAAGAATGAACATCAAAAACACAAGTACACAAGAACAGAAAGATATGGAGGAAGCTTTATTTATACTACTGAGATATCTCGAGTATAACTACATGAAAAGATTAAATGGTAGCTGTATTATATGTCAATATGATCCTTGGCAATGTCTAAATGGCAAAAAACCCAAACTTCAGGAACATGAATGAAGAGCCCTCTAGTCTGATTGATTAGGAAGTCATCATCAAGCCTAGATAGTTTGTGTCATACGTAGTAGTAGCAAGTTGTTCTTTCCTGGACCAAGAAGCTTATAAGAATGCTAGTTCACATCGTTCATCTGTTATGATATGAATATTACACCAATTAAACCCATTTCTTCACAGAGCTTTCTTGCCCCCTATTTATTTGTATGAAGAAAAATCAATAAATAGTCGCTCAATGAAAAATCGTTTGACTAATTTCTATCAGAATAAGCATATAGATCCAATAACTCGAATTTTTTAACTAAAAATGAGTGAGTATTGAAAGAAATAATTCTCCTTTATAAAAATATGTGGTATCAACTCACCCTACATGACAATGGTAGAATTTTTTTCCCTTTTTTCAAAAAAAAGGTGGCAGGTTGTCCTATGTCATGTCAAAACTCCCCCTTTATGAAGAAGTTCAGGGCACAAGTGCCCTTTGAATTAGGACGTTCTTCTGCTCATTAAATCTGAACAGCTGGATTATTTTTTGGAAAAGACCTCTGTGAAAGCGAATCAATCGCTTGGATAATCCGAACCCACGTCTTCTCTTTGGCAAAGAGAAATTTTACCATTCATTTACAACCACATTCTTTCTTTCTAAAAATATACACGGACATATAGTACATATGTTTGGATTATATTGGCACAAAACTGGGCCATATATTCTCACAAACCAATTAATAGAAATAAAAAAACTCACTCTTTTTCTTATATTTCCATGAATTAGATATGTCTTCTTATTCACTGTTAATAAAATAGATAGCCTTTTTTCCAATCCTTCTTTGCCCCATAAAGATATTGATAATAACGAACTTCCCTTTTTTCTCAAAAGGAACAAACTGCAGTAGAGGTAGACCCAACAGTCGAATATCATATACATAGGAGCAGTCCACAAGACACAATCAAAACGCACCTATAACTTCTACAATCAACATGTACACTATAACATTTACAATCAATAAATGTAAACAACCATAGCATCCATGGTTGCTATAGCTGCAGGTTGAAACTTCATACAAAGAAACAATATATAGTACTCATTTGACTCAACATGTTGCAAACAAGACCAATAAATAATGCACCCATAAAATCGAAGAATGAATCATGGGTTCCTGGAAAGCTAATAGTTTGCATCAGGACCACCTTTAGAAGAGCATAAAATTACAAATTGCACCCCTCAAACAAGACCAATAAATAATGCACTTATAAACTCGAACAATGAATTATGGGTTACTAGTAAGCTAATATTTAGCATCAGGACCACCTTTAGAAGAGCATAACATTACCAATTGCACCCCTCAAACAAGACCAATAAATAATGCACCCATAAACTCGAAGAATGAATTATGGGTTCCTAGCAAGGTAATAGTTTGCATCAGGACTACCTACAGAAGAGCATAACATCACCAATTGCACCCCTCACACCATAAATTACACATGAAACACATAACATGCTCGCTTTGGACTTGCAAAGCCTTCAACCATACAATTTATATATATTCAGAAAAGAAATGTGATGGCAAAGGCGTTTTCTTCTCTTTCCTTCTCTGTATTTGTTAATAGAAACAGTAAACCAAAGTACAGAATCTGATGAAAGAAACAAGCCAGAGGTCTGATTGGACCTTCAGATCTAATTTGGGTTGCATGACCTCGATATCACCTAAGTACTATGAAACTGATATTCAGAATGTGCAAACTACTAGTCATCAGATAATAAAATTATAATTTAAAGGCAGCTCACTTGCCCATAATTTCTGCCATCCATTTCAATTCTGCAAATCTCAATCCCAAATCAAGACAAAACCAAGTATATATTTCACCAAACTTAGTAGCTATTCAAAAAAAAAATCGTATGAACACAAAAATTCATTGGGATGAAATGCAAGAAATAAAGATCCACCACAAAACATGGAACCAGAAAATTAGGCCAAATACCCTTTCACTTACTAACAATTTCCCCTTTCAGATACCTACTTTAACTGATAAGTTGCTAGGTGATGACAATGTTTGACGTAGAAAGTAATCTGTGCTCTGGATGGAACTATTTGCATTCAACTCTTTGTTATTGGCACCCTACATTCAATTCATATTTGGAAAAAACGTTGAATGCCGCCAGAGTGACGGTTAAGGATTCAGTTGAAGAAAACTTTTGTTTTTTTCTTTTACAAGATCAAATGATTCAAGACAACTACAAAAGAGATTATTTACTAATGGATAAAATTGCAATTATATTCCTAATCAGTGCACGTTAATACTCGATGGGAAAATCCAAATAATAGAAGCGTTTCCAATAAGGAACACCAATGAGAGAAGGATATAATTGAAGGCAGTCAGATCCATTATTCCTTCTAATTTGGAACAGCGGGTGGATTTACTCGGAAAAAAAAAAAAAATCGAAGAATCAGTTTCAGAAACTATCGCTTCCATCTAAAAGCTATATGCGGCATTTTAGTGACCTCCATTTACCCTTTCCAATCTACCAACGTAAGATATCAGAGCTATTGAACCATGGCATCAAACAAAGCAAAGAACCATCCACCTCTCCATCAATCCCACCGTACAGACCAAGCATAAGATTCGCATTGACTAAGAAAGACTTGAGGTGAAAACAATTAACCAATGGCAATTACAAATCATTCGCCTCTAGAACAGAAGGCGGCCAGAGAAAAAAGGGGGCGCACTTAGTTCAGTACCAATCAAAGAAGCATTAACACACGAAGAGATAAAGACCTTTTCGAGGACGCATTCGCGCAAAGACTGCAAGAGACGGAGGCATTTGTCTCGGTCGAAGGTGGGATCGGTAACGCAGTTGAGAAGATCCAGAGCCTCCTGAGCACATTCGGGCTTCGAATCCATTTTGCTATCTCAAATTCAGTTTCAATTAGGGTTTTTATAGCTATTTTTGTTCATACAGGGCTTGCATACTATCGACCGAAGGAATCTGGTAAAACATTTTCTGGGGTTTAGGGTTCATCATCGAAATCATTCCACGTTTCTTTCCATGCCCACTGGAATCGTTTGATCACGTGCCGTCGGGCCCCCTGTTTTTCTGCCCCTGAACAATGGACGCTGGACGGCGGATGTAAACGCTGCGTTTCTCCAGTCCTGCCTTCCAATTTCATTAGTTCGATACTTTATTTTAATTTCGACTATCTATTCTATCAAATTTTTAAATAATTTTTTTCCATAATACTTTTTCGGAGTGGCCTCATTCTCTCGTGATATATAATTCTTACTTTTCCTAATTTAAAAAGTGATATTTATTTATTTTAAAAATATTAAATTCTAATTAAGTATTTTAAAAAAATAATAACAATATTATAATTATGCATTCAAAAACTTTTATTAAAATTATGTGTACATTTAATCTGTCTTTAGTTTTTTTCACCTAATTAAATTTATCAAATATAATCAAATTATTATTTTCAATGCTTATTTGTATCGAAAGTCCACGTTTTACAACTTATAAAATGGAGAAAGCTGGTTTTTCTCTAATTGTATGAAACTAAGAGTAATAACTGTAATTTTCATAAGCTAAAATTAATATTTTTTTTAGCTCGTAATTACATTGCCATTTCCTTAATCACAGGCTCATAAAGCACATTAATTTTTATAAGTATCCCACATGAACCTAATTTTGATCAATTTTATTAAAACTACAATAAAAAACATTATATTTAATTAAATCTCACTGATGATGATGATGATAATAATAATAATAATAATAATAAGTATCGGAGGATAAAACATCAATATTTGACTAATTTCTGAACAAATCAATTATTTGATGGTTCACACACACACACACGTGTATATATATATACTGCCCATTATTATAAATGCTTAAAAAATATAATATTATATGTCAAAATATTTTAAAAAGTCACATATTTATATAAAATATAAATATCATACACTTATATAGGAAATTGGAGTGAAAAATATCTAATATCATCCTCAATACACTTTCTTAACGGGATAGAAATTCTTATCAAATTTAATAAGTAATGGATAAAACTTATAGATTTCATATAGATTTAAGAGAGTTTTATCTCTTATAAAGATATATATATATTCAATCTCTTTATCTTAATTATTTATTTTTAAATAAATAATTTAATTTAATTTTTTATAAAAATAAAAATTAATTAAAAATTATTTAAAAATAATTAAATTATACTTATTTATTTAAAAATAAAAAATAGAGCCGCTCAATCCGTCGTGTGAGAAGCGAGAAGGGTCCAAACTGTTATCCTTGCTGGCTGTAAGTGGTTTCCACTGTTAGTCCAATGGATCCATTTTCTATGGCCCAAATAGGTTAATTTGGGCTTGGGCAGATCCATTTACATATCAATCCAATCAGAAAATGGACGCCCGATTTCAACTGAATTTAAATTTGGGCCCCAACCCAATATTCTCCCCCGTTCACGGCTGCAAAGTTTTATTTTTATTATTTTCGCGACTCCTATCTCTCTTACACGTGGCAATGATAGCAGATTAGACAGGATCTACTTTGCAAATTTTCTTTTTTTTTTCCAATTTTGTTTATCTTTTATATTTTATTCTTTTTTTGGACCTATAGGATTAAATACTTCTATAATAATCTTTTTTTTTTGATATAGTAAAAAGTTTATTTCATTTGAAATAAATCGTTGATTAAATTAATTTAGTTGTGGCATGTAGTGTAATTTATTTCATTTGAAATAAACGTTATTTTTCATTTTAATATATAAAAGTTTGGAAGTACGTGTTTCGCAATGACTCAACGATGAATGATTTTTTATTATCAGTTTAAATATTTGGTTTCACCAATTAATTTTTTTTTTCAATGCGAAAAAAGGCCAAAAAATGAGCAGTAATTAGAAATATGACACCGTCTCTTTTAAAAAAAAAAACAATAAATATAAATATTAGGGCAATTTGGTAAAAAAAAAATATCAGAGATATTTTTAAAATTAATTTAAATATATTTGGAAGAGTGGTGGGGCAGGATCAGGGGAGAAAATGGGAGCAGCATGGTTCCTTGTCAATGTTTTCAGTTTTTGTCGGTCATGTGGTTTTTTTTTTTTTTTTTTTTTTTTGGGGGTGTATGCACTATTGTGTTTTAAGATCGAGTTCATTGTATTTCAAATGTTATCAGATTTGAAAAAAATGTAAAAAATGGATTTTATTAATAAGCCAGTTTTGCATATATTTATCTTCCAAAAGATATATATATATATATATAATATTTTTAATTATAAATATAAAATTATTTATACACTTAATAAATATAAGATAATTCATTTGTATAATAGAATTTTTAATAAAGAACCAGTCATTATTGTATATATAGAATTGCCAATAAAAAGTCCCACAAATAATATTATTATTGAGTTCTAAGATTAAATATATTTTTATTCAGGCCATTGTCCACTTCTATATAAAATATGAGATATATTTAGTCACTAATTTTATTTCTTTTTTTAAAAAAAATTATTTGAAGCGAAAAGAAACCCACTTTACTTATAAGCAAAGAGAAAGGAATTTATAATTTGATGGAGACCTTCATTCTCTCCATAGCAAAAGATGATTCCTGTATTCCATCTGCATCTGCACCTATCTAGCAAGCCTCACCCGTATAAAATATATATTTTATATTTTTTTCTTGATCAAATAACTAGAAAAACTAGCAAATAAAAATTAAAAACAGGAATGAATTACAAAATTGGCCTAAAAGTCTAATATTAAGATGGCCCAATCTATAAGCCTCTGTGTCATATTATATAAATATATATTCTTATATGTTTATTATAATATAGTTATTTTTATAAAGTTAAAGTCGTAACATTTTAAGTGATAATAATTTATCAGTATTATTATTAATTTATGATTCGGCATAAAAATATTTGTAAAATTTACCTAACTTATTAGCATATTGTGCATAGTATCATCATATAGCATGAATTGAACATGTGTTTAATCAAAAATTTAAGTCCAAAAAAATATTAGCATGAAACAGCACACCTAAGTCTAGAATTATTTGTTAATATTTAAATAATAATTTATAGATAAATTACAAATAAATAAATAAATATATATATATATATTATATAATAAATATCCCACCGGGATTCATGAGAGAGTACCATCCCAATTATGACCAACTTTTGACGTCGGTAGGTGAAAGGGACGCTGCCAAGTTCACACCCGGCACTCTCTACTGCTCACCACTCAAACACTGCACATTTTTAGGGAAAAAAATATAAATAAATAAATTACTAATAATATGTCCTTTTTTATACCTTCGAATATTTATAACAATTATTGAAAATATTTAGACTAT
Source organism: Nepenthes gracilis (assembly GCA_033239525.1). Taxonomy (NCBI): domain Eukaryota; kingdom Viridiplantae; phylum Streptophyta; class Magnoliopsida; order Caryophyllales; family Nepenthaceae; genus Nepenthes; species Nepenthes gracilis. The sequence goes on from BSYO01000009.1 coordinate 3,440,795, forward strand.
ATTTATTTCATTATAGAAATATGAATATGATTACAAAATAATATAAAATTTTATTATGCAATTTCTCTGATTTTTTATTTTCTACTCTCGTTATTCGGTTTGCTTTATAGACTTTAATACAACATAGATATTTCATGCCTTTTTTAATTAAGAATTGACATTTTATATTATACCGACGTAGGATTTGATTATAGATATTTGTATGAAATTCTCTCTTTTTTTTCAAGCAATATTTATGAAATTTTAACTCAGTGGTTTAATATTTATGAAATTTGAGAGAGATGATTAAATATTTATCATTTTTACTTATTTGAAAAAAAAACTAATAATATTTAAATGTAAAAAAAAAAATCAACTACATAGTTATTTTTAATATTTTTATAGTTATTTTTATTATTAATTTAAATATTTACTGAATATTAATGTTGTAAGGACATATAGTTTTGCTCGATGTTGGGGTCAAGATTACTTCAGCAAAATAAAACAAAACGTCTTTTTTTATTTTTTAATATGTAAACAAAGTACATGTGTAATTTTCTCATCCATTTCTTTTTAAAGATGAGGACAAACACAGAAAGAAAATATTAAAAAAAAAGGAACTATTATCCGAATGATGTATTTGTTCAAACTTGTTTCGTTCTACAATATATTGTGTTATATCTGTAACATTTTTATCAATTTTAGATTTCTTATCTGTTTTTCATTCGATACAGGTCTCAAATTTTTATTTTTGTTACGATGCATATGAAGCTGCATTGAAAATATATTTAGATATAATAATTTATAATAATTTTTTTAATTGAGAATACTTTTTTACATATATTGTTATTTTTGTCATTGCAAATTTAATTGAATGAGCATATTTTGATTTTCTCCCTAAGTGGCCCTTCTCTTGGCAGGAAGGAATAACGTAATTGAAACAATCACTAAAGCAGATAGATAGTTTACAATAATACTGCATTTAAGACTGAAATAAAAAATGGTCATATTTACATAATAAGCTATTTACATTTTATGATTATTATACCATATTCTTGATTATCTAAAGAAGTGCAATGCTAAAAAAGCATTAATGTGAAAATCAAAGGTCGTATTGGGAAATGCTTTTACTCTTATGACACATTTGGTTTGAGAGAATAAGGAGGAAATAGAATTTTCATTTTTAATAAATAGATAATTTTTAATTTAGTTATAAATTTAACTAAAAATAAATATTTTATAAAAAATATTATTTTCATATATGTAAAAATAATAATTTTCACATATTATTATTATTGTTATTATTATTGTGTACAGTTCAATCTCCCAATCAATTTCACTATTTAAGTAATGTGCATGGTCTAATAAATTTGAACTATGAGTAAATTCGAATTGGGATCTTACCTCTTTTGCAGAAGTAGACCCCTACCTTTTCTAAACAGTCCATCAAATTAAAATTCATCGGTTAGTTAATAACTAAAACTAAAAGTACATATATTAAAAATTATTATATTTTAATTTTTTTATTATAATAATATATATTAAATTCAATGTTAAAAAGTTAATAAAAATAATTATTTTAATAAAATTATTTAATATTTAAAAATCTGATGCTATGGAGAAAGAAAGATCCCCAAGCCCAAGTAAATTAGTATGAAAACCAAATCAAATTTTTACACCTAATTAATGACTAGCCAAATTACATATTAGTTGTTTATTGCAATAGGAGACATTTGGGTTGGATCTATGATCGTGCATTTGAACTCTAATAATATGTGTACGAATTTAAATAATATATAATATCTATGATAAGTTAATTAATGCACCTAATTTTATCACAAACTAGTAAAATAATGGCAAAAACTTTTGATTGTAAGAAAACCCTTATAATTTTTATATATTTGATCAATTGAGCACGTAGTTCAACGTACAATAGCCCCTGGCAGTAAAATAAAACCTTGAAAAGCTAACCAGGCATAGTTATAATATGCGCCCCAACCCCCAAAGCCTTATTTAATAAACTCAGACAAAAAGCTGAAGCAGGCCTTATTATAGCCGCAGGCATTATCTTTTTCTTTGCACCGCGAAAAAATAATTAAATAAAATAATAATAATAATAATAATAATTTGCCTTGTTTGCCCCTTTTTTAAAGGATAAAAAGGGAAAAGGGGCAGGGGCGGAAGAGGGGGAGGCGTGGGCTGCTAGTGGGCGCACGTCAAGCGCTGCCGTGAGTTATAAAAAAGACAAACATTTCATGCGTCGGGCAGTACGAATGCGGTGGCAGTAGGTGAGCTGGGTCGAGTGGGGGCCCACCACCACAGCGCCGCGGTTAGAACGGCAACACCGTTAAATTTCAGAGAAATGTAACGGCGCGTCGTTGTAGCGTGATAATGATGTCTTTTAGATTCTCGAGAATACAAATTCACAATTTTTACTGCGTCATTTATATTACCAGCGAACTATAAATTATTGTTATTCCAAAAAAATTACACTCAGCTCAACTAATCATAAATATATATATATATATATAATCAATTATAATTTTTAATAATTATTCACAATAATTATCTACAAATTTTCTTAAAATAGTGGTCATATAATTTCTAACAATTACATATATATATATATATATATATATATATATATATATATATATATTAAATTTATAATATCAATAATCAACAATAAATCATATAAAATTTAAATCTTTATAAAAAATAAATACTTAATATTTAAACATCTGATATGTCACTGAATCTAAATTATCGAACGAATTATGGAGCCGCATTACTCGAATGTCTAATTGAATGCAGATCTAATCTTTGTTATTTTAAATTTGAATGCTGTATGCCACAACAGACGAACAAAAGGTAGAAAAAATAGATGACTCATTTTTTGTTAAAATTTTTAACGTTTAAATAAGTAATCTCTCTATATAGAAGAAATAAATTAAATAAAAAATACGTAAAATATAAGTACATAAAATTGAGTATTTGGTAGAAGATTTGACTCCACTAATTGCGTTCAAAATGTGCAACTTTTTAGGCCTTGCACTTATTTAGAGTGTGCTTTTTAAGCATTGCACTCATGAGTTAGAGTGGCTTTGCTTGATTGATGGATGTTCTCTCTTTTGAATGTCTCCTCCCTTCTCCTGTGAGAAATATGGTATATTTATAGTATAAAATACTAGATTGATAATTTTCTAAACGTTATATATTTGTAACTATGAGAACGTTATTTATATAACTGTCGTCTATATAAATACCTCAATAATTATAAGTGGTGTTATTCATTTAACCACCACTTACATTTATCTGTTGAATTATCATGGTTTCTAACCGTTGATATGGTATGGTAATTGTTTAATTATCTATTGATACTCTTTTATTATTAAATAATTTCAAGTTAAGCCTCATAGGTCAACTGTGATACCTTTTACATTTTGGGCTAAGAGGGTCTTCTGGGGAATTACCATTACTTGAGCTTTTCTTCCTCCTGCGGACTAGATTTTGAGCCAACCTATGTAACGTCATACCCATCAATATTAATTATATTATTTTTATATTATAATTGATTAATTATACAATATCAAGTAAATTATAGTTATAAAATATAGAAACAATACTTTGATGTTGAATTATTTTTAAAAGTAAGTTAATTATTTATTTAATTCATGTGTGGCTTAATTATCCATCATTGAAATATATATATTTATACATTATATTGCATTATAAACAAAGCACTTAAATAGATAAATGACGAGAGAGTTGTAGTTGTTTTTGATGAGATTTGAATTTAAACTTTTAGTAATTTTTTATTATCATATATGTTCATAAATTAATATATGGAGACATATAAATGTACAAGGATCCATAGATATGGAATATTTAATCAACAAAAATAGCTTATAGAATTAATTGATTTATTAGTTATTGTGTCAAATTTTTAAAATAATTTTTTCCACTTTCTGTTTTTTTTCAAAATATTTTTTTGGTGTCATTTCATTATGATGAGAATACATGACCGTTTCATAAAGAGAAAAATGATTATTTCTATATTATTATGATACTTATTATTTTTGTCAACGGGTCTCTTTTGAATAGACATCACTGCTAAATAAATAAAATTTATATATTTATCAGTATATAATTATTGTGTTTAAATCATTAGTATAAAATTATTAGCTCTCTATCTAACAAAAAATGTTATTATAAAATTATAAAATTTATCAATTTAATAATAAATAAAATATGTATTATATTACATGCTATATGTATATATATCTTTTTTAATTAAGAGTCAATTGCCTTATGCATCCAATTTTCGGACGTAAGATAGCGTTTATTTTCAGGAAAATTCACAATGGGAGTGTGAAGTGGGGCAGGTGGGTGCAGCTTTGATCTCCGACCTCTCACCTTGTTAGGCCTTCCCGTCAGCATTGGTGCATCGCCGCCGCCCCCACCACCCCTGACAATTATCACCCCCAAATCATTTATAAAGGGACTTCATTGCTCACCCTGTGAAGATCCGATTTCCACTATCTATCCAAAAAGATTTTGATGTATATATATATAACTTGGAATTTATCGATTAGTTATTGTACTTAAAAAATATAAGATGAAAATAAAATTAAATATGAAATAATATTATATCACTTTTTTATGAGTGAAGACAAGTCCCGCCTTATCTATTTCATAGAAAGTAAATATAATCACCACCAATGTGGTGGGCGGAGGTGGTGGGGGCAGAGGGTGGAACGGGGATGCAATGGCCGGTTCAGATGATGGAGAGCACCCTCCAGACCGGGTGGGGGCCATAATGATCCAATTAAAAATGTTTACTCTTAAAATTCTAACTGTGGATAGTATTTTTTAACTTAGCTAGTTATTTTAACTCTTTAGATACTTATATTTAAAGAAGTAAAATTTGTTCTAAGTATAAATACTTTAAAAAATTGTTGTAATTAATTTTATCTAATTACTTAATAGAGTTGATTATCAAAAAACTTTTAAGTTATCAGATATTTTCAAGTAATATCAAACTTGTCATTCTGAATGATTAAATTAAAATTGATGAAATTAAAACTTTAAGAAAGGTCTTTAAATATATTTTCAAAAATATATTTTTGGCCTAATATTCACCAACATTAATAAGTTATCAAAATTTCCAAGATGATTATCTTTACATATTACTTTTGAAATCACAAACTTAAATTCTGCTTTAATGATGGAAAAAGGAGAAGCAACCCCTGGTTTTACTGTGCTTCAATGCCATAAAAGGAGCCAGACTGACTAGCCCCGTTAGCTCATCTGAATTAACTGTGCTGCTAGCTCCAGCAAGTAGCTGGGTAAAGCATACATCTCATGTTTCCTGAAATTAGTAGCTTAAGGATCCAAGTACAACACATTTTTAGAAAAATGTAATATCACTTTTCATGTATAAAACATTGCCCCATCGGTCCAATATTAACTTTAACGAATAATCTCAATCACAAAGACTAAAACCCGTAATGTTAAGCGTGTGTGATGGCATGTATTTAATTTTTGACTTTAATCTTACTGTATTTTTTTACTATTATCTTTATTAGTTGATTTATTCCGTTAACGTTTTTATATATATTTATAAATAACCGTTGTAGTAGATTGCTCTGAATGGGGCATGCATGCATAGTTGGCAGTTTAATTGCAAGGGACGATCACGGATTCAAATACGTGCCATAAAGAGGCATTGTTGTTTGATGGGGAAATCAATTGCAGGAAGAGGGTGGGTGGATACGGTACATGAGGCAGGCAACAAATATTATTGAATTTTAATTATTCACTTGTGGATGCCATAGTGAACGTAGAATCGTCCAAACTACAAATATATCGAAAGATCGCATGATATTTATATAATAGTCGATTGATAATTGGTCAAAGGTTAGCGAATTAGTCCATAATAGAAGCTTGATTCACGCCTAAGCTCTTATTCCAAATTAGTATTGCCGAGGGACGCCCGAGAGAATGCTCGTCTGTTGATTTCAATGAGCTCACGTTTGACTTTTGCACGAACTTTCATTCTTTTCAAAATGCCAAATGCATGCAAATTACTGACTTATAAGCAACTAGGGCATGCACTTGTTATTATATTAAGGAATAGATTGATAGGGCTTGTCCGCCTTAAAATTTTAATTTTCTTTTATAGATTTTGTGCAATGAACCCAAAAATGAGGAATCTATCAAGTGATGCATTGCCACGTGTGATATAGCCTTTTAGGGATCCTATAACACGAAACATATATTTTGCGTTATTTTGTTATTTTTCCAAATTTTTTAATGAAAAATTTTTGTTAAAAAACTTAGTAAAAAAAAAAAAAAGTAACGTAAAATACATACTTTACATTGTAAGTTTCCCGTGCTTTGTGATATAGTGTCCCAATTCTTTGTGTGGCCGTGAAGAAATCCAATAGCATATGTTTTAGGTTAAAAAAATAAAAATATATTTTTATATTTTTTATAATGTTAGAATATTAAAATGTTTATGGTATTAAATTGATTGAAATAATCATTTATATAGCTTTTTTGTCAAATTAACAGTGTGACCGTTGGAGTATTCATCCGTAATGTTGTTACAGATGGGAACCAATCACGTGCCGAATGCATCTGTGATCCCAATACTACAAATAAAGAAAATAAAATAACAAGAGAAAAAGAAAATTAGTAAAACGCTGAAAAAGAAAGAGAAAAGGAAACCCAGCTAAGTGACAGGGACAATTCAGTGGAATTCGATGTAAGGCGAACGGAAAGATATCTCCTATGGGTTTCTTAGGCCTTGGATTGCGCAAAACCTTCATCCCCATGTTAATTTTATTTAACACTACCGTAAATATTTAGTACCAAATGTTGATATTTTCTCCTTTGATATGAAACCTTCTCACATTTTAATATTACAAATATAACGAAATACATATAATAAAGAAGAATATCATTAATACACTATCAATATAGTGATATAAATAATGTGAATATTAAAAAATATTAAAAAAAATAAAAATATAAGACGATCTGTTAAATGGCCCAACCAAACTTCATTGACGAATAAATGAATGCCGAATATGATACTCGTATGAGTTTCAAAGTCTTTAAAATTATACAAGTGTTCTTCCACACAAATCATGTAAAAATCAATTATTTTTTAATACAGCTGACATAATGCAAAAAATTTTTTAAAAAATATGTTTTTGATAATTTAAGTAATTAAACATTTTGTTTTGTTGAGTCCATAAATAGTATGTAGAATTAAATTTAATAATTTTTTTTTGTCTTACTCCATTTTCGAGACGACAACAGTCAATTTAATTTTGTTCATTCGATAGAGAGATAGAAAAATAATGCGTATCAATATTAGGGTTTTGTTCCTTGCCATTTATTTGGGCTGCATTGCGTATTTAATTAGTACATAATACTGTTAATATTTAATTATCATTTGCGTCATTGTAAAATTTTAATGGTTTATCTGCAAATTAATTGATAGTGTTGCTTTCTTTTTTTTATAACTATTAATATGATTGAATTAATGAAAGAAAATTTATAAAAACATACCAATTTATTAAAAAACAAAAAAGGCCATAAAGATTGGTAACATCGAGTAGAAGCTTAAATGTAAAAAAGCATCAATTCTAAAAATATAAAACCTAAAACTTGACAATGACAATATACAGAAGTTCATAATAAAATATTTAACAAATATGCTCTGAAGTCAAAAAATTTATTTAAAATTTATAGTTCAAAGTATAACAAATATAAGAATAAAAATATTCTTATTCGTAAGATAAATGAAACAATAATAATATTTTAATTTAGTAAAAAAAATATATATTTTTTATAGAAGAGCTTTAACAATTAAAAATAATTAATGAGCAGTGTCAGAAAAGGGATATCAATTGGCAGATAAATGCAAATAGTAAGAAAAATACAATACAAATCACAGTAGCAAAATAATTGCTAATGTTGACAGGTATTAGTGTCTAATGATTACCATTTATCTCAAAACAGTAGTTATTTGTATTTAGTATAAGTCTATGTTTAGGAAGGCTTTATCTTTTAAGAAGAAGATAAAATTTATTTATTTTTTAATTTTAGTGGTTGATATTTATATAAATAGTTATAATTTAATTATTTTTTAAAATTTTAAAAATTAAAAAAAAATTAATTATTAAATTATAATTTTTTATTTTTAGAAAATATGTTAGAATATAGAAATATAAATGTCATAAAAAATCTAAAATTATTACTATCATAAAAAATCTAAAAATATTTCTTTCTTATTTTGTTAAAAATAATTTTAAATAATATAATATTTATTTATTTACTTATTTTTAATTAATAAAAATATCAAGTCATTAAAAATAAATTAAAGCCGACTAAAAAAATATTATTGAGCCTATCACATGATAGATTGTTCCATCATGACATGAAATTCCATTGAAAACTCAATCAAATACATCACAGCTGAACACACGGACACCATTTAAAATAAGAAGACTTTACCAAAAATAAATAAAAAGCGAAACTTTTAATAAACATAAACAAGTGGCCAATGCTAGAAGGTTGAGATAAACCATATAAAAAAAAAGAGCTATGAAGGTTGAAATCTGACTTTAGAGGCCAATGCTTGAACATAAAAACAAGTGGGGTACCGAATCATATATATTCTAATATAAACAAGTTACAAGAAAATTCATCGATTTAAATATATATCCTTTAAAAATATGTTAAAATATTATTTTAAAAATAGTTAAAATAATATATTTAGAGGATCATATGACATTGATACGTAAATAAGACTTAGATTATCATGTGAATTAGAGAATTGTGTGAAATCCTCAATTGATCCAATGGGCAATGGATCTGATCTTTATAATGATAAATTCAGATCTTCCGTACCATAATAACTTAATAAAATATTACAAATATGCAGACTCACTCTCCAATATATTTTTTTATACTCACGTCAATAACTTTTCTCATGGGAATCAAAATGTGTGAAAAGAAATAGGAAAATGGATGAGTGTAAAATTTTAAGAGTTTGGAGAGTTGTGTTTTGTTAGATTATACTCGCAAATAGATGTTTGTTCATTAGAATATATTTTATCCTACTCCTAGCTAGGGGTATGTATTTATAATTTAAATTCTAATTGATGTGTCTACTCAAAATTGACATTTACAATAAGAGATGTTGCGTTATATTAATTATCAACTGTTACAATAATTATATAATCGTAATTTTTATTAGTTTATTAACCATCCAATCATAAATGTCTAACATTTATTAATCCATTATTACTTATTTTTGTGTGATTTATCATCTCTCGATTATGTATTATCGTTGATAAAGATTTAATATCTTATTGATTATTATATAGGGCCATTAACAGTTTTTGGGCCCTCATACTTCTTACTACTTGGTTGGTCGATCGGTTGGCTTCGTCATTAGACTTTCGAATCCTATTTTTTAGTCAAGTCAGAACAGATTGTCTTTGGATCATATACAGCAATATGATTCTTTTCACTCCTTGATAGTAGCATATTCAACCATATGTAATCGCTATATATAGTTTAATAATCAATAAAAATCATTATATATTTTAGAAGTAATTTTATTATTTCCAACAATTGGTAGTATCATATTATATAACAACACCCCCACGTATATCTATATATATATAAAAAAAAAAAATTTGTATGTGTTTTAAGAGATTTAAGGTTCTGTCGCATATTACTTTTTATATGAACTAATTCAACCCATGTATAGTCTAAATTTGATAATTATAAGCCTTCAAAAAGATAAAAACCATACAAGGTAAGCAGAACTACAACAAAATAAGAAATCTATATTTGACCTATCTAAAAACCAAATTTTTAAAAAATATCATATTGAGACTGGACTGCTTATTTAAATTATAAAAAAATAATTAATTATACACAATAAGTATGTAATAATTACAAATAATAAAGTGACATGCGATTTTTAAGTGAAAAATTTCTTTTAGAATAATGGAAAAAAACTACAGAATGTTTCGTCCGTAAATATTTTCACAATGCATATTTAAATTACACAAACTTTAATTACAAGGTAACAATATATTATCAGAAATTAACCCGAATAGTGTATAATACAACATGAAAGAAAATAAATAAAATCGATAAATGTTTATATTGATTTCAATAATAACGTATCAAAGATCCACGGAGACTGGAATACGGTTTGGAGTTTAATTAGATACACGAATATTCTTCTTCTTTCTTTTCTCTCCCTTAATCTATTTTCTCTAACAAATGCTACGCCGAATGCAAGTGCTTTTGCCCTAAAATGTGTTAGCACTTTTTTGTTTTGTGGGCCACATTCGAGCGCCCGTTAAGCCAACCCCGAGCGCGGTTACCTCTAAAAATTGTGCTTGAGTGCGATACTTTTCGAATCAGTGCCTCAAGCACCGCTCAGGTGCACATTGAGCATGATACTTCTTGAATCGACAACTCGGTAGTATTTTGAGTGCGATACTTCTGAAATCGGTGCCTCAGGCCTTCGTTAGGCACATAAAAAAAATCTTATCCATACAACTGATTGGTAAATCAAATGGGTATGAATTTATATGAGAGTAATATGTAATATTCTGAATTTTTGTTTGGATCAATTTAATATTAATTATGATCTTGAATAAATTTGGATATGACAAAAAATAAATATTATAAAATTTGAAATAATATTTGGATCGATTGGGTTGATACCCAAGGTACGTATGTGTCGTCATCCGGATATTGATTCGAAATTTAAAATAAAAGAAATAAAAAATAAAGTATATAATAATAACAAAGAAAAAAAACAAAACAAAAACAAAACAAAAATGGTTCAGTTATAAAATAAGGGTTCGGAGAGAGAGAAAACAGAGGGGTAGAAGAGAAGAGAAAGAGAGGAGGTCAATGTGGGGCCATCACTGCTGCCACAGTCGCTGGAGCTCTCAGTGCCAGGAATGGAAGCTGGCAAGATTCTCTCCATGATGCTACCCTCCATTTTGTACTTCAGTGCTTGTAGAGGGCAGAATCATGAATCGAAGTCAAACGATCGTCATCCATTCGCTATCGTTTCTGGAAGAAATTAGTGAAATCAAGGTAAGTAAATTTTTCCATTCTTTTTGTATATGTTAATCTTGGGATTACACGTGATGATTTTTTGTGAAAAATCAGATGAATAGGGAGAATTTGGGTGAGAAGGGGCGCCATTAGGGTTGCAGCAGAAAGAGAGAGAAAAGCTACCGTAGGTGATGCCGCCAGGTGCTGCCGTTGCTACTGTCACCGTTACCCATCGTCGAAGCCGCCATCGGTGAAGGGGCAGAGGCCGCACGCAGAGAATGGCAGAGGCGCGCGATTCGTGCGTGGCTGGAGAAACTGAGGGTGTCGTTCGGGTATTTGAGATATCCTTTTTCTAGATATGCAAAGTATGAGGTTAAACTATGTATCTGTGAACCCCCTCTTTGGTCTGATTTAATAGTTTATGTATTTTGAATTCTATTTAGAATTTTTACTAATATGGATATATTTTTATACACTTAATTTGTTTATTCTGGATATACATTTGTAGTTTATTGGATGATTTGAAAATTTTTAGTATCAATTTTATGATTTTAGAGGGTTTAATATTTTTTAAAAAATTTAAAAAAATTATTGGATATTGTATATTTTATATCTGCATATTTATATGAAAATAAGTACAAAATTTGTATAAGCCATGCATTTTCATATGCATGTGTCGGGTTGTGATTACTACATTTAAATTTATTATTGGATACTTTGGCAAGCTATCAATTGGGAGATATTTATTATTTTAAATTCTATTTTTGCCAACAGAATTGGTTTGGAGTAGTGACCATTTTCGTTTGGATAATTTGATTTACCTTAAAATATATTCGAACGTTCTATTATATTTGACGAATTTAAAAAATTATACCCAAATCGTAATTGATAAATAATAGTGAGATACCATACCCATGGGTAAAGAGTACATGGGTGCTCATCCATGCTAGCTTAATTTGTATTTGATTTTTACCTAAAGTTATCAAAATTATGTGTAACTCTTTCTCAAACTAACTTTTAAATAATTAGGACTTAAATTTAATATATGATTTGTATTTTCATATTTATTTGTATTGGATTTTGATTTTAAATTTAAATTTAAAATTTTTTGATTTTGTCCTCATTTGTGTCTTAGTATATCTTGTATAAATGATTTTGACTATACGTTTTGATCTGGACACTTGGACTATCTGTCGCAGAGTTGGTTCGATTTCTGTGCACACTATTGGATCATTTAGCTATCGGAGTCTATCTCAAATCATAGGTTGATGGGGCCTTAGATTTAAACTTGAATTGGACTTAAAATCGGCTATTTACCTATTAGAATTAGTTCTGATCATTTCTATTTTATTTATATATATAAATATGTATGTATATACATGTCCCGATGAAGATTATTTTTCTAATTTGGATATTTGTTCGGATTTGAATGTTTGATTTCAGTAAGAGACTCTCATTAGATTTTAAATCATGAATTTTTATTGGATTCATTTTATCGACAATTTGAATTTATTATATTATTTGAATAAATTTTATTTATTAAATTTTTTCTTTGATTTATTAGATTTTTTTATTTAAATACAATATTTATTGAGAGTTAAATTAATTTTTTCTATTTTATCCATTCATAGTAGAAGATTTAGATGTATGGTAGAAATTAAGACCTGACTCGTCAGTTATTCGTTCGATTTAGTGAGTTCTAATATCATTATGATTTAATTTGACAATTAACGTGATTGTGTTATAAAATTTATTGAATTTGGACCGATTGATATATTTTAGAAACAGTTAGAATAATATATTATATCTGATTTATAATTTTGGTCAAAATTATTATATCTCTTACGATAATTATAGAGTAGATCGTATTTATTTTGTCTGGACGGTTATTTCGATGAGATTTTATATAAATTTTTAATTTATTAAATTTTATATTTTTGATTTATCACACTCAAATTTTTAAACTATATATTATTTATTAAATTTATTTATAATTTTAAATTTTAAAAATTATAATTAATTATTTAAATTAACTTATTTAATTTAAATTTATAATATGAGTTATAATCTAATATATTTTAATTCTAATAAATAAAATAAAATTTATTTTTTAAATATTATTATAGCTCGTTTAAATAGTACAATATATGATATATTTATTTATCTAAATAAATTTATAATTTTTTTATTTAATTCATAGATGTTACCTCACTTAAATTATTTTAATTTTTTAAAATATCCCGTAGAACCTTTTCGGATAGCAGACCGTCGATTAAAGGACAATCACCTGAGCAAGTAGTGCCATTTGCTCGTCTCCCTCTTCTGATTTCCCTCGGACAGTGTCCTTGCCGTTGCTCTGTCATTCTGAAATTTAAGTTCGATTTTGTTTTTACGATCTTTTTATAATATTTGATTAATTTTCATAAATATATGTATTTAAATGAATATCAACATGATGTAACTCCACTTAACGTACGTGTGAGCTCAACTGTTATTGCTATAGTACGTTATTAGTAATTAAATACAGAAAATGATTACTTTTTAAGGTCAAATATGATTTTAAGTAAGTTTAATTGATTGAAAAAGCACTATTAACAAAATAAACTTATTCTTATAAGTCTAAAAGTTGAATTAATTTTTATGAGTATCTGATAAACGATTCAATCCGAATTATTTGACAATCATATTCAAATTTTATCTAAAATAATCAGTAAAAGGTTTTCATAAATATATTATAGGCAATAAGTGAAACTATTATATTGCTTTGATATGGCAAAGCAATAATGATGGAGAGTTTATTGTATTTGATATGCTGAGTGTATAAGTCAAATACTACCCAACTTATTTGATCTTTTTGTAAAAATTTAGATAATTTTATCTGTAAATTTGACTTTATTTTTTATGATTGCCCGAGTTTATATATATATCTTATGTTTCAAATCAATTTAGCGATAGTGTGAGTTATTTAAAAACAATACAGTTTTTTCTCATAGGGTCCTTGTGAAATTGATGCTATATGTGAGTTGATAGTGTTGTCAGAAAGCCTTCCTACAAAATTATACTTAGGAGATTAATGTTGATAGTTAGTTGCTGAAGTTAAAATGGTATGAAAGCATGCCATCGTAAAGAAAACATCTATCATCTTTTATTATTTGAATTATTTGGCGAAACTCTTTATCATTCATAATTTCTTCCTCTTTTCCTTGAATCCTGAGTGTTGCTTGGCCACCCCTAGATTTGATGTCCATGACCACTTTTATATTCCTTTGGGTCTCTCAATTCGTTTTCAAACACGAAACTTTGTCATTGGTCGAGGTTATGATGGGGGTGGACCCTCCTAGTCAATTGACATGGGCCACGGCTAGAGTTGATGTATGACCACGGCATCACCCAACCCCTTGTGAAGCCATTTTGTCACCATCCTTTTAGTCATGACTCATAATCAATACCTTGTTTGTATGTAGGCCCACTTGTCGTGATATGTAGATCCAATGATTCAGTTTGTATCTCAAACTTATATGATTGATTAGATTTATCAATGTGATAATATAATCATTTTATTTTAATTTACTTATTATTGATTTTTGGATACGTTTTTTGATTCAAATCTACTGGACTGAATCTCACAATTTTTTATTTTTTTTAGCTATTTACCTATCGTTACCATTGGTTTGCTTCTTATTTAAGTGTTCAATTTTTTTTATCTGAACCTAACTCATTTTAGAAAAAAAAAATGTGAAAAAAAAAATATAATGCTTATAAAATCTTAGATTTTTCTTTTTTTTTTTTACCATTGTTATTTGCAAAGTTTTGAAACCAATCGATTGCATTGTGAAAAAGCTTTATCAATATATGAGATGACATAACTTCCTCCAAAGAAAAAAAAAAGGTGTGTAAAAGCAAAATTTTAAGTTGTTATGATATCCATCAAATTGCTCGTAACATCAGGTTAAATTATCAATTTTATTTTTATCTTTTTAAGTTAAGTTAAATTTATTCTTACCCTTTTATTTGAGATAAATTTATTCTATACTTTAAAAAATAAATTATTTTTTATCAAATAATATGTTTATAATTAGCTTATTACATTTTGTTTCTAACTGTTACAATGACAATAATTGAACTTTGCCTAGCGCATTATATCCATAAAATTTTCAGTTCTGACTAATTCGCCATTGTATTCTGTCCAACTTGATAAGATTTTTTTTCTTTTCAAATAAAACAAACTCAGTTTTTTATATGATAAAATGACTCAGATTATGTATAAAAATAAAATTAACTTAATTTTTCAAAATATAAAACAATATATATTTTTTTAAATTCTGCCAAGGGCAAAATGATATACAAGTATAACAAAGAATGTCCCACTCACACTCAGAATTTCTCGGTGGCGCACACTCAGAATGTGCCCCCATCAAGCAAAGCTAATATATTATTTTATAGCAAAAAATATTATTTATTTTTCCATTTATCTAATTTTATTATACTAAATTTATTATTGTTTCACATTCTATTATTATGAAAAAAATTATCAAATTTATCTTACTTTCGGTGTTACTCTTTTACAAAAACTCTAGGAGTCACATTAGCTCTTATTTTTTTTCTTATTTTTCAAATTTATAATATTTCCTATAAATAAAAAATGAAGCTAATGTAGTATAAAATTTACATAATATAACGTGGGCATAAAATCAAAAACATAAATAGATTTAGGAAAAAAATAACAAAATTAAGAAAAATCACGTAAAGGGCTTTTACTTCTCCCACTTTATTGACTGTTGCAGTGACCAAAAGCTTATTTTTAATTCATCATGCATTAAATATATTGATGAATATCCTGAATTTAGATAGATATTTGAAGTAAATCAGATTAAAATTTTAAATTTTATAATCCAGATCCTATGCACTATAACACTTAATAAGAAATTAAAAATATGAGATTTATTTTTTAAAATATTTTTTGATATTCAAGTAAATTTTTTTAAAAAAATTAAAGATAATGAGAGGTTACCAATAAAAAAGTAAAAAATTAAAAACATAATAGGCATTTTTATAGCATTATTACTAATTAATATCTCCTTTTTAAATATGTATGGTTTCATATTAATTAAAAAGTTATACTAATTAGAAATTACATTATTCAACTGTTATTTAAATTTTGAGTTTGATATATATTCGTTGGGCACATATAACTGTTCATTCGATCGGATTATTCATTCTTCAATTTATATAATCATTTATCAAAATTAACCGTTTAAATTTATTAACCGATTGGTCAGCTATTCAGATGTTTAATTATTTTATTAGATTTTCTTCTATTAGAAACCTAATAATTTAGTTATTTTATATTATTCTATAAATTTATAATTTAAAAATCCATAAATAAGTCAGATCAATCTTATTTTAATTTATATATATATATATATATAGTTAAAAAATTCATTGATTAAAAAATACAAGTGCTGAGGTTTGAGGGTCTTAACATTGCTGGGATACATTACGCGTTATAACGTACGGATACATTGCTTTTGTGGCTGAAAAAGATCCCAAAAATTACTAATAAATCACTAAGTTATTATTTTATAGTATTTTATTACTTCACCAACCAGTCGGTTTTTCGTTGCAGCATCTTTTGAGTAAAAAATAAAAGTTAAAAAGTAAACTTGTTGACTGCTACCAGTGACGTTTTTCTCTGACAAATGACTAGAATTTGTGATTTGTAATCCCTAAATTAAACAAAATTGACGCCAAATTAAACATGACAAAATGTGCCTGAAATTTACTTCGATATATCACTCTTAATATAGCATAGACAAATCCTGATAGCATACTATAATTAACGAACAAAAAAAGAAAACATTAAATTAAAATTAACTACGAAAATTACGAAAAACTAACCTGATACCATCCGTTTTACTCGGCAAAAATAGGGAAAAAAACCCGAAGAAATCGATCAGAATCAAAACCCGAATAGTCTCAAAGAGCAACAAGAGGGTCCGACCCGAATATATCCCCGATATCCTGGAAATGATCAATGTTGGGCCAACTCGAAAACCCGAACCCGAGATTATCACCCGACAAAAGGAACATGTCCTCGCAATCTTCGCTGAAAATGTATCCATCCAAACCCGAAGGATCAAACAAGTCGGGGACGGATTGCTCCGGGTGGGTTTCGAAATCGAAGAAATTGCAAGGAAATAACGAATCGAACGATGAGTACTCCGACAAATTCTCCGACCCACAAGTGTCGGTATCCAGCTCCATCTCTCCGACCTCCGACTTAACGGGTCCCGGCGCCGGTTCGGATCTCGGGCTGTTGGAGTCCGCCTCTTCGTTTGACGCCGACTGGAAGCGGAGCACTGAAGTGGGAGAGCAGAGAGCGTTGTGAGGCCGATCGATGGGATTGTCGCCGGATCTCACCGCAGCCTTATTTCCCGGCGGTGTGGCGAAATTGGTAAGCGCGTCTGGCCCACGCAGCTGAATGGCCGCGTTGTCGTAGACTATAGCAGCCTCCTCCGCCGTGTCATAAGTGCCCAACCATAGCCGTACACGTCGTGTTGGATCTCGAATCTCAGCCGCCCATTTTCCCCACGGTCTTTGCCTCACGCCTCTGAACTTCTTCCCATTACTGCACTCGAGAGACAGCGACCTCACCGGAGAGGCTTCTTTAGCTTTGGCCCTCTGCCTTTTCCGACTGGCCGAGGGTCTCCTCAGAGTGTTGGCGTTCCCGTAACATTCCTGTGGCTCCATGTTGACTACGTGGATGAATCTCTTGACACGGCGACGTTGGAACATCTCCGGCTCCGAATCGTCTTCACTCGACGAGTCAGTGGCGTCCGCGTCAGTGACCGATATTCTTATGACTTTGGGGTACCCCATCGCGGAGTTCATTTTAGAGGTCATTCTTCGGTTATCCAGTGCGGATTTCAAGAATGTCGTTTGGTTTCTGTGTTCGGTGTATGTGATTCGAGATAAAACGCCTCTGTCCATCATGTTTGTAATTTTTTTCAGATTTCCACCTCCTCTTTCACTTCGTAATCGCACTTGGCATTTGAAGGGGATTAAGAGGAGGAATGAGGAGCGGGGACTGGATGGAACAAAAAGTGGAAGAGGAAGAGAGCGTGCGGGATGAGCGTGAGAGCTTGTGCGTGTGTGTGAGAGAGAGAGAGAGAGAGATAGGGGGAAGGGGGAAGATTCGTTGAAAAACGAGGAGAATAAAGGGAGAAAAAAAAGCGGAGATAGAGTGAGAAAGTGAAAAGAGCTTCAAAGAGAAGCTCGAAACGAAGAGAGATCAGAAACCTATCCTTGAAACGATATACTGTCTATCAAGAAAAGCGATTAGAAACCGAGAGATTTGGCGTCAACTTTAACCGAGCAATAGAGAGTGTGTGTGTGAGAAGCGGGGAGCTGAACAGCGCAAAATAGTACGGAAAAACCCAGAAGCACAAATTGATTATATGGCCACTATAGATGGAGAGAGAGAGAAAGAGAGAGGATAAAGCAATTTCAGGAATGTTGAACGAAGATAGGGAAGAAGAAATGGAGGAGGTTTTAGCCAAAAAACATTATGTAAGGGAATAAGGAATATATGTTCTGCTACCGCAAAATCACCTCCGCCAAGCTTCCACACCCCACATCTCTCGTTCCCGAACCAACGACTTCACTAACTCCATATCACACCGTACTTTTCTCTCGCTTTCTCCAGAAAGAAATCCCAAGAAACAAGCTGAGAAAATGAAAGAGAAAAAAATGACGGATTTATCATAAGAGAGAGAAAGAGACAAAAAAATTGAGAAGGTTACAGTCGAGAGAGAAGCAGCTCACAGTCATGGACGAAGACCCAAATAAGTGGCGTTGTGCTGTTTTATAGGATCGAGCAGCCGAAATTCAATAATTTTAGAATATATTATTTTTCATTGATTTTCTATTTATTGCTTTTGATGTTTTGATTTTAAACGTTTTTCAAGTACGTTACGAGCTCAGGTCCGTAAGAGAATTATTAAGGTCAATCGAGCAAATTTATTCTTACATAAATTGTACGACCTTAACTTAGTTTAATAAAATAAAAAATTCATATTAAAACTAATTATTAGTTTTGTTCAATATAACTCATATGTGTTCAATTTGATTTGAGGAAAATACACAACCTATAAGTTATCATTTAAAAATAATTGTCATAATAATTGAGTTCTTCAACCTAATAAATATTTGATTTAATGATTGATTTAAATAAACATTTTACAAACAAATGGAATATTTGGATGACTAGAGATATTAAAAATTAGAGCAATTGATAACCCGATAAAGGAAAAAATCTAGTATCAAATTATGATGAACAGTTGTACAAAAGTAATGGATGATAAACTTCATCAAAATAAGTAATAATGATATAATAAATAATAATATCTACTATTGAACAATTATAAAACCAATATAATGGTTTGAGTACAAATAATATAATACTTTAAGTAGCAACCACGCCAAAGTTTAGGAAAATAGGTTGGTAGGCATCCAAAATATATATATAAAGACTATTTAGTGAATAAGGAGAATAGAAAAATAGACGCAGCCTTTCATTAAAAATAGATAAACATATTATGTGGAAGTGCCATAAGTCATCACTTTATCCACCTTTGTAATTTACAGAGCCCGATCATCTAAATTCAATTAATTTTACACTCATCAACTTTATTTTTTAATATTTTTATTTTAAAAAAATTAAAATTAAATATTAAAAAATAAATATTGTAATTTTCTTACCTAATGTTACTTGTCGGGTACACAAGATTTGAATAACATGGTTTAAAGGGTTGATTCAACACAATCGAATGCCAATCTAAATGTAGGACATACATCAAGTTGCAAAGAAGTAATATTAACATTTTATCTTATGAAATTTAATTAAACCTATATAATTTATTTAACAATTAATTTAATGGGTTTATCTTCATAAAATTCCGTTTAAAAGATGACAGATCACCGTCAGAACAGTGCTGCGAAAGGTAGAGACTCCAGCGACGGGATGCGGGATATTTTACCATCGCCCTCGCATTCTCGGCTGCCGTTCGATTTTATCCACGTTGCGTGGTTGGCCGGTTGGATCCAATGGCGGATGGAATGCTCTACTGAGTAAGGATCTCGGAATGGGGAATTCAGGCCACGTGGCGTCGTCGCCGGAGAGAGCGTTGGCGGTTACTAAAGCCAGTCAATTGACTGACGGAATTAACTTTAGTCTCGCGCTTTCTGATTTTAAATTGGTACTAATCAGTCATGGATTAGTTATTAACAGTAGGATTAACTGCTTCGGTTGTCACCTTAAATCTGACGGAAGAGCCGTCAACGGTAAATCTGCTCGCAATGAATTTTTTTTTCCTGAAAAAGTTATTTGTTTATTTATTTATAAAATAGATAATTAATAAATAAGTAATTAAAAAACTCAAATATATATTAAAATTTATATTTACAACAATTAAGTGTAAATTATTCTGACTTGAGTCACAAGTATAATGGTTTTTACTGCTTGGAGCAACGTGGCAGGCAGCCAAAATTTCGCCGGCGATTATTTATTTTTAGTAAAATGTTTATTGTTTTTATTTTTGTAATTTCAATGCCGGCCTTTTCTGTATTTTCAATCTTTTACAAGTTCAGTTATCTCCGCTGCCAATTTCAGTTCTAATCAGAACCGTACACCTGTCACCTGAGCCATCGTCTAGCCTAATTTTTATTAAATTTTAGTATTTTTTTAAAATAACGACACAATATTTTATTTTTTATATTATTTATTTTACGTGTATTCAACTAATTAACAATTTTAGTAATTTTACTAGTACTTTTTTTTAATTAAGTTTTTTTTTTTTTTCTATAGAAATAGAACTTCATGTATATTTTTCAACCCAAAGAGGACTGCATTCCGGTTGAAATTATTTTATATTTTGTAATAATATAAAATGCACGTACAATGGGCTACACAAAACAACAATATACTTTTACTTTGACAAGGGTGATCAATAAAATCAATTTATCCCTTTATTTTAATGTTATTTTCACTGACAAATATATTATTATCATCTTTACACTCAATGAGGGTATGATATAACCATAAAGTTGTAGCTGACATCATTTAATCAAAAGATTATGAGTCCAAATTATAATATTGACCTCTTATAATTGTAAATATATATATATATATATATATAAATAAAAGAGTCAAATCAATTTAATTTTCCTTAAAAATATATATATATATATTTTCAATTCTACGTCAATTATCTACTAATTATATAAACAAAAATCATATATAATTATTTTTAAAAAATATCCCACTCAAAATTTGTATAAAAATTAAAAATTATAATTACTAGCAGTTTCATACAAATGCCATTAGAATTTAATTCCCTATAATTTTAGCTATCATTAATTGATAATGATGAATATACGAAATTTATATTTGAAGTTTGTCCAGCAAAAAATAAACCCACCAAAGATCACATATGATCTAAAGCAAACCAAATCCTTAATGATGAAATCGAGAATTAAATATTTTTATGTACACACAAATTTTTGTTTTAGTCTTTAATATTATAGTGACCGTAAAGTCCTAAAATCTCTTTTCAAAAGTTTATTTTCAAGACATTAAATAAATAATAAAAATATCTAAAAAAAATTTCAATAATAATGACGTTTAATTAGTGCTAGATATTTACTTCTAAATGTCTTTTCTAGTATGGTGTTACACACGTCAATCTCTAGTAACCTTACTTATACACTACAAAATTAAGTACCGAGTTTAATCGAAATATATCCATCCCATGCCAACAATTAAACAATTTATGGGTCCAGTCACATATAATAAAAGTTTAAACTCAAAATGTTACGAAATATCGGAGGCATGGATACCCGAGTAAGTGTAACATTGAGCTGTCAATCCACTTGACTGAAAAATCGCCAACCTTTTTAAGTCATCGAGTGGCCAAATGACTAAGTGCCTGTTGGGATATATTGTTGTCAATATAGATGAGTAAAAACAAAAAGATAAAATGATGATAATAATAAAATACGGTAAATAAACTGATAATTATAAAATTAAATAGATAAGATGTAAATAATTTTATATGAAAATTTTTTTGAATAAGAAAAAAACTACGAGATTATATATTTATAAATTTTTATTATGTAAAATCAGTTATATAAACCTCAAATATAATAACTCAACTTATTGTATCAAATGAATTCGAATAGCAGTGAGTACAGAAAAAATCTCTAAAATAATAAGAACCTTCTTGTCTCTTTTTCTTCTCTTTTATTCAATTTTTTTTACTAGTAGTGCTCACTAATATCAAATTTTATAAGTGATATTTCTCTCTTAATCGCACTCCATTTATAAACTCCAAAGGGAATTTCGAATGCTTTTTTATTGTGAATCATTGGGATTGACAGCCGGCTATCTTTTAATATAAACGGTTTGATTTTCCTTCGAATTCAGCAATTTGGTTGCCCTTTAATCTTGGCAATTCAGTTGGTTGCCCTTTGACATCGGCAATTCAACTAATCGCCCTTAAATCCCAGCACCTAGTTACCGTCAGGTCGCTCACCGCACACACGAATATAACAATATTTTGCATCAGTATTATACCCATGTGAATATTCAACCTAACCTTCGATTAGCTTATCAATTGGATATAAATTTATATGAAAGTGACTCATATTCCAACAGTAATCTTATAAATAAGCTATTGTGTTACCAAACTATGATGTTGTTAAACTTTTGTGATATCATCGGTTATGATTAAATTGACGGAATGACTAAGGCCAATTCCCAGAGTAAAAAAAGCCATTACTAAATAATCTACCAAGTTAGTCAAGATTATTTGAGGAGTCATGTGCACGATAATATATACAAAAAGGTCCACTAAATTTATGATATTTTAGATGACCGTTTAATTTATAAAATTTAAAATAAAATGTAGCGCAATTTGCACATTCATCAATAATAGTTGTAAAGGTTGAGTTAATGTACCAAAAAAATCTCTCAATTACTGGAGCTGTAAAATAGTTATTGAATAATTATTCTTCTCAATTATTGGTTTAATGGATGTTGCTAAACCACTATCAACATAAAACAAAGTGGCAATGTAAAATAGAAAACTTCATAATATAGAAAAGGCATCTAATATTTTAATAATTAATTTAAGTATAAAGGTTATCAATACTTAACCTTGTCCGAGGCACTTTAGAAAACACTTGTTCGGAAACAAATATAACAGTACCCAAGTCTGCACGTTAAAAAAAGTTGAGCATATACCCTTCAAATATTTGCTTTTAAATTTTACTGTAATAAGAATTTGAACATTAGACTGTAAATTGATGAGTTTTGATTATACTTTTAGGTTATTATTTCGGTTTATATTATTTAAAATCTAGGTTTAAAAAATTTAAGGGTCAATCTTTCAGATAAAATTTCTGATTTACTGCATGGATCAGCAATTAGTCATGTAGTTTGAACCAGTAATCTCACAGTGATCAACTGCAGAGTCATGAAAATTGGTTCAATTAGCGTACAGACCACCGAATTTTCTACAATTAATGCATCGAGCACCAAGATCTTGATATTTATGCAGCGGCCAATTTATTTATTTATTTATTTTTCTCTCGTCGGCACCAAAATAATATAAACAAAAATATATATTTATTATTGTTCTAACACTGCAGTGAAAGGATGGGGACACTGAAGAACTTGGTAATAATTTAATCAAGGCATAGAGGGTGGTTTTTCCAATGTTCAATACCTTGAAATCTCGACCGACCAAATGGGCAAACACACAATGCAGACTTCTAAACATAAAAAAAATTATATTATATAACACATTAAAAACGTCCTATCCTTCCATGATAGTAATTAAATTAATTATCAAAGTTATAAATAATAATTATATATTTTTATAATTATTAAATGCAACTCACATCTCAAAAAATCGGCTAAGTATTTTTTAATTATAATTGATATTGTGGAGTGATATGTTAATTCTATTGTTTAGGTTCTACAAGAAATTATTACTTGTGATTTGGCTTAAGTTCAAACTAACCAAATAAGTCAACGAGCATCAAACCCTAGGTCCTTACATCTTGAGCCACAAAACGAAGGAAATTACGAACTTATTTTTCTGGGTTTTTGAGAAACAATCATATCCAATTCCATTAAGTATTAATTAATCAACATTTGTAAAGGCTTTAATTTTTGAGTTGAGTTGTTTGATGGTAAAAATGATCAATCTTATCATTCTTATGTTCATTTATCTAAGCTTAGGGGTGGCACTTGGATTGTTTGACACTAATTGAAGGATAATCTTCATCTAAATCATGATTTATGATTTAGATTTTTGACAAATTAAACTAAATCATCAGTTAAGATAAATTGCCTAGACTGTTAACAAATGGATTAGTTCAGCTTGGATAATTTATGCGATTTATGCTAAATTAGTTAGTTTGAAAAACAAAGTAAATAATAATATTAATGTAATAATAATAATCTTTTAAATATGTTTCAAAGTAACGAAGTAGATGTAGTAAGAATATGTATTCAAGAAATAAAAGTAATATTCTATGCAAAAAATAAATCATTAATTAAAAATGCTCCAATGCTAACTTTAAATTTGTTCCACAATACTTTAATGATAAAAAGACATACAATGTACTATTCCATCTCAAAAAATAATATAAATAATGAAACACAACATTTAGAAAAAAAAATAGAATTTGATGCAATTTAAAAATGTTAATACCATCCAAAACTTCTTTAATATCATAAAAAATTTGTTTAAAACATGATCAATAATAATAATAAATTAGAACATTTCATAATATAGATGACAATTACTTTGTATAGGAATAAAAAATTTAATTACCTATTTTAAAATTAATTTAAAATTATATTAAGAATGGGTATGGCTAATATATTATTAGCACAAGAGTAAATCTATTTGTTATATAGGCATGACTAATATATATATATATATATATGTATGTTTATGCAGTATGATTTGGTTTAAGTTTTGTTATTGATAGTTTAATTTGAGTTGATTTGGATTATTGAGATTTTTTTTTAAGCCCCCAATGCACTAATAAAGCAGTGTTTTACTTAATAAAAGCCAATATGGAAAAAAAAAAACACTAAACCCATGAAAAATAGACTAAGGCACTCACGTAACTCATAGATAAATATTGAATCAGATTTTCAGAATTTATGAAGTATAACGTTATTAGAAGTCTGAGAATTATTTTTGAAATATCGAATTAATACACGTGAGTATTGTTTGGACTATAAGGCATTTAATATATTATTTTTTTGTTGTATAATTTGTTAGTATAATTAGATTGATAAAATAATTCAATGCAACTCAATGATAATTTAAAGGGTATTCAATAATACCACTTTAAAAGCATTTGTCAAAGTAAATTTGCGTGGGTAAGACATATTCCCTACTCGTATAACACTATGCTTATTAAAAAGGAAAATAAAATCCAAAATATATCCCAATTTACATACAACGTTTAATGTTGTTTGCTTTTTAAATTGATGAGAAAGACTATGGATAATTAGAACAAAACAAAGACATAACAGAAAATAACAGGAAATATCCATAAGTTTCCATGAGATTAGGGCAAGCCTCAAAGGTGGAGGGATCGGTTGCCAAAAGCACTATGAAATTTTTGCTCCACATGGCTATTTGGTTAAAAAGCATAATGAGATATAATGTTTGTTTGTTGAAATTTGTCAAAAGAAAAATGAATGTATATTTCAAAGTATTATCATAATGGAAGATTTGAATTGTATAATCAAATTGAGTTCTTATTATATATTAAAAGTTACAAAATACGTCAAAGAACTCTTGTCGATGATAGACAAGATAAAGTCAAGTATAATGAGAGTATTCATCGATAAAGATAACAAAATAGTGAGATTGGCTTCTAATGGGAACAGAGGAATATCCTAATGGAACATTTGGTTTATGTAATGAAATAAGGTGGGAATAGAATATAATTATAATAGAATTAGAATTGTTATTTTCATATTTGATTGTTGAAATAGAATAAAGTAAAAATTAGTATTTCATTATTTGATTTGTAAAATAATATGAGGAATAAGGTAGGAATAGTAATAATAATAATAATAATAATAATAATAATAATAATAATAATAATAATAATAAATATGAGGAAATAACTATTATCATGAAAAAATTTATTTTTGGTTAAATTATAACTAAATAAAGAAATATTTATTCATTTGAGAATAATGATAAAATAAAATTTTTATTTTCTCCAACCAAACGGAGGATAAATATTATAGTAACCCAAATCAAAGAACATAGAAGCGAAAGAATCACTTTTATTAAAAGATAAGATTAGTTATTTATCTAAATGATAGGATACACAATTAAAATAGCCAAAAGTAATATTCAGGTTAAGGTCTGTATACGACATAATATGGAATGACTAAGTCATTTATGTTAAAAGTTAAAAGAGACGATAGTAGCAAATAAATATGAAAAATGTGAAGTGATGAGCTCAAAAGGTGGCATATTTTACATTTGGTCCTAACGGGTTGGCAAATTTCTATATTCAAATATTATAATCCTTATGTAAAAATTTTACCATAAGATTATATTTAATAAGTTGAACAATAAATATGATATTTAGAGACAAATTTAGAATAAATAAATGTCAAAAATATAGAAGTTGCAGGGGGATAAATGCCTAATATGATCGACGGATATGTAAGAACCATCGACAGTATATACTAGGAACGATAGTTAGAAATATCTTATACAACATTAAGAGGAAATGAGATGCTATGTGATTATAATAGGTAGACTCAATACATCAATATGGATATGTAATTAGAAAATTAATTAATACAATTGAGGTACACGACAAAACCTGATTGACAATTACCTTTAGATCATCCGTAGTCAAAGAAGAGACTCTAAATGATGCGGTAGAATTAAACAAATATGTAGATATGGTAACTATAATAAAATGTTAATTTGTCCTTAAAATCATAGAAAACGATGTCAGAATAATTTTCAAAAAACATTGAAGTATAATGGACAAGTGATTAGGGGATGCCAAAAAAATCATCAAAAATTTACTGAAAAGTGGACAAATAATCACCGAAATATACCAAAAGCTTACAGAAGGTGCCCAAAAAGAGTTCCAACATGTTGTTGAAAAGTTGCTAAAAAAACCATCGAAAATGGCACTGGTGGTCAATCAACACTGGCGATTGGTGGCTGTCAGTGATGGATGGCCGGCAAGGCAAGCCAGTGTCTAAGAAGCAAAATAGGCAAAGGGGACCGAGTGGACCATGGAGAGAACAGGCAGCCAAGCAGTTACAATAACCTAAACATCGCATTGTAATTATAAGGAATGTTGAGGTGGTAGGTCTTGTGATGTGACCGTCCTCCATTTAAACATGCATGTTTAGTTATGGGCTTCTACAAAAATGACTCATTTTATGAGAAGCAAAACTGTGCGTTTAAATTCCCAGTGGCCACACATGTGAATTGACGCTCTGCAGTTAGATCGTCTTCTTTGCCAACGATCTATGGCGGCACCGACATTGGGTTGAGGATCGAAAGCAAGAAATGATAAGAGTCAATGCCAATGCATAAAAGGAAAAGCGATGGAACCGGGAAAGTGCCGTAGACAGGGCGTGCACCGGACTATGAGGCCGATGAATCCAAATTTGATATTAGAGAACAAGTTAATGTGGAATGATAATCAATTCACCAAATCGATGCGGTCTTTGTAGTCAACTAATAGTATGATGTTGGACAAGATAACAATAAATTAATGGCGAAGGCAAGAGAATGGGCCACAAAATAGATGATAACTTGTAATGAGTCTTGCAGAAGAGAAGAATAGAAAATTATGAGAAAAGATATAAATAAGATTTTTAGATTTTTTATATGTCAAATTCTACATTATATCATTATTTTATAGAAAAAAATAAGCCACTGAAATTAAATAATAATAATTAGAAGATATCAATAGCTTATTTTAAAAACAATATAATTTTAATATTTAAAAATAATATAACTTATAATATAATAATTTATTAATTTAAAATATACAGTATTCTAATTATATTTTTTTAATAATATTCAGCAGGCATAGAGTGGAAAACATCATGCTGTGTTATGCCATCACCAATCATTAAAAAATAAATAATCAATTTTTTTGTAATTAATAATGTCAAAAAATTATTATTTTTTTGTAATTAATTAATGTCAGAAAATATTATGACAACTAACTGCAAAATATTTACTGTAGAGTGATTCGGCAAGACATGTGCAGAAAGTTACCGCAGTTGCTGCACCGAAGAGCCCTTTTCGTGGACAGTAAAATAAGAAAAAAATAAAATAAAATAAAAGAGGAGCGTTACGCAAAACTTTACGCTGAAATTTATGCCTTCATGTTTCTTTTGCCATGAACTTACGCATATATGCTCCGGCTGATTTCCGTACATGCACATTAATATGCTCAGAATTCTTTTAAAAATTATCTTTTTAATAATTAAAATTATTTTAATAATAATGAATGATAGATATTAATATTATATTTTAGTTTTAATATTTTAAATTATAAAATTATATCTTAATTATTTAAAAGGTAAAAAATATATATATAATTTTTAAAAATATTATAATAAAAATTTCTTATTCTTTACTAGCATAGGAATCATTAGACTTGTGACCAATTTAAAATATATATATAATTAGTTAAATTGGGTCAGATTAAGCTAAATTAGTATTTGATTAAAATTTATAATTATGCCTATAAATTTTTATAATGTCATTGGCCCATGAAAATGTTATTTCTTAAAGTAATTTAGTTGAAATGTTTATATTGATAAAATGCACTTAGAAATGTAGAATATTATTATAAATATAATATTTAGATAAAATATTACCTTAAAATAGTTAAAAGAATGATTTTTACGTTAAAAGTTGTTATTTGTACGAAAAACGATTCTTGCTTATGATTTGATCCCTTGAAAGATAATTTTGAGAACTCCCCCTTTTTGATTCTCGTACAATGTAACAAAAAAGGATAATTTTGTAAGATGTGAGAATAAATTATTTATTTATTATTTATTAGGATATATATAATATTTTTATAAATAAAAAAATTAATATTCTTTAATTTAGACATCTTTAAAACAAATCAAAATTATTTATATATATTATATATATAATATCAATTTTAAATTATATCATTAATATATTCTAATTTAAATTATTTATATAATAATAATAATTATAATAATTCTTAATTCTTAATAAAATGATAGTTCATTATATAATTATATATAAAAAAATATAGAAATATATCTTTATCTTTTTATAGTGTTTCTACAATACTTATACATAGTATTAAAGTTAAGTTTATCAAACCTATTCCGATTTATACTACCTATTTAAATCCCATTACCTTCCACTATGGTTTGACGTCATTGCAAATCTGGTGTGGTATCATTGCAGGCCCATTATCTTAAGTTTCTAGTAGTAAAAATCACATTGCCACATTTGTTGTTTGATGTCATTTTAATCTTGTCGCTCACTATTTTTTTAGTGTGTACTTTTTTTATTGTGATAAATACAGTATTATTCTGATTACTGATAAATAATAAATTTAATAACATATTAGATATATTAAGATTAATTATTATTTTATATATTATCATCTCAAAGAAGGCATATTTTGCCCATTCTTGATTTCTTCAGCTAATAAGTTGGATGACATTTTTACAAAAGTTTATCTATTTGATCATTGTCATGATTTATATAAACTCTAGTTGATATTCTCCACGCCACATTGAATTTAAGAGGAATATTATGATATGCATTATCAAACCGAATAACAAATATAAATAATGAGGAATTCATAAAGGGGTGCAAAATCTTAATAAAGGAGAAAGAGCCTTGCATTTAAATGCTTGCTTAGCTATTTGAATTTATTTCAACTTCTAAATATAGAAAATAATTGTAATTAAAAAGGAACTTTATTATTCGCCAAGGATTTCAGATCAAATGTTGCATTCAATATGTTAAGTGCAAGATTTGATCATAATCTACAAAGGGTAATTATTATTATTAAAGTTGTAATCCATGAATTATTTTTGTAGTCCATGCAATTTAGCCTGGAATGCATTTTGCTAGAAGATTTCTAAAATAAATATTTTAATATATTAATTTAATTTAATTATTTTATTAATGCGGATCTCAACTGTTGAAATTATAAAAAATATTTTATTTGAAATGGCCATGACAAAATGTACTGAACTAGTTGCAAAAGGAATACAGTGTGATTTTAATTATTTGAAACAGTTGATTAAGAATAATCTCACAAAAAAGTTTAGCATAATTAATTAGTACAAATAGCATTTAATTATATGTTGAAATAACATAGATCGTGCCACCCATACATTGAGCACTTTCTAGGTCGAACAAATAATTAATCTGAAACCATGAAGCTGCTTAGGAATTGAGATTAATTATGAGGCAGATTAATAGATTAATTCATATGATTACTATGCAAGCAAATAATAATTATCTTGCATTTAATTTTATGACTCGGCATCATATATTATTTAATTTATTTATTCTCAAATTACTCTCTTGTTAATGGCCGGGTAACTAGTTTGGGAAAAAATGTGAAAAATACTTTTAATTTTTGTTTTTTATTTAAAAAATATTTTAAACTATTTTATCCTAATTTTAATTTCAGATCCGACAATTTATTATTGACTTTGGATAATTTATGCAATATTTCATTTTAATTTCTAATAAGAAATGCCTTTTCCAATGAGCATCAAGCTCCATCTGTGATCCCTTTCGAGGGTTTGCCGCGTCACTTGTCTTCAAATATGATAAATTAGTAAATAAATTTAGAAGGAAGACATTAAATAAATATCTTTAATATATTATTAATATTTTTCCTGAATAATTTGTGCTATTATTAATTTATTTATATTATTATATTTATATAAAAAATAGATTAATGGATGATGCAGATTAATTTTATATTTGATAAAATTTAATTATGTTGAAAATTCTGCCGTATCCCTTAATAATTTTATTATAATTATATGTTATTTAATATTTATTTTTGATCGTATAGATTAAGTTATATTTTTTGTGAATTATATAGTTTTTTCAATCAATTAGAGACAAAACTCTTTTTAATTATCAAACAAATTGTTGATTGAGGGGCAGATCTCACTGCGCGTGTTCGACTCATTTGCTAACCTATTATTTAAAAAATAAATTTTAATTACCTCAAATATATTTACAAGAGAAAATATTATAAAAAAATACAAGTAATTAAATAAATAACGAAATTAACAAAATACAAGTAATTAAATAACGAAATTGACAAAATACTAACAATTGTTAGGAAAGTTCGAAAGTCTTTCCTTGGATATTCTCTAGTGTAATGTTGCTGCATCTTAAAACACAGGACTCTCAATGTAATGGTAATCTTTTATTATAATTTATTACGTTATTAAAAATAGTTTTCAACTAATTATTAATAAATAAATAATAATAATATAGTTCGAAGTGAAATAAAGATCGAAGTGATTACACTTAGCCAAAGTGAAATAAAGGTCGAGGATTTTGATTGAAGGATGATGATTCAAAGTGATGATCGAAGATATGAACTAATAGCCGATGACTTTGATTATTAGTTGAGGACATTGCCTGAAGATTGAGGATTTTGGTCAACGGCCGAGAACAGTTTGTTTGCAAAAGCTGACTTGCAAAGTCTATGTAAATAATAAATTTTGTAGAAAAAAATTAATTTTTAAAGTTGGTCAACTACTCCCAATAGGAAGACATCTTACAGAGTTACTGACAAAATTTGTTTTGCATACAACCACTTTACAAAACTAGGTAGTCGTCCAGGGCATATATATGTATATATGTAAACAATACTGTCAATTATACATTTGACATTTTCTGTTCGTTAAATAAATTATCATTAAATCTTTTAACAATCAGTTTAGGTTTCGAGATTACATATATTTTATCATTAACGATAATAAATTATCTCTTTTATCAAATTTCTTTATTTATTGAATATGATATATATTATTCATGTTGCGATTTACTATTAAACTCTTAGAGTCGGATGATTATAAATTGGAACAATTCATCGTTTAAGTTTGAATGTGGGTGATAGGGTTTTGATGAAAGGCTGAATTATAAAATAGTAAAATTATTAAATATTGCAAGTGACAGTAATAAATGAAGGCAAGACTTTAGGCACGTAGAAAATCATTAAGATTTAATAAAAGGCTACGTGCTCTATAGTGGGATGTACTCCCAACTGTTACACCACCAATTATTTATTCTTATTATTGTTATTATTTATATTTTATTGTATGTTCTTACCACATCATCATCGACTCTAGGGAGGTATAGAGTCTATGTGATATTGTTTTGGAGATGATTTTTTTTATAAAATAAAAATAATAAAAAATTGTTTAAAAATTACGTGAGGTTTGCCATAAATTATTTCAAATACTTTTAATAAGCTTCTGCAAAAAATATTTTTGAATCGTTAATTTAAAGGGTTTTATCGTGTTTTTTTAATTATTTTTTTATAATTAATGGCGGGAGGAATATTATTTCAAAGGGTTATTTAAATAATTTATACTAGATTATATATGTATGTTAAAGATTTTACAATTTCATTGAATTTCATGATATAGTTTTTTCAATTATGACTAATGATGTTTGTTGATAATTTATAATATCACTATTGTAAATAATAACTCATAGTCAAATAGACTAATTAATAATTAAATATCACATGTAAAGCTATAAATAAATTAAATATTAATTTATTTAGACTCAACTCATTAGTGTTGGCAAGTCAGGATTAGGTTCCCACACGTCTCAGAAAATTTATAAATACATAAATCTATCTAACCAAATTATTGAATATTAAATTTGAATGATTTGATTTATTATAAAATAATATTCTAATTATTGTCTTTTGTATTGAGCTTGAATGACTATAATAGCTAAGATTTGAGATGGTAGCAAAACATATCCAAGATCTGACTAAAAACATATATTTCTTAAATTTTTATTATTACATTATATAAATATTATATGAATAATTTGAACTCAGGATATATCATCTTAATACAATGGATTAACCTTATTAATATAGGAAGAATCTGTTTCTCTTAAAGCATGGCAATTGTCATCCAAATATATAATTAGACACTCCATTTTGAGGAGTGTTGGGTCTAGTGTTAAGTAAATTGGTCTAATTGATTAACACAATGAATTCATAGATCAATTTAGAAAGACAAATATATTAATCGGCCCATTATGTCTATACCTGAATAATAGAGTCTGTTTTTAACTTAATTTTTATTAAAATAAATCAAAATTAAAAAGGTGGTTGAATAGTTAAATTGTTGTTAAATAGATTAAGTCATAAATTGAATGTTTTAATATCTAAATATATAACTAAACAGTTAATCTAATCAAATAGTTAAACCAACTGAACAGTTAATCCAAGCCAAGAAACTAATATACTTTAAAGTTAGTATAGGCTAGGGTTTTATAATTAATTAATATCAACTGTTCATCATTATCGATTAATTTGTATTTAAAAAATCTAACAATTAGAATGTATATAGTAAAAATTGAATCGTTTAGTGTTCAATTGACCTAATTACTAAAATTATGATAGGTTATTTCTATTCAGTAAATTACTATCAACAAATAATGTGACTATAAATATACATTATTTTCTGAAAAAAGTGAAAAAAATTTCCAAAATAATGATAGAGAGCTAAATTATTTGACTCACTTGTTCTTCTGCAAAATATAAAGTCAACCACTTAATCTCTCTCTATCTCTCTTATTTTTAAAATTTTCCTCCGCTTTCTAGATTTTTTTTTAAAAAGTCTAGTGACTTAAACTTTAGAGAATATTTTGGGGACGAATCTTAAATTATTTAAAACTTTTTTTACTATTATAGTGTGTAATATTCGAATAAAGATTTGATTATTCAACCTAAATTTATTTAGATCATAATTCAAAATTTAATATGTATTAAATAAAATTATCCAACATGTAAAAAGTATTATACTATTTTATAATATCTAACTCACTTGTTCTTCTACAAAATATAAAGTCAATCTCTTAATCTCTCTCTATCGCTCACATCCTTAAAATTTCCTTCCACATTTTAGATTTTAAAAAAAGTTTACAGACTTAAATTTTAGAGGATGTTTTGGGTGTGAATATTAAATTATTTAAGTTTTTATTTATTATTGTAGTGTGTAAAATTTGAATAAAAACTTAATAATTTAATCTGAATTTATTTAAATTGTAATTTAAATTTTAGATATGCATCAAGTATAATTATACAACATGCAAAAAGTATTATGTCATTTTATAATATCATAATTATAAAACATCTCCCTTATCTGTGAAATATAAAGTATTATCAACCAATTAATAAAAATATATAATAATTTATGTATTATTTAATAATGTATAAATATATATGGTGGATGTAAATATGAATCAAAAGGAGGATCTAAATCAAATTCATGGAGATCAAATCTCTATGTTTACGTTTGATTGATGGAATGGAATAAAATAGGGATAGAATAGTTATTCCGAGGGAATAGAATAGAATGGAAATAAAGTTAAAAATTATTATTTTTGTAATTGGTTATTAGAATAAAATTAGTTAAAAATTTATATTCTAATATTTAATTTGTAGAATTGTATGAAGAATAAGATAAAAATTAATCAGAATGATACTTTTGTCCTTAATAAATTTAAAAATATATTATATAATTTAACACACACGTGTATATGTATAGATATACACACACATTATTCTTAATTATTATTTAATATACCAAATTATTTTATCATGTAAAATACATATTTAATAAATATATAATATAATACATATTATTTAATATACATATTTTATTATAAAAATAAAATTTCTATATAATACAGAAATTAAAAAAATATCATCATGTTCTAATTAAAATGCATACAATTAAAATTAACAAAACTGTATTTCTATATAATTGAAATTTTTGTACAATTAAAAGTATCATCATATAAAAATTATATACAATTAAAATTTTAAAAAATATAATAACAATGCATACAAGTGAAGTAGAACATTCTTGTACAATTTATCATCAACTCTGAACCAACATATTAAACTTGCATCAACTTTGTTTCTCATGCAGCATATTAAACAAAATTTAATCTTTAAAACAACACAATCATTCATTACAACCTAGGAGTTGCAGAAAAAAAAGGTACAAATTGTTTGATAACCACATGTTTTATAATATATATTATTTGATAAATTCTAATATTTGTTCCGGTGGAACACTAAGTAAGTCACCATAAGTGTCGGATCATGTAAGCATTTCATATATATTGCATTCTTTTTACTCGTCAGTAATGAATGAATTTCGGCCAACATAGTATATAATTGCGCCATCTTTTGCTCCTACACGTTGGTTTCTAAGCTTTTACTCAATATTTCACCGATTTTGTTCATATTTGTCCTCAATAAATCGGCTGCATGGATAATACAATCAGTTATTTTTGTCATATCTGTACTAGTCTTCCTTTTCCTTCCATTGGACGTCCCCGATTCAACTGAAATTGACATATGTGATACACTTTGACTCGGAAAATCATTAGTACCGAATAAGCCTTCAATCTACTAATAGGATATTTTATTGAAAAAAAGATGGCTTTTCCATTGACAGAGAAGATAGCTTTGAGGATATGAGCCAAATTTGGAATACAACAAATCCTTGTGAAGACAAAGGGATTCTTTTTCTATAAATTTTTCAAAAATAGAAAACCCATAAAGCTTGTTGAGAGTGGACCATGGAGCATAGCAGGACATATTGATCCTAAAAGTATGACATTGGGGAATGGAGCTCTCTATGAAAATAAAACAATCCCATTGCTGGTAAGCTTGAATAATGTGTCACTTTAATATTGGACTCCCATTGAGCTATGTTACTAGTGCAATTAGAAAACCACTTTGCACTGATTCCCTTGCCAAGAAGCTAGATAAAGTAGGGTTCGCTCTAATTCTCATGGAATTGAGTATTGGGGTAGCTGTGCCAAACGGTTTTGAGCCTGTCATTGGAATAAATCAGAGTCGGGAAAAGATAGGGAGTGGAAATTGAAGTGGACTATCAATGGAAATGACAAATTTGTGCGAAGTGCAATGCTTTTGAGCACTTTGTGCATGTAGAAAATTCACTTGACCAATTTATAGACCAACTGGCTGGATTCTGCCATTGGCAAATCCTTCTGAACCCTTGAACAGGGAACCTATTAGTAGCTAGAACACAAGCAGCAGTAGTGAACACAGAGATGGGAGATGTCATCATAGCAACGGGAATTTCATGCTGGTTATCCAAATTCTTTTAGAATTTCATGAAATTAACAATATATACCCCGTCACATTGCACATTGCACTATATCCTTTATTCTTCTTGCTTATCCGAATTTACTCACAATTAACAACCACAAAAACAAACAAATTTTGTAGAAGGAGCCATATTACCTGGGAAATCCATTCCACCAAAAAGAGATGAAAACACAACAATTACTGAAGAAGTCACAAATGATTCCAAACGAACAAATTCTGCAAATTCGTGATACCAAACACAAGGGTCAAATTTGTTTGTTTTCCACAAGAAAAACAAATAAATTCTGCAAAATGATACCAAACGAATAGCATATAAACAAAATACGTAACAGATGATGTCGAATTAAAGAAGTAAAACAAAATAGCATATAAAAAATCAATACCAAATACCAACCAATTTATTCCAATCACGCCAAAGAGAATACCAAATGGATGATAAAAACACAACATATGTAACGATTCCGTGAAGAACAATTGAAGAAATGAATTTTGCGAAATAAAAGTTGAAGCATAGGGTTTTGATTGTATTAGTACCTCGATTTCAAACAGATGCTCAAACACATGATTCCGATGCTCAAAAGGAGTGTGAAAATAGCAGAGAGAGAAGCGTAGGGTTTCGAGGGAATGCGAACAGAGGATGAACGACTTTGAGAGACAGAGAGAGTGGTTGCGAGAGAGAGAAGTGTAGGGTTTCGAGAGAGCGGCTACGAGGGGGGAAGCGTAGGGTTTCGAGAGAGCGGCTACGAGAGAGAGAAGCGTAGGGTTTCGAGAGAGCAGCTACGAGAGAGAGAAGCGCAGGGTTTCGAGAGAGAGAGCCTGCGAGAGAGAATGGCTGCGAGAGAGGACCGCCAAAATTAGATTATGGCATTTTTGGAATATTAAAAAAATTATGCGGGAATAGTTTTTTCTTCTCATCTGGGAATAAAAAATACATTCTTCCATCCGGGAATAACTATTTTTTATAACCAAGGAACAACTCTTCTTTCGAAAATTATTATTCATAGGCAAAATGTAGCCAAACTGTGAAATGTTTATTCCACTGAAAATAAAGAAGGAATAGAATTTCTATTTTCTCCAAACGCAAACATTACCTTACGAAAACCGACAATGCATTAGGAGAAAATAGAATTAAAAAAAAAGCATATTTAAAAGAATCTCTATTCAAGTACAAATGGACATTGCCATCCTAGAAGATTTTGTCCACGACATTTGAGATAGAAGGTTTTTTTGTCATTTTAATAATTAAAATTTATTTAAAATTAAAATTAAATAATATATTAATATATTTGATACGTTTTGAATATTCAAATTATTATACGAATAGAAAACTGACTGCTTCACTTGGATATTCGATTGTAAATAGGTTTGATTTTGTTATTGTGAATTAGTATTCGATGCATCGTAACAAAATAAATTTGAGGTAATAATTATATAGGACTCACTTATTAATATATCCCCCGACGTTAAAATTAGTGATCTTTCTAATATATTTGAAATAATGTAGATGAAGAAAAATGTAAAGAATAAAAGAGAATGGGGATGTGTGTTTGTTTAAAGGGTTATACTAATTTTGTAGACTCGTCTGATTGAGTAGCAATTTTTCTCTCTTTTTATTTCATCCTCCTATTTAAAATTGAGGTTTTATTTATAAACAAAGATATTGTTTGGTTAACTTGTATCTGAAATCGATATGTGTATATAATACCGTTTTTTATTAGTGGTGTGAGGCGTTACCATTAGTGTGTAACGACCGTCTCTATTTAATAACCAAACCATCTGGTTTCTAAGTTTAGCGTTGTTTCGATCGTTCATTATGGTCCTTTAATATTTTATTGTTTAGACTCTACTCCTTTAATTCATATGTCCGTGTATTGTTGTTTGATGGATTCTGTGGTATTTTCTATCAAGCTATTAGCAGTTGGACATCTCATCAAATTGAGCATTAGGCTGCTTATCCAATTCGGTATTATGCTTGCCCATTTTCAACTATACACGTCAATATTATCCTAATTTTTACTTCTTATTAAATTTAAAACAATTATAATTATCTATATAATAACAATATTTTTATCAAAAATACCATAAGAAAATAAAACCAGCACGGAGGATAGAGGATGGCGAGTATTCTTATCTGAGCTGTGGGCTGCCTAGCTTACTTGATTTTCTATTTTTTTTTATTCTTAAAATTTAAGATTTTTAAAAATATTTAACTATTTTTTTAAAAAAATAATAAATCGACAAATTTTATTAATTTAAATGAATTTGGAAGAAGATATACAGCCCCCCTGCATCCATCTTAATTAGTGTTGCAATGGGGGCTGACATCTTCTGAACCGCAGTAAGTTAATGCCTTTGACCAGAGCTGCAGCCCCCCTTCGCATCTCCGTGTCCACCACCCCACCATTTTCATTTTCATATATTTAAATACTTAATTTTTTTTAAAAAAAAACAAATTATATAAAATATTACGTAAAAAATTAAAAATAAAATGTTTTATTTTAAATACTTTTGTTTTCCAATCAAAACTATTTTTAGTAATTTTTTTTAATTTTATTTTCAACCTTTTTTTACATCTAAACAAACCTTAACATAACTATCAGTAGCTTAATATGATAATTTTGGATATTAAAAATATATATATATATATATTTATATAGATTAATTAATATATTTTTTTTAAAAAAAAATATTACTAAGTATTTCTTAATTACTTACCATATAATACTACCGTCTGTACCACTTCCATAAATATTGCTGTACACACACACACTCTCTCTCTCTCTCTCTAGACGTACTTCGAAGCAGTTCACCCTCCCTCTTTATTAGGGTATTATTATTATCTGACAATGAATGTTAACATCTTCTACCCGGTTAATATTTAAATGGGGTCGGTCGTGATCTTCCATTTCAACGTGGAAAGTTACGGTACCTTATATTTTATATATTGTGCGTAAATCCACCTAAAAAAACCAATTATATTATTTAATTCTCATTATTATTTAACCATTATTGTACGTTATATTAGTTTATAGATAATTGATGGCGATCCATAAGAAACATAGCGTGTGGTAGCAGTGGCTATAAAATTTTAGCTGCTCTCATTATTCTTCATCTGATAAAAGATAAGCGGATCTCAATTACCCATTTGAATTAGGCTACCTTATACCACTTTTTAATAATCATGATAATAAAATTTTATATGATTTTAAATAAAGTTGGATATATAAATTTATTTTGTTACATTACAAGAACTTATGCACTATAATTCAAGAGTAAGATTAATTTTAAATCTTTTTTTATTATATTATTATAAGCTTTGTCAGTTTACTTATCTAATCATAAATAATTCATATTTTTTTAATATATACATTTCTTTTGACCTAAATTTTTGGTGTCTAAATTATTTTGAACATTATTTTGACTAATATTCTACTTGTGTAACTTTTAAATATTTATATGAATCATAATTTTTACTTTATTTTTTAATATAACTTTAATCACTTATTTCAACATTTTTATTTTTATGATGCTTAATTTTTTATGAATGTTAGAATATAAATGTTAAAATTGTCCGTATCATAAATTTTTTTCTTTTAAATTTAGAAGCAAATTTTAATCACAAATGATATACAATATATATTTTTTATTTTAACCAACCTATGCTAATTATATGTGTTACATCACTTTTATATCAATATTTTCTTATATTATAGGTCAAAGGTAACCAAATCTATTATTTTTTTACGTACTCAAGCTTTGTTTCAAAGGGGAAAAATGAGGGGAAATAGTTTAACAGACTCAGAAGGTAAATATGGAGGAAAATTTACTTCCTTGTTCACTTGTCTTTGAAGGCAAAATAAAAACAAAATAAATAACAATAACAAAAACAAAACTAGAGAAAATACAAATAAACACCACGCTAACCGTCCAAACCCCAGGATGATCACCCATGGCCGAAAATGGTGGTCGGCTGAATCACCACTTCAACTAATGTTGGCGGCAGAGGTGGTGCTTTTTGGGGCAGATGGCAGTTCCAACTAGTAAAGTCGGCAATGATCATAGTTATTATCTTTAATGTATTCTAAATAACAACAATAACAATTAAATGGACAACCCAACAAGAGGTGCTACTATCCTCCCACTCTTTATATTATCATATCTACGTAGGAGTTAAAATTAGAAGAGCCAGGGACATGAATGATAAAATTTATATTAAATAATT
This sequence comes from Nepenthes gracilis, assembly GCA_033239525.1. NCBI lineage: Eukaryota > Viridiplantae > Streptophyta > Magnoliopsida > Caryophyllales > Nepenthaceae > Nepenthes > Nepenthes gracilis. The sequence goes on from BSYO01000009.1 coordinate 3,481,626, forward strand.
TAAATAATTATTTAATTATTACAACATCACTCCCAGCAATCTCCTCTTTACGATAAATAAAAAAATAAATAAATAATAAAACGGTCACCATCGATTCACCTGTGTACCAGCCACACTAATAACCTCCTCCGCCATCTGAATTGATATCCACTGCTAAAATCCAACTTTCTACCGACACTACGACAGCCGGTCATTTTGAGGCCGCCACCGCCAGCCAATCGCAGCCATCATTAAATGATAAAGTTAGTCCCCCTCTGGCCTGAATATTATTGAATGATACGTCTTATTTTCTTTAGTTTATTATGCATGCCTACAACTTGCAGAAAGTGAAAATGTCTCGAAGGTCGCAAGAAAACATTAGCCAACTCTGTTGAGTGAGGATCCCAGAAACGATGACTCAGATCCGTTGTTCAAAGTAAAATACCTGCCGGAAATTCATTTCTTTCCATTTTTTTATTGTTTTTAACCTCTTCCACCAACCCAAATGCCCACGTCCGGTCACTTTCTCAGCATCATCAGACAGTCGCTGGCGAACCAAAATGGTTTTCACATGCATTCTACTGCTAAAAAATAGCTACACAGACACCTTTCGGTCAAACTTGAGAGACTTTAGGGTGATAATGCATCCGTCCATCCATTTTTTCCGGGGCAGGGGGGAGTCCCGTTAGCGTAGACATATGAGATGCCACCTTATTGGATGATGTTCCATGGGTGTCCCTTAAAACTACTCAGTAACTGAAAAAAGAATTAATAAATGAGTAGAAAGATTCCTAACCTCAAAATCACTGCCCCTGGCCTTCACAGCTGCAGCTTCTGACCAAGTAGCGCAGATTCATGCACATGCTCGATAGTTGAAATTTGGAAACTTCAAAATAAGAAAATAGTCAGGGAGCAGAGCTGCAGATTTGAATTAGCTTTATTCAAATCAAATCAACTATTCAGCTGTTTGGAAAATATTACTTCAATCCTCATGGGTCGCACGTCTTTGGTTCCCCCACCATATGTGCAGCATTTTATTGTGGAAAGCTAAGCATAATTGTCAACACCAAATGCGGAAAAAAGAATCGCATGCACTTCTTTGATGTACAAAGAATAAATGAATTATAAAATGGTGGCCTCCCTTACTTTAATCCAACTGTAAAGGCACCCTTGAACAACTCCATGGAAATGTCAAGGTTAGGCAGTGGGCAGTATCCAAATTGTGATAGGATATAGGTTTTGCTCTCTGGACGATCTTAGCCCTAAAGTTGTAGGACTGGAATTTCATATCTTTACACAAAGTAAGAAAGGGCTCATGCCAAAAGAAGAAACAAACATGGAAACAATAGTTAATCTCAGATATTGCAAAGAAAAGCATCTACAGGATTATAAGCAATGGGATGATTTGCAAGTTTATCCGTTCTGCTAGACTTCATACACTAGAGAAATTATAGTCAGCAGAAACCCTTAGAAACTGCTACATGCTAACCCATGGCATACTTCTGGGTCCAGCTTCTTGCAGTTGTCTCGTACTTGGACCTGTCTGTCTTGTACATATGAGCAATCTCAGGCACCAGAGGATCGTCAGGATTTGGGTCAGTCAACAAAGAGCAAATCGAGAGCAAGACCTGCAAGCAACCATGCCCATCTTCACTTGGTTAGAACACGGCACTAGATAACAATGCCTGAAATACCTTAAAGAAAAATCATTAGAGCACCCTAAATGACTCTTTCAGGGGTAATCAGCAGCTGCTTTTAGATTTTCTTTCACCAATTTTGCTTATAGTTTCTATTATGGTGTAAATTTTCCTTTGAAATGCTGTTGATGTATACAGCTAGCACAGTAGAATGAAAATGGGCGAACATCCCTTGCAAGCCAAAAAATGGAAAAATTAGAAAGGGCTAATGGCACTGCCGTATGCCTTTCAATCATCAAAAAAAAGACAAATGAAAAGGACTTTGGATATTGTATGATACATGTAACTTACAGGCAATATATGCTATGATACATTAAATTCACAAATGTAATACATGCATATAGATAAATCGTATTTGTATAATAACTAATAACATATTCATGAATTAACCAAAAAGGCCCTTTCAAAGCCACGGTATGCCTTCCAGTCATCTTTTTTAAGAGAATCCATGGTTTACTTTGATTCATGTCTTTGCTTCAAGATAAATCTGATTTGTTCCTAGTCTTACTAGGATCAGTTCTTACATTAGGAAGCCTAGGATGGATCACTTTCAATCCAATTTTGCAGGTCTTTTCATTGTTAGGTTGTTGTTCATGCATCTTCATTCCATCTTCGCAAATTTTCCAGTTCATAAAAGATCAAATGAAACAAATTTTAGGTTGGTTTGATTTCATAAAATTGACACTTACAGCAGGCAAGTGTACTCACATAACGTACAAGTCGCATACACCTAAGGGATACTTCAGCAGCTTGGATCCACAAAAGCAATTGTTTTACGGGTCTACTACAGAAAGCTGATTTCAAAACATGTCAGCCATGCTTAGTGCGAATAATCTTAACCACCGACTCAGATGGAAAGCTTCATTTGGATGCCAAAATTGTATTTTCACTGTTTTTACTGTAGTAGTACCAAATTGTATATTTTCCCATAACCTACAACGTCATCAGGTGGAAAGCCATGGTTACTGTTTCTCTTCTGTTTTATGTTTCTTTTTGTTTTAATCTGTTCCACCTAGGATCATTCAGTTGGATGGTAGTTGGGGGTTCTTGAGAGTGTCACACAGTCTAAAAAAGTAGGAACTGATGTAAAGAGAAAGATTGCTTGAATGAATGAATTTCAGAATTTTCCCCTCATTCTGTCTACTGGCTTCTGTTTTATTTGATTTCCCTATATCATCTTCTCCTGTCTTCTCCTCCATTTGAATCCTTATTTCTTTCATTTCCTATTAGATTACCCAATTTCTTTACAAACCAACTTCCTTCCCTTCTAAGAAGCAGCTGAGACAGCCACTTTATTACAGCACAATATTCTGGCCATGAGTTCTATCCTTAATTTAATCTCCATCTCACGTGACATAATGTGAAAACACTCTCTCATTTAGGATTGTTCAAACACACTAGCAACAGTGAATACTTCGAGCAGAAACCTGCTTCAGGTTGCAGGCACAGGCAAAAAAAGTCATAAAGATGTGGCAGTGACAAGCCAAAAGAAGTTTCCGAGCTATATATATATTTGTTTCCAAATATAATGCGTTATTCAAAAAATGAACACCACTTATCTATTAAGCTATGATAATAACCTTGGAAATTGTAAGGGCTGGGCTCCATTGCTCCTTCAAAATATCAAGACAAATGCTGCCATTGCTATTGATATTAGGGTGAAACACTTTTGTCCTAAATGCTACCTGTACAGAACAATAAAAAGAACACAACATTTGGTAATTAGAGTGTCTGTAACTTTCATAAAAGCAGAATACAATCATATAGACCTATTCTGACAGTTAAATTTGTTTTTTTACAGAATCTGAAGACACAAACATAGAAGTTCACATGAGATTGAATATCCACTCGAAATGCAAAACAAACAGACAACTACAGCAAAAAGAATGATATTCCAAAATGAAACCAAGGGGATGACACTGAAAACAAACAGATAAGCCTGCCTATGTCCAAAAAAAAAAAAAACCCGCTCAGAAAACCCAAGAAAAGAAATAAAAAAGCAAAGCTACAGGACAAAGGCCCTATCTATAATTCAAATCATTCAAGTTTTTTAAGTGTTGTGCTTTCATTCCACTATCCAAAATCTTGTTTCTATTTTAGCTAAGTGAATGTCAGCTACTATAGCCTCCGAGCCTCGATATCTTCAAATAATTCCACTACTTTGTCTTCATTGCCTAAAAAGAAGAACAATAAGCATTGGTATAATACTAGTTTGTTCCTTTATGATTTGGAGGTCACAGGCTCAAACCATGGAAACAATGTCCTTGCAATGCAAGGAAAGAATACATACATGTGACTTGCAAGAGCCCATAAAGCAAGAAACATAAAGTGCTGGGACACCATTAGCCTCCAAAAGAAAGAGCCAGAAACTTTTTAAAACCCATCATTTCCTGCAAATTGTGAGACATCCTCGTACACCTTTTTATGAACCTCAAACAAGATAGTGATGCGGACAGCCCAAATATATATAATTTTATTTGATTTTGATTTATTTGATTTGTTTTGACGATTTATCATACATTAGAGCTTCTTAAAATTTTATAATTTTAGTAGTCCCAAGATAATTTAGGAATATTATATTTTATGTTTTATTATTTTTTTATTTTGAGTTATCGTTTAAAAAATTATGTCTATTTCCTAATTAACTAAGAGTAAGGTGTCTCTATATAAGGACCCCAACTTTATTATTTAAATAATTGATAAAATTAAATTGATATTGAGATATTGTGATTGTCCTTCCTTCTCCTTGATAATCTTTGCTTTTCTCTTTTCTCTATTCTCCTTTCTATTTCTCCCCTTTCCCTTTTCTTTTCCTCTTTCCTTCCCCTATTTCCCCTTCTATGTATCAGCTAGCCTCACTCCTGATTAAAAAAATGCAGCCAATCTCTTTGAAGCATCTGCTTTCCTACGCAAGACATGACAGAAACCATCCTGTTTATCCCAACCAACAAACCTAATACCTTGAGGAAGGGGGATTTACAGCGAACCTATGGGACTTAATTGCTTTAAAGGAATACAGCTTACTAAAATATTTACTTAAGAAGAGACTTTTATTTCCAATGGGCCTTAGTAATGAAACAACATAAACATACCCAACCATGATGCACCATACCCAGCAAAATATGAATAGCCACCCAGATGCCAGTCCATTACCACCACCAATAGTACCCTGACTAACTTCATTCAATGGAACATTATCTGAAACATGAATAGCCACCCAACTATTATTAGAAACTTTTTTTTTTTTTTTTATGAATACCCAAAATCCGTAAGAGGGTACAGATCTGGAAAACCAAGGCAAGCCATTATCCATTAATGAAAAGGGTGGGGCAAATAGAGTACGCTCATATTAGGCAGGCAGCAGAAGCTTCAAGTGGAAGAAATGAATTGAGCAAGATGCAAAGCTGCCACCAGAGCACCCAAGAAAGAAGAATGAAGCAATTGACCTCAAACAAAAATCAATCTCATCAAATCACCCTCTTGCATGCAGGCCATAATTTGAACCCAGTTATTGAGCTAATGAAAATTAACAGTCTCAACCCTGCAAAAAAAAAAAATCACCCACGAGGTTGCAGTCAAACAAACAGCATCCAACACCATCCACAACTGCCGATGAGGTTCTGCCTCTCAAAAACGATACATCCTCATTTTCAACTCGTTCATGATTGAGAAGTGAGAACAAACTTCTAGCCTTCAATCTTCAAATAATTCCCACATCTAGCATGATTGAAACAGCCGAAAGAATCCAGTCAAACAGAAACAAAAGCCATGCCAGTGGAGCAGACAGAGCAATAGTTGCTGATAATCTTCTGATTTTTGTCCAAAGTATATTAATCATGGCTATATAGGCCTACACTCCACTCCAATTAATGAAACAGGACAATGGGTTGTTATTCATAACCAATTTCAATAACTATATTACCACTTTTCTGAATAAAATGAATGCAGGAAAAGGCAGGCCTTAGAATCATAAGGCTTGAGCTAATGCTCACATAATTGTTAATAGTCTTGGGGTCATGGATCAAAGATTATTAATATACACGCACAGTTTTCTGTTATTTTCTTTACATGTTTTCTTCTTGTAAATTGGAGAACTTAGTTAAGTCCCAGCCTGATGCAGGGAAGGGAGAAAGTAGGGGAAAGAAATAAAAAGAAATTGGGAGAAGGAGAAAAAACAAGAGGAACAAAATTAAGAGAAGCAGAGATATCAATAAAGAAAAAAAAAATTACAATAACTCAAATTTCATTCAACTCATCAATAATACATTCAATATTAGAGTTAGAATTATTATATAGAAAACCTCTATAATAGATTAATTAGAAAATAAATAAAATTTTCTAACTAATGATATCTCAAAATTAAAAAATAATATGATACACTTTCCTAAAATAAAAATAAAATAAAATTTCACCAAATAAAATTTCTTAAATAAAATCAAAATCAAATAAAATAATATCTTCTCTAATAAAAGAAAATTAAATCTCTTTTAATTTGGAATGTTCATGATATTCGCATCAATTCTCCCTAGGTGGCTGGAACTAAACCCTATTGAGTAAAAAAATTTCTTTTCTCCATTCCTCAACCACAAATTGAGTGGTTGCGCAATCCTTCGCCGTCGCTTGTAGACACGTGTGAGTGGGCTTGAAGATGGACAATTTTGCTAACTCTGGTAAAATTTCAAAACATCTAAGTCTAATTGTTAGGGTGTCTTTCAAAAGATTCAAACATTTTCAGACTTTGGTCGGCCAACCTAATAGATAAGGAAGCGTTGAATCGCTCCATCTCTAGTAAATATAATCTGCTCATCCAGAATATAATCAATTTTATCATTGTGTGCTAGTAGGGTAGAGAGTTGTGTAGGATTGGGTAGACATTCAATATGTGGCACATTTGGGGGTACGTCAAAAGGATAAAACGGTGGATTAAAACTACATTTATAAACGAGTAAATCTTCAACATTGAAGGTATTATGAAAACCAAAATAAGATAGAATATCAATAATATATACATTTGATCCAATTAACTGTAAAATTTTAAATGGACTAATACTATGGGCCTACAATTTAGAAACGGGCCAATACAGGCGCTGCTCTAGCCCGATCCGAACCATAATATAATCTCCAATATTAAATTTAACATGTCTTTTATGCACATCAACTCGAAGTTTATATGAAGCATTACTTCAAATTGTTTATTGATCTCGATATTAAAGTCATGAAGATGTTGTGCAAAAACATTCAACCGTTATGGACATACTAGCATGTGAGGACATTGGAATAAGGTCTAATAGTTTTTGAGGTTTATAACCATGCATAACTTCAAATGGGCTCATGCCAATTGATCAATTAAGAGAGCTATTATATGCAAGTTGGCTGATAAAAAGGATCAATTCCCAATTCATAATATTTTCGTAAACCAAATATCATAATAAATTACCTAAACTCGGATTGACAATTTCAATTTAATTGTCTATTTGAGGGCGGTAGGCAATGAAAAATTTTAACTTAGTACCAATCATATGTCACAGGGTTTTCTAAAAATGACTAGTAAAACGAACGTCTCTATTAGAAATAATAGTTTTAGGAAGACTATATAACTTGACAATCTCAACAAAGTAAAGTCGAGTAATCTGAGAAGTATCAACAATTTTACTACAATGAATGAAGTGGGCCATTTTAGAAAAATAATTCACAATAACAAAAATAGAATCATGCTTCTTAAGGGTACATGAGAGCTCTAATACAAAATTCATACTTATGTCCTACCAGGGACAACTAGGTACAGGTAGAGGGCTGTACAAGCCAGTGTTTTGCTTTTTATATTTCGCTAGTTGGCATGTTTGATAAGGATTGACAATCTTAACCATGTCTTTCTTCAAACTAGGCCAATAAAATTGCCGCTTAACATCCCCTGTTATTTTATCACGTCTAAAATGACCAGATAGATTGCCAACATGAATCTCCCAAAATATGAAATCTCAAACAGAAGTTTTAGGGATACAAAATTTATTAACCCGAAATATATACCCATCCTGAATACAAAAACTATCCGTGTTATCTGAGTGCTTACATTGTAAAGTTAGGAAGATTTTACTAAAATTAAGAAAAAACTTGTATTCTTTTCTAAATCTTTCAAAGCTAACAATCTTAATTTAAACAACGTAGATAACAAGGACAATCGGCCGCTTGGTTCTTGACTCCTTTCTTATATTTCAAAACAAAAGAATAAACTTATAAATATTCAATCCACCGACTATACTTATAGTTTAATTTTTTTGGGAGCTCAAAAATCGAAGAACTTCATAGTCAGAATAGATGACAAACTCCTGAAATAACAAGTAATTACGCCAATAATGTTAGACCTTTACGACAGTATACGGATCATTATCATAAGTAGAGTATCATTACTTGGCATTATTTAATTTCTCACTAAAGTAGACAATTAGATGGCGTTCTTGACTAAGAACCCTTCCTATTCTTACACCTGAGACATCACACTCTATTTAAACACTTTGAAAAAATCAGAGAGTTGCATGACAGGCACTATTGTCATCATCTCTTTTATAATTTTAAAAGTTTTGGTAGCATCAGGAGACCAAATGAATTCACTCTTCTTCATGCACTTAATGAGAGGAGCCATAATTGTACTAAATCATTTAATGAATTGGCGATAAAAAGCAGCTAAGCCGTGAAAATTTTGAACTTCATGAGCTGATTTGGGTTCAGGTTAATTTATGATCGCCTGGATTTTTACAGGTCAGCAAACACACCGTCAGAGAAAACAATAAAGTCCAAGAAAACTATTTTATGCAAAAAAAGGAATACTTCTTAAAATTAGCGAACGAGCTTTCTTTTTGAAGAGTAAGGCAAACCTGTGAAAAATAGTCCAAATGTTATTCCTTATTCTTACAATAAATAAGAATGTTATCAAAATAAACCACTAAGAACTACCCGAAAGGCCATAAAGTCTGGGTTATGAACCTTATAAAGGAACTTGGTACGTTAGATAACCCAAAAGGCATAACCAACCACTCATAAAGGTCATCTTTCCTCTTGAAAGTTGTTTTCCACTCATCTCTGGGGCGAATTTTGATTTAACCTTTAAATTTATTTTGAAAAAAATTGTGGCACCAGCCATCATATCTAACATGACATCAAAAGGCATGACCAACCATTCATAAAGGTTGTCCTTTGTCTTGAAAGTTGTTTTCCACTTATCTCCTGGATGAATTCTGATTTGATGATAACCACTCTTTGAATATTTTTTGAAAAAGATTGTGGCATCAACTATCATGTTAGACATGATATTAAGTCTAAGGATGGAAAAACGATATTTCATAGTGATTTTATTGATTATTATATACACACATCAACAATGATCCATCTTTTTTAGTGTTAAGAGAGCGGACACTACACATGGACTCATACTTTTTTAAACAAATCCTTTGCGAAAGAGATGCACCCTGAACAAAATTAATGGCATGTTAAATGCCGCGTAAAGGTGGTAAGTGATTGAGAAGGTCCTCGGGAAAAAACATCTTGAAAGTTTTGGAGGATTTGATGGGCCTCATTAGGAATCAATAAGGAAGGTTTGAAAAGGCTTTGAGAACGATAACATCAAACAAAATAGACTCACTTATAGTTGCTTGTCCAAATGTTATAGGACTAATAATATGTAATCCTTTTATCACTATCACAGCCCTGACTTTATGGGGAATCATCGGTTTTGGGGGTAAGGGATATAAGTAAATTTTCTTTCCTTTATGAACGAAGTGCAGTAATTAGAATGACTTTAAATTGCTACATTCAAGTTGTATAGCCAAGGTATGCAAAAATTACATGACCAACATCCATTAGTATAACGTCACACCAAATATGATCTTTGTGTGCTAAGAATTGAATGGGTACAAGACAACGTTCTTGAAAGGCTATAAAAGATGTGTCAATTCACAAGAAGCTATATGAATTAGGATGTGAAACAACTTTTAACAACAAACGAAAAATAGTATTAGCCAAGACCGCATTGATACAATTGCCGCCATCCACGATAATTTTACAAGCCTTCTCATTCACTTTGATATAAGTATGAATGATAACATGGCAATGCTAATCATCAGCTTATTTGAATTACATCAAAGTGCATCATACACCACCCAGAAATGGCGTCTCGAGGGAGGAAGAACAAGAGTCTAGGATAGAGAAATTACTCCAGCTGTAGCTCACAAATGTGTTAATGTCATTACCATCTAAGTTATTGAACTCATCTAACTTGGACATATATTCATTCTTTAAAAGGTTCCTCATTTATTCTATCTTACCCATCAATAAATAAGGTTTTACTCGGGCATTTGGAAGAAATATTTCCAAAACCATTAAAATTGAAGCATTATAACTAAGAATTTCTCCTCGAGGTTTCAAAACCCTTTCTTTAGACTTTCCTTGCAGGGGGAATTGTGGACGGAGGTGGTCCCAAGACAGACGCATTTGCAGTAGGGGTATGCCATATTGATGAGAGGGTTTCAACAACCTCTCAGGAATCACGTTGTAGCTAATTTTTTTTTTTTTTTGAAATCAATCAAAGACAAAGTTGAGCGAGAATGACCAAGCTCTAGAAATGGATTAAGTCTGGAGGGAGAGGAAAAAATCTGGAGTGACAAATCATCCGAGTAAGCAAGGTCTTCGGAGAGAATCTCCGGAGGGATAAGGTCTTCGGAGAAACAAGAAAGATAAGAATTCCGAAGAGACAAGGTCTTTGCAATGAATGAATAGCTCCAAAGTTACAAGGTCTCCAGAGAGACAAAAAAGATAAGAATTCCGGAGAAACAAGGTCTTTCAAATGACAAAATTTTCGGAGAGATAAGGTCTCCAAAGAGATAAAAAAGATAAGGATTCCGGAGAGACACGGTCTCCAGAGAGATAAGATAAGATATGGATTTCGGATAGACAAGGTCTCCAAAGTGCCAAGATCTCCGGAGAGACAAGATCTTCGGAAAGATAAGGTCTCCGGAATGACAAGGACTCCAGAGATACAAGGTTTTCGGAGTGGATGAGATCGAAAGACAGATTCCGGAGAGACAAGGTCTTCGGAGTGACAAGGACTCCAGAGAGATAAGGTTTCCGGAATGACAAGGTCTCCGGAGTGGATGCAATCGAAAGACAAAATCTCCGGAGAGACAAGGTCTCCAAAGTGATAAGGTCTCCTAAGTGTCAAGATCTCCGAAGAGATGAGATCTCCAGAGTTAACAAAATTTTCGGAGAGAAAAAGATCTTTGGAGAAAAAAAATATCTCCGGAGAGAAAAAGTCTTTAGAGTGAACAAAGTTCCCGGAGAGAAAAGGTCTTCAGAGTGAACAAAGTTCCCGGAAAGAAAAAGATCTCCAAAGAGATAATGTCCCCGGAGAGAAGGTCCCCGAAGAGAAAAAGGTTTTCGGAGAGAGAAGGTCCCCGAAGAGAAAAAGGTTTTCGGAGAGAAAAAAGGCCTCCGGAGAAAAAGTTATTTGTAGAGAACAACATTTTTGGAGAGACACGGCCTCCGGAGAGACACAATCTCCGAAGTAATTCTATGAGCAGCAAGCAACCAGCTTATTTTTTCGAGATTTACCTTAGGTGCTATTGTGCACATCATTAGTGAGGACAATTTCCAAGTGATTTGTAATCATGCCACTCCTCGAAACCATGTATCCTTTCAATTCAAACGTGGCACCTTTTCAAACCCAAAATCTCTAATATAAATCCGGCACTGTTTCAAGTCAAGCTGGGCTGTCTACTTGTCAGGCTACTGCAAAGGAAGTTGCTAGAGTGGCTGGTGGAGAGGAGACTTCTCATCAAGAGTCTTCGGCGTTTAATCCAGTTGCTCCCTCATCTCAACCAGAGGCTGGTGACCTACCTCCTATGTGGCCATTCACTCTAGGCTCAATGGCTTCAACGCTCGCCCTAGCCTTGTTGGGAGACGGCCTGAATCCACTCCGGCAACTGGGTCAAGAATTTCTTTGACTAAGGCGGCTCTCAAAGCATCATTTCTCACTGTAAGTATCTAGTTAATCATTTCCATTAAGTCAAAAAAACGTTGATTCCTCGAACTTACCTACTTTGTGTGCCCACAGGATGAAAAAATGATTGACCCACTAAAGATTGGACTTCATCAAAGGAAGCTGTGGATTCGTCAATTGCAAGATGAAATCAACCGTTTGTGACTAACCCGAGTTGATCCCAACACTCTGCAACAATTCCAAGACCAAATCTCCAATCTTCAAGCTGAGTTGCATAGCGCCAAGGACCCTCTTGAGCAGGCCAACCATCAGATCGAAGAGCTCCAGAGTGAAAATGCACGCCTGTGTTCTGAGCTAAGAACCTGTCTCAGGCCGGAGGAGTTGGGACATGTGCTGAATGCCCGATTTTTGGACGGTGTCCATTTGTGCAAACAGATTGCCCTGTTGGTTGACCCACAATTTTCGGTCAACTTTTTTGATGAAAAAAATAAAGGTGTCCACCGCTCATTTGACTTGTAGGGCTTCTCTGACTCCAGAGGGCCAAGCTCTTTCCACCCTAAGAGCTCCCAAGGATAATCATTTATCTGACTATGTAATTTTGACATTGTAAAAGATTCGGTGGCCTATTAATATACCAGCACTTTTTTGATTGTCAATTTTGTTATGTAAATATTCATTTGACGGCCAAGCGCTTTGGCTTTATGCTTTATTAGTGTCGGGCTTTGGCAATATTAGGATCGTTGACTATTTTGATCCTAGTTCGCAGGCCATTGTTAATTGAAGATGCTCCTCCTTGAGGAAGAAAGTCGAAGCACGCATGCTAAACAACCCCCTAAGGTTTAATTGTTTGACCATGCTTGGTCAGCTGGAACGGATCCATAATTAAAATTTTTGATTGCTAGTGGACCGCTCGATAACTAGATTGAGGTTCTTTTAACCGCCATGGCTCACGGAAGAGGTGAGATGAAAATCCCACCTGACTTAGGGGCAATCTAGGCCAGTTTAGTTTGATGTATTATTACATGAGCACACACACACTCAAATGAAATAATAATAATAATAATAAAATAAACAAATAAAAAAGGCAAACAATCTCATTAATATTGAACATAATACAAGCACATGAGGAAGCTTACACTACCTACCTAGATCTTCGAATGCAACTATTGATAAAATTTCTTTAAATGAACGGCAGTCCATGTTCTTGGAATTAATTTACCGTCCTGACTGCGCAATTTGTATGTCATCTCGGAGGATAGCTGACACGATGAATGGGTCTTCCCAATTTGGGGACAATTTATTGCGGTCGTGGTTTCAACGATGAAATCTGCTAAGGCCTGACCCTTTATCGCCGGCCTTGACCTAAACTCAACGTGAAACTCACCCAATTCTATTACCCACTTTACTAATCTTTCAGACATATCAGGCCTTTGTAGCACAGCCTTCAAAGGCTGGTAAGTGAAGACAACTATCCTATGAGCTTGGAAATATGGCGGCAATTTTCGGGCTAAATGAACAAGTGCTAAGACCATTTTCTCCACATGTGAGTAACGAGTTTCAGCGTCTGCTAACATCTTACTAACATAGTACACCGGCCGTTGCACATTTGATTGTTCTCGGATCAACACTGAACTTAACGCCATCTTCAAAACTGCCAGATATAGATACAAATCTTTACCCTGCTTTGGTGAAGTCAACAGAGGACTAGACAAATAGTCCTTTAGCTCCTGGAAAGCGAGCCGACGGTCTATTGTCCCGATGAAACCATTTGCTTTTGTTTCCCTTAAAGCGTTAAAGAATGGGAGGTATTTTTCGGCTGACTTGGCCAAGAATAGGGACAAAGCCGCAAGCCTCCCAGTTGGACTCTTGGCATCCTTCACTATCGCAGGTGGTGCCATATCCATTATAGCCTTTATTTTCTCCGGATTGGCTTCAATCCCATGTTGTGAAACTATAAGGCCCAAGAACTTTTCGGAGGTTACTCCGAATCCACAACTTCCTTTGATCAAGGCCAATCTTCAGTGGGTCAATCATTTTTTCATCCTATGGGCGCACAAAGTAGGTTAGTCCAAGGAATCAACGTTTTCTCGACTTAATGGAAAGGGATTAACTAAATACTTACAGTGAAAAATAATGCTTTGAGAGCCGCCTCAGTCAAAGAAATTCTTGACCCAATCGCCCGAGTGGATTCAGGTCGTCTCCCAATGGGTCTAGGGTGAGGCATTGAAGCCTTTAAGCCAGAAGTGAATGGCCACGTAGGAGGTTGGTCACCAGCCTCTGGTTGAGATGAGGGAGCAATTGGATTAAACGCCGGGGACTCTTGATGAGAAGTCTCCTCTCCACCAGCCACTCCAGCAACTTCCTCTGCAGTAGCCTGACAAGAAGATGGCCCAGCTTGCGTGTGCGCAGAGGCGGGCAATAACACCTATTCGGTCCAGACATCTTCAACCCCAATTTGAGGGCCATACTCGCCGGACTTCCCAACATCAGCCAACTGGCCCATGATCTCTTGAATGCTCGAGGGTTCCATAGAAGTTACTGGAGGATCCTCACCAGTAACGAATTCGGGTCCTAAACCAGTCTCCAACTTTGGCTCTAGACCCGTTTAAACAGGAGGTTCTGAAGCTGGGCTCCCAGTATGTGAAACTACTGGCCCTAGCCTAGGCCCAAAAGGGTTTGCTTCAACAGATTGAGAAGTAACTCGCTGCCGTGATGAAGCAGCCTCGACTTTAGTGCCGTTAGTTTTTCTTTTACATGTTTTAGGTGGTGACGCAGGACAACCACTGTTTCTTCTATATCGATCTCCCACTCAGTAAAGACTAGCAGCTCCAATGAGAGAAGGCAGTCCTTATTCTTATCGGTGAAATAATCTGCCTTCTCCCAAAGAGTTTCAATGAACGGTCTAGCAGACTCCTCATCTTGAGGAGTAACCCTACCGGTAAGTGAGTCAGTGACACTTCACCGGCCACCAGAAATACCCACGGATAATTTCAAAAAAAAATCTATCTTTTCAATCATTTACAGACTCGTGGATCAACCCGAAAAGGTTTATCTCCCTTGGAGACAATGAGATCTAATCATCGCTTTGAACAAATAGAAAAATAACTTTAACAGCGGTGGAGTTAAACTTCAACACATGAAGGTGGAAAAATATGCAGAGGTTGCCAAGATACCTAACTGCATTCGCATGGAATCTGACAATGGGGATGCCAAAATCTTTTAACATCTAAAGCAGCTCATGCACAATGGGAATGCTAAGGCCACCCCTAAGGTGAATGTCATAGATGGTGATGAAGTCGTCAGGCGGAGCGCAAGCTCTATCATCTTCACCGGGCACCACATATGGGATTTCCCTAGGTATTCCAAATTGGGAATACAGACTCTCGATGTCATTTCTGGTAAGTACCGATCGAGTATCAGCAACGTGAACGGCCATGGAGTGATACTCAATGGAGAAGTGAAGTAACCGAAAAGCAAAAAGGTTTGAGGGAGAGTTAGGGTTTGAAGATTAAAGAAGAAGGTAAATAATGACTTGAAACAATGCCGGATTTATAGCAAAGATTTTGGGTTTGAAAAGACGCCACTTTCGAATTGAAATGACCCATGGTTTCGAGGAGTGACATGATTACAAATCACTTGGAAATTGTCCTCACTAATGATATGCAAAACAGCACTCAAGGTAAATCTCGTAAAAACAAGCTAGTTGCTTGCTGCTAACAGAATCATTCTAGAGATTGTCTCTCTGGAGACCATGTCTCTTCGAAAATGTTGTTCTCTACAAATACCTTTTTCTTCGGAAACCCTTTTTCTCTCCGGAAACTTTGTTCTCTCCGGAGACCTTATCTCTTGGAATACATTTTTCTCTTCGGAGACCTTTTCTATAGGGAGGACCTTTCTCTCCGGAGACCTTATCTCCCCGAAAACCTTTTTCTCTCTGGGAACTTTGTTAACTCTGGAGACCTTATCTCTCCAGAAACCTTTTTTCCCTCCGGAGATCTTTTTTCTCTCTGAAAATTTTGTTCACTTTAGAGATCTTATCTTTTCGGAGACTTTTTTCTCTCCGGAGATCTTGACACTTTGGAGATCTTGTCTTTTCGGATACCTTTTTTCTCTTCGAAAATTTTGTTCACTCCAAAGATCTTATATCTCTGAAGACCTTGACACTCCAGAGACCTTGTCTCTCTAAAGACTTCGTCTTTCAATCTCATCCACTCTGGAGACCTTATCATTCCAAAGACCTTGTCTCTCCGAAATCTTTATCTTTTGATCTCATCCACTCCGAAAACCTTGTCACTCAGGAGACATTATCATTCCGGAGACCTTATCTCTCCGGAGATCTTGGCACTCCAGAGACCTTATCTATCCGAAATCCATATTTTATTTATCTTTCTTATCTCTTCGAAGATCGTGTCTCTCCGGATTCCTTATCTTTCTTATCTCTCCGAAAATTTTATCCTCCTGGAGACCTTGTCTCTTCATAATTCTTATCTTTCTTGTCTCTCCGGAGACCTTGTAACTCTGAAGCTATTCATTCATTCCGAAGACCTTGTCTTCCGAAATTCTTATCTTTCTTGTCTCTCCGGAGACCTTGTTCACTCCGGAAGATTTGTTACTCCGGATTTTTTCTTCACACTCCAAATTTAATCCATTCCTGGAATTTGGTCACTCCCGCTCAGCTCCGTCCTTGATTGATTTCAAATAAAAAAAAATAGCTACAACGTGATTCCAAAGAGCAAATGGGAAAGGAGTATACTATCAGTGAACATACCAGAGGTTTAAAGTCAACAACTTTTGACATGGGAGTAGTGATGGGTACAACTACAATTGGGCCTACATGAAGAAGGGCCACTAAGGCCAAATGGGCTGGACAGCATCGACACCCACAAACACTGGCCCAACAAAATCCCATTCAGTGAACTACAGGGTCATGTGCATGATGCGCACGATCTCACGTTCGGAGACCATAGCTGCTTCAGCTTAACTCTAGAGGCCTTAACTGCTTCAATTGGACTCCAAAAGCCTTAACTGCTCCAATTGGACTCTGCCTAGGATGACATCACAAGTCATGAGGAAATGGACAGACAAGAACTGAACTGTCTAGCCATCATATAAAAGGAAAGAACACCCAAGATAAGGGACAAACCAAAAAAAAAGAAACCAGACCACTCAAGTATAAATCCCACTACTTGGTTTGTTAATTGAACAAAAAAACTGGACAAAGCACTTGGACTAAAATTCCCTCTTATTTCTTCCATTAAAATTTCATTCTCAATTTTTGGACGAAAGCTGACTTGAGCATCAGAGTGCCTTTCGGGGAACAAGCCCCGATTATACTCTAATTCTTGATTTAGTTGTGGTGCGCAGGTCTTGGATTGTCAAAGACGGAGTGGAGATCCTACTTACAAAAAGGGTGTAATCAAGACCCATTACGAATCCAAATCCTTGAGTCCACGGTCAGTTCAGAGGTGTTATGAGAAATAATGCAACCACTTTGCAAGTGAATCAACACCAATATTACTAATTGGGTTGAGATCAATAAACAATTGACACAATCCAAGCCAATATTTTTTTTCTTTTTTTGTAAGATTTCGTATGATTCAGAACATATAAATTAATATGCTTCAAATTGGTTAGAGTCAATAAACAATTTCGTATACTTCAAAGTGGTTAGAGTCCGTGATTAGGCCAAGGGTGTTATGAGAAATAATGCAACACCAATTTGACTAAATGGGTTAAGATCAATAAATTATTGAGACAATCTAAGCCAATATTTTTTTCTTTTTTTTTTTTTGGGTGAGATTTTGTATGGTTCAACAAATAAAATAAAATACTATTAAAAAAGTAAAAATATGTCACCTAGAATAAAATGCAACGAGTGCACCTAAATATTAAGATAATTGGAAGCATTTTTATGAGGTGGCCTTGTATGATCTGCCTACTATCCTAATATTTATTTTTTTGCGCTGCTGGTTTTTTCTTTGGCTTTTTTTTTTTACTCCTTTATTTTGCTCCTTTTTTTTGCTTTTTTTAGTTGAGTTGAGCCTCAAAGCCCACACACACAAGAGACGCAACAAATAGGGGTGCTCAGTGCGCGCTCTCTCGTTTAGGCGGCAATATTGACAAAGGGTACTCGCTCAGTCAAATGACAGCGACGGCGATGAAGGTGACGACAAAGATGAAGATGAAGATGAAGATGAAAATGATGACAAAGAAGATGGCGACAAAGACGAAAAAGATGAAGATGAAGACGAAGACAAATCGGCACAAATTGATGCATGACTCCCTCTCTCTTGAGATTTTATTTGAGAATTTTTTTTTGTTTGTCTCTCTCTCTCTCTCTCTAAAGAGAGGTTAGCGTGGCAGCTAGGGTTTGGGTTGGGTTCGGCTCAGCGTCCCGGGTTAGGGTTTGATTTAAGTGACGGTGGTGAAACTTAGGCACTTGGTTCTCGGGTAAGTGGACGATTAGAGTTTTGGGGTGAGTAGTCGATTAGGGTTTTTGGGTGGTTTGGATGGTTGTTTTGGGCGTGAGTTGGCTTGACAGCGACCGGAGAGGTGGCAGTCATGGCTGTTAGCGGTGAGGTGGAGGGTGCTTTCAGTGGGTTGAATGGAGGGATGAAGACGTATGGTGATTTCCGTAAGTGTGGCCACCGCTATGGGTTTTCTTCCTCCTATGGAGGCGTCACTGACTACTACTGCTTCGTCTCTATTTTTCTCCTTTTTTTCAACAATGTTTTTCTTGCTCAGAAGAAAACAATTTTTCGTTTTACTATTTTCTTTTCAAAATAAAGAAGAGGCAAAACAAGGTGAAATGGTGGTTGCCGGAAGAAGGGCGAAACTACTTGTTGTTGTATGGAGGTGGGCAATCATGCCACTGGAGTTGGTAATAGGAAGACAGTATAGAAACAATACAGGTTTGGTCTCTGATACTAAATTTGATGTAGGGAAGGGAGAAACTAGGGGAAGAGAAGGAAAAGAAATTGAAAGAAAGAGAAAGAAACAGGAGGAGGAGGAACAGAGAGAAGAAAAACAGAGTTTAATAGAGAAAAGCAAATCATAATTATTTAAATTTTATTCAATTCATCAATAATGCATTAAACATTAAAACTAAAATCCTTATATAGAGAATATCCATCCTAAGTTAATTAGGAAATAAATATAATTTACTAACTATCGATATCTCAAAATTAAAAAATAATATGACACACTTTTCTAATATAAAAATAAAATAAAATCTTATCAAATAAAATCTCTTAAATAAAATCTTTTAAATAAAATAAAATCTTTTCTAATTAAAAAAAATCAAATCTTTTATAATTTGGAATGCTCAGAATGTCCACATCATTGCTGATGCAAGCCAAAAATAACGGGTTATATCCCATATATAAGCACACTGTCCTACACCACAAGTAAATACATTGCCCCACATATAAAGTTTACTTGGGTGCACAAATCCAGAGTTGTATTTCAAGCTCTCTTTCTGTCCCTCCATATCTGTCCAAAACTAACCTTTGCATCAATTTTGCAAACTTCTTTGGAAAAAAAGAAAAGAAAAGAAAACACAAGATTATGTAGACAAAAAAAACTAAATCGTTACTGAAAGAGGTCCTAAGAGCCAAATGGGTGCCATGGGGTAGGAGTCATATGGAGATCTTCTTGTACTTGACTGCTCCACTCAGCAACCATACTGTGCATAAGCAGCACTTCATTTGGTTCCTTTAAAATGGAATCTCATTTTAGGGACTACAAATTTAGTAAGGAAGAAAAAAAGAAAACAACACCATCCCCTTTGAAAAACACAACTATAAATAGAACCATATCCACTGTTGGCCACTAAATCCTATTTCTTACGGCCGCTTGAATTTGAATGCCAAAAATTAATGGCGGGATAATGCAAGAGGCTTCCATATTGTGAAGTACAGAAATGTCTCCATGGTTTCAACTCATGACTTCTATCTCACAATATGAATGCCAAAGCAAACCAATTGCTGAATCAGATAACTGAAAGAATTTGACATGAAAATAATGCCGGAAAGTGGGAAGACACTCATGTAAAATTGATAAGTACTACATAACCCTTTATTACTGTTTTTCTAATTTCCCTCACTCAAAATTTATCTCCTTAAAGCTATCACCATAGCCCTTGACCACTATCATACTTATTTTCCTTACCTTTCACTTCATACTGAAGAAGGGTTTCCTCACTGAAGAATTGAGAGAGACCATCACAACAACTATTTGCACAAAATTTTATCTAACCGTAAATTGTAATAACACATAGCAGTCAAATTTTGCCCTTAAACTGCAACAGAAAAAAGACGAAGTAAACATTGTATCTCACTGTCACCTTTCTTATCAAAAGTCAAAAGAAGTAATAATGACACAAGGTTAACACAATAAAGGTAAAACTGATTACAATGTACCCCACCATTACCTTTCTCATCAAAACTCAAAAGTAGTAGTAATAACACAAAATTAAAACAAGAAATATGAACTCCGTGGTGGCGTATTTTATATGAAGTGGTTATTCAAAATGGGACAGCCTGATAATGGTAAGGCATTTTATATGTCATGATGAGAATAGTCCTCACCAAAAACGTATAGCAAACTACTCCATACAAACCATCTCCCTCCCCCTCGCCCCAAAAAAAATAAAAAATAAAAATCCAAACACTTCTAGGCATATATATTGAACTCCAGAAACCCATGTCCCATTTGCTCATCTCTTAAAACCTGTCCTTCAATTTGTACAAGTAAATTGAGGAAGAATAAGGGAAGACACAGAGATTAAGCAAATTGTCGGGACATATATCAACTCCAATAATCACTATATTACCAACAAACCAAACCAAACCCAGCCTTTTTCTCAACAAGAACATGTTAACAACAAACATGGTAAAACTAACACTATTAAGAAGAAGGAAGATTTAAGCAATTTAAACCAATATCAAGGAATAGTATATCAGAATGGATAAGGCAATGGAATATTCCAGTTCACACAACCTGTGCAACACTGCAATTCTTATTCCATCATAAAACCTTCTCAAGTTCATAATAGTAAATTTACTCATGGCAAACCATAAAGGACAAATCTTGTAAACTTCGTTCAGCCAAAAAGAAAAAAACAATAAAAACAAAAAATAAGAGGAGATTCACTAAATGGTGGAACTACCACATACTATCTCTTTCATCATGCGCAAAAAGAAGTATCACCAATCCCATAAGATCTTTCAAAGAAAATTGCATACTTTTGGAGGCTTAAATGGATAATCTGGAGGGAAGTGAATAGTGACTAGGAATACTCCTCCAGCATACGGACTGTCAGAGGGACCCATAATTGTGGCTTGCCAATGGAACATGTCTTCAGCCACTGGACCTAGGACCATATTATGTGGAAATAGAGCAATGGTTTAGCTTTTGTTACAATATTTATACATCCATAATAGTAAATGCTAGTTGAGAGCATGCATGAATTAAGATGTTTGATTCGTTCACAAACGGACAAAGCAAAAAGATATTGCAGATCACAGTTTAATGATTTGTGTCAAGAAGGCAACGGTAATTTTATAAATCACCAGACGATAGCTACAGTCATTTATCATATTTTGGCAACCAGGGTAGCTCTTCAAGCAAAAATAAATGATAGTGGAGAATGTTATCAGTCAGATCAAGTGGAAATAAAGATAAAGATATCACTTATCAAGGGAATGAGGTATAAGGACCAGCAGAAGTTGGAATTAAATTGACTACTGCTGATTAGTCCAATATATTGACCAAAAGATCCTGGAAATTTGTTTTGTTTACTAGATACTAGATAGACTTCTAAATGAGGGAAGTTTAGGGGAGATATTGTAACACCCCGGCATTTCATTTTGAGTTAATTAGCCTCCTAACCAACAAGGGTTATTAATTAAGAAAATTAATGTGAAAATGAAATCTTATAAAGTTGATAAATTATGGGCAAGCATGGACTAACCTTATGAAGAGCTCTCCAAAAGAGCATTTTGATTACTGATAGACAATAGTATTATTTTTCTATGTTCTATATTATTCAGGTTTACTTTGATTGCAATTCATGCCTGTATCCTAAACCCAAATTTCACCTGAAAACCCCAAAATACCCCTTGTAAAACCTGGAGGGGCGCACCCCATTCCCTCTTATTAGCTTGGCACCCCATTCCCTCTTATTAGCGTGGCCATTTCCATCTTCCTCTTGTAAGCTTTAAACAAGTTAATTAAGTATAAGAAAAAGAAATTGACTAAATTAAAACCTAGACTCATGGCCCTCCTCTAAACCTAATTCTTCATCCTATCATTATAATCCTCTTTAGCCACCACCCCTCATTTTCTAATCTATTTCCCTTGGTGACTGGCAATTGTGAGAGTGAGAAAGAGAGAGCAACTGGCTGTGAGAGAAGACGGGACAGAGAGAGAAACTAAGCAAAACACTAACACGTTCTAGCTTCCTCATCCCTTGTTGATGATCAGGGTGGTGTTGCCTTACAGAGATCCATGCATGGGAGGAGACTTTGGTGGCTGTCCGTGCTGTAGATCCAGTGGTGCACACATCCCAAGGCAAGTGAATATACCTCTTTCTTGGAAAATCCATCATCTTTTCTTGTTGATCAAGATCCATGTATTCCATCATGTCGTTAATTGGTTTTGGTTATCAAATCTTGTAATATGTAAAGTGTTGAGACCATAAGCTTAATTTCATGAGTGTCTGAATCGTTTTTCATTATTTTCAGTGTGGCGTGCGACTAGCATTCGCGCCATCGCTTGAATGCTACATTGTAACTTGGCCAACATTTGAACGACGTTTGAATGTTAATGCAAAAATGACCAAATCTGTGTATTTCATGCGTGTATTATTGTAGATCTACAATTTTGACATATTTAATGTCTGATGTAGTTTTGGTTACACGGAACTCCAGTGTAAAAACCTTTCAAATGCTTGGTCAATTGCTTGTAATGCATAGATCTGTGGATCTATGGGCTAGATGACTTGACATTGGACTAGCATGCAAAGCAGCATTCAAACTCTAGGGCCTAGTTCTAGGTAGATCTGTAGATTTACAGACTTGGCTGAGTGATATTGAAAATATATTTTTCAATTTTGTGGGGATCTTCGTGGGTGTATTCTGGGTGGGTTGGGAGCCTTATATATTTAATTCCATGGGGATCAGTTGCTTGTTTTATAAGACAAGGCTGATGTTCGAAGTACCAAGGGAAGCAACATTCGAATGCTAGACTTGTCTAGGGACAAATTGGATATTTCCAGGAAATCTGCCGGTTATGGTAATAACGGAGACTCTTTTCCTGTTCTTGTGGTCTTAATGGCAAGGATCACAGAATTTCATGATTAAAAGACAATTTAGTAGAGAGTAGCAATTGTTGTGCAAGATGCATTCAAGTCAGTGTTTGAACACCAGTGACCAGAATGCTGTTTCGGTCCAAATGTTACGTGTGAGGCCTAAGATGATTATTCTAGTGTTATGTTAGAAGCATAGGATAGTAGAGGGCTCAGTGCGATGCCACATATCAGGTATTAGTGTATTTGGGGAGCTATCCTCTTGTCCTTATTGTTGGTTATCTTCCTTCGAGTGATCTTTAAATGCATGAATATATTCTCAATATTCATGGTTGGGTATAGGAAATTGCATGAAAACAGTACAATTTCAAAGAATATAAAATCTGTAGAATATAGTTTATAGTTGTCTGATATTTAATTCATAAACGATAGATCAAGATCTATGTTCTTGGAGGGATGATTGTGGTTCTACGAACAGTGCATGATGTGATATCGTGGAATATCGCAACGAAGCATCCTAGGTTGACTTGTAGTAGGTGAACCCTATGCCTAGTGTGGGCGAGGGGATTTGATTATAGTGACTCCTATGCCCAGTGTAGACGTAGAAGAATCAAACGTAGCTTTTCCTATACCCAGTGTGGGCATAGAGGATACGAGAGTAGCGTTTTTTATACATAGTGTTGGCATAGAGGATTCCAGCATAGAAACTCCATTGCCCAATGTGGGCGAAGAGGAGTAGGTCGGAGTATATCCTATGCCCAACCTGGGCGGAGAAGAATACTCACGTTCATAGTATTTGCTCACCCACCATGGTAAAGATTCGGAAGGCTAGTCGTGATCACATGCCAAACCAGCAATTATCGATAATCTCAATGTAGCTATACAGCAATTGGAGGTACAGGTTGTTGCTTCATAGTGACAAAATAATATCTAAGAAGATTGTTTAGATATCTCATATAATAATAACCTCTATTAACATAGGTTCAGTGAAACTTATATTTCTTTTAGATATTCATATCCTATAGAATCCTAGTTGCATTAATAGTGTTTAGGTTTAGTGGAAACCCCTTGATAATCGATCATTGCAGTATTCTTGAGACATGGATACAGCGTGGCATTGAGTCTCTGTTAGAGTACGATTGATTATTATGATCTTGTAATAACTATTGCATATCTTGATATTATTATTCGAGATAATTATTGCTTTTTGTCACCATTGATTATGTCACTTACTAAGCTTTCAGTTGAACCTTGGGTTTTACTGGTTCGAGAGTAGTGCAGGATTGTATAGCTAGCCGGTAATTTAGCATTTACTGACAAGCTTGCAAGTAGAGTTGATCCCAGAGTTTAGTTGTATTTATATTGAGCGTGGAGAGGTTCTTTTACCTTCCTAGTCTGTAAATGGATACTTATTTCAAAGCTGCATCCCCTAGTGTTTTTGGTTGTATCTGGATATTATGTTTTACTGCCTTGTGTTTGAAGAGATGGATGTTTTGTAGGATGTTTTATTCATGATGGATTTTTGACAGTTAAATTCGATTTGAGGTTTCGCATGGTTGGTCTGGGCTGGGATCGGGTATTCCGGGACCAGGTCACCACAGATATTGAACCCAGTCATGATCAATTATAAAAATACTTTGACTACAACAAGAGAAAAACTATCCCGCATCTCCTCATGAAAACATGGGACAAACAGTTCTCGCCACCACCAAAGACTTGTGTCACCTCCCAATAAATCGAATCAGCTAAATGCTTCTTTTGGGACAGAAATGATTTATCAAGTTGAACACCGCCATGTCATTGTCAATGTCACTATTAATAGTCATAAATCCCACAAGTTGCAAGCGATCATGAAAATCCTTGCCTCCCATTCTGAAAATTTAAAGATTAACAGTAACTTTCAACCCTCATTGCACATCCTTAGTAATTTAACTCTTTACTGTCTCTAAATTCTATCATATTTTATTGACGGGCTCTATAAAATCTAGGCCAGTCCAGCTCAAGCCTCAAAAAAAAATGCTTAGCCCAAATGAGTCCCCATGCAACTCGTGGTCCAGCCGACACCGGCCTAGCAAACACAGTTCAACACAGGTCGCAACACAGCCCAAAAGCTCTAACCCAGCAAATCTATAAAGGCACACACAAAAGGTCCCACATCGCCTAAACAAGAACTCTTCTACAGACCACACTATAAGGTCAGTTGTTGGAGTAGGCTCCCCCAAGCCCCAGACGAGTTAGCAAATCTGCAACCATCGCAGAGGGTCCATTGTAGGGATTTGGGTCTCCATCCAAAGAGCGCCATCCAGGTGCTCTCCATCCAGGGGCCCACCGTCCAAGGAGCCCACCTTCCGGGGAGTCCTCCGTCCAAGGTGCCCCCTTTCAGGTGCCCTTTGTCTAGGGTGCTCCCTTTCAGGCATCCTTCATCTAGAGAGCCCCCCTTTTAGGCATCCTCCGTCCAGGGAGCCCTCCATCCAGGGTGCCCTCCTTCCAGGCGCCCTCCGTCCAGAAACCCTTCATACAAGGAGCCCTCTGTCTCCATCCACGGAGCCCTCCTTCCAGGTGCCCTCCATCCAAGACATCTTCTTTCTTTCCGAGGGCCATCCCATTCATCTAGGAAGCCTACCATCCAGATGTCATGTTGTTCATCCAAGCACCTCACATCCAGGAGCTGCCCTTCTTCCAAGGGCCATGCCATTCATCCGAGACGCCTGCCATCCAGACGTTATGACGTCAATCCAAGCGCCCTCCTTCGAAGGGGCCTTCACTCCTTCCAGGGGTCATGCCGCCCATCCACGCGCCCTCCTTCCAAGAGCAACCCTCCCTCTAGAGGGCTTTCCCTCCTTCCAAGGGCCATACCATCCATCCAGGAGATTTGCAATCCAGATATCAGGCCATCCATCCGGGGCCCTCTATCCAGGAGCCGCCTTCCTTCCAGGAGGCATTCCCTCCTTCCAAGGACCATACCGTTCATCTGGGAGGCCTGCCATCCAAACATTATACCGTCCATCCACACCCCTTCCTTCCATGAATAGCCCTCCTTCGAGGGGGCCTTCTCTCCTTTCAGGGGTCATGTCGTCCATCCAAAGGCCTTTCATCTAGACGTCATGTCGTCCATACAAGCGCCCTCCTTCAAAAAGAAGCCCTCCTTCCAGGGGACCTTCCCTCTTTCCAGGGGCCATACCGTCCATCCAAGAGGCCTACTATCTAGATGTCATGCCGTCCATTCAGACGCTCTCCATCCAGGAGCGCCCTCCTTCTAGGGGCCATGCCGTTCATCCAGGAGACCTGCCATAAAGGCGCCCTCCTTTTAAGAGCAGCCCTCCTTTGAGGGACCTTCCCTCCTTCCAGGGGTCATATCATCCATCTAGAGGCCCTCCATCCATACATCATGCCATCCATTCAAGCGCCCTCCATCCAGGAGCCGCACTTCTTCTAGGAGGTCTTCCCTTCTTCTAGGGGCTATGTCATCCATCCAAGAGGCCTACCATCCAAACATTATGTCGTCCATCCAGATACCCTCCATTTAGGAGTTAGGAGCCGCCCCTTTGATGGGGCACCTCGAAGCCGCCCACCTTGCAAGAGTCAAGAGCCGCCCCTCAATCGGGGCACCTCGAAGCCGCCCATTAGCCGGGCACATCTCTAAGCCGTCTCTTAATCGGGCACACTTCTAAGCCGCCCCTTAACCGAGGGCGCTTCTAAGCCGCTCTCAACTGGGCGCATTCACACTCAATCCCCATCACATGCATCAATGCATTCTCTTACATCTTCCTTGCATATTTTTATTTCCTGAGAAAAATTTCTAACTTGACAGTCGAAGGATAAACCGGGAAGCGAATCCCACCAACCCTCTAACTTCTTGTTTGTAAGTTGTGGCGCGCAGGTTCCAGGTTAACAAAGACAGAAACCAAAGTCGCTCCAATTCTACCCGCAGTGAAAGGTTGAGTGGCTCCCTAATTCTTACAGCAACCCGAAAACCAATGACGCATCATTGGTGCCATTTGTGGGAACAATTAAAAAGTCTTTTCACTTCACAACTACGAAACAAACATGGTCAATACTCGTGCTAAAGCTAACATGTCGGCTAAAAACATCGCCTTCCGTGGCGACGACCCCTCCTCAAGTAGCCATGGCAATGGGCGACTGACACCAAACGTACGGGTGCTCGGTGCTCAACTAGGCACCCTCTTTCAGACCCTTTGTGCTCGTCTGAAGGCACAACACTCGAGGCTCCGTCCTTCAACATCAAGATAGTACAAGAAGATCAGCATCCCGGGTACGAGCCATTGCACCAGTCGAAGGCTACGTCACCCGTGACAACAACCCCCCGCCAGGTAGCCATGTCGACGGACAATCGACCCTGAGAATGCAAGCACTCGCTGTCCAGCCGGGCGCTCTGGACCTATTGTCCCCAGATAGTCTACACCGGTTTGAAGATGCAACGCTGGGGCTTTTGTCATTCAACTTCCAAGCAATCGGAGAAAGTCAACATTCTCATAGGATCAGCTGTCCTGACATCATCCGGACCCAGACGGCCTTGAGTGCCAGGGCCCCGCAGCAACCAGAGGGTTGACCTAGCAACGAGATATGGAGTGAAAGCCCGAAGCGACAACACCTCTCATTGGTCAGTTGCATAGCAGCAAATCCCACAGAAGCTATCGCAGTCCTTGCAATGGGGGCTCAACATGTTCGGCCCACTGCCCATTGCATAACAATAGGCATTGTTTAGCCAAGTACCATACCAGTCCGAGGTATCTGAGGCCATATTGGTCAAAACAGAACTCGACCAACTGGCAATCGAACAACCCAGCAAGGTAGCAAGGCGCTGCCCAGCCAATCCATGGTGGAGGACCACCTCCCCCGGAGCGTAAAGGTCCTAGTCCAAAGCGCCTTGACGACCCTCCAAAGCAGTGCACGCCGGCCGTGCACCCGGGGCGGTGAACCGGTCCCAAGGGCATAGCATGACATCCACCGCAAAGCACGTACGACAATTCCACACCAAATCTGGGTAAATCTCGCATGCATCATATTGCTTACTTGAATCACACTGTTATTAGTAGAATAATCATTTTACCTGCTCATGCGAATACTTGCATATTATCTCATTGCATCAAACAACCTAGACTGCCCCTAAATCAATATATTCACATTCACCTGTTACAAAACCTCGGCCTAGAATTGAGCGGCCCATAGACTATCGGATTTGAACCTCGGTCCCCGTCACCGAGCGGCCCATTTGCAGTCTAACACCTAGGCTCGGGAGCTCTTAGAGCTCCTCACCGAGCGACCACTAAAACCTTAGGGGCTTCTACAGCAGGAGTGCAACAACCTCCCTCTAACGGAGAGAGCGCCCTCACTTGACGACGGTTGGCAGGCTAGGACCAGAGGCGCATGAGCAACGACGTCCTTGGACAGAACCAGCGCCAATATGGCAATGTGCGGACGACGGCCTACGACTCTATCAGGGCCCAGGTGATGCGGCCAAAAACCTAGCTAGCCTTAGCAAGGCTCACCCACGAGGGTGCAATGACATCTTACCTACAGGATAAAGCACCCCACAGAATGAAGGTGCCATGGCATTCCCTACCCAAGGGAACGAACACCACTGGATGAAGGCAACCGAGACAAACCCAGCGACGATAGCCTTAAGGCTTAAACGGCAACCACATTTCCTCGACGCAATAACCTCCTCTTGGCAAGAGCGAGCGCAACTAGCAAGATGTATTTGGTCGAGTCCGACAACGACAGCACTCATGCTCGGCCGGCAAGCAAGTTCTCCCTGTGCCACGAACTCCTCCTAGCAAGATCGAGTGCAGCCCAGGTGCGCGCCCAGGTCAACCGACAAAGACTGATCAAAGCCTGGCCTCCTCGACGACTCACCAACAACCAAGGCAAACTCCAGATGTATCTCCAGATCATCAGCGTCAAGCAAGGAAGGGCAACTCCTGCCGATCTCGACTTGTGGTTGTGTGGGCTCCGTGCTAGCTCTGAACTCCCACATCACTTGGCTGGTGGAGACGATCCATCAAGCAACACATAAAAAGGCCCTCCATTTATAGCCAGGAGGGGGAATCCACACTCATTAAGTCAACAGGATCACGCATGACGATGTTTGATCATGACGTGCCGAGGGCTGAATTCTCGAACCTCCCGGCATGGGGAGCTAGTGATGGGTTCAATAAAATCTAGACCGGCCCAACTCGAGGCTCACAAAAAAAAGGCTCAACCCAAATGAGTCCCCACGTAGCTCGTGGTCCAGCCGACACCAACATAGTAAACATAGTTCAGGACGGGTCGTAGCGCAGACCAGAAGTTCTAGCCTGGCAGAACTATAAAGACACATACAAAAAGTCCCACATTGCCTAAACAAGAGGAGCCATTCTACGAATCACACTATAAAGTCAATTACTATAGCAGGCTCTCTCAAACCCTGGATGGCTTAGCAAATCTACAACCATCATAGATGCTCCATCCCAAAGCGCCATCCTCCTCCCTGCTAGGGAGAAGTCCTGTCCTCTTCTCCCTCCTAGGGAGGAGGCACCTCCCTGGGAGGGGCCCTCCCTCCTTCCAAGTTCCCTCCATCCAGGGGCCCTCCGTCCAGGAAGCCCCCCATCCAGGAGCCCATCTTCCAGGTGCCCCCTTTCTAGGCACCTCCCTTCCAGACGTCCTCCGTCCAAAGAGCCCCCCTTCCAAAAGCCCCCTCACAGGCATCCTCCATCCAGGGAGCCCCCTTTCAGGCGCCCTCCGTCCAAGCGTCCTCCGTCCAGAGTGCCCCCTTCTAGGAGCTCCCTTCCAAGCGCGTTTCGTCCAGGGAGCACCCCATCCTAGAGCCCTTCGTCCTAGTGCTCTCCATCCACAAAGCCCTCTTTCTAGGCGCCCTCCATCCACGAAGCCCTCCTTCCAGATGCCCTCCATCTAGGAACCGCACTCCTTCCAGAAGGCCTTCCCTCATTCCAAAAATCATGTCGTCCATCCAGACACCCTCTATCCAGGAACCATCCTCCTTCCAAGAGACATTCCCTCCTTCCAGGGGCCATGCCGTCCATCCAGGAGGCCTACCAACCATACGTCATGCCGTCCATCTAGGCACCCTCCTTCCATGAGCAACCCTCCTTCGAGGGGACCTTCCCTCCTTCCAGGGACCATGTTGTCCATCCAGAGGCCTGCCATCCAAACATCGTGCCGCCCATTTAGGCACCCTCCTTCCAGAAGGCCTTCCATCAAAAAGTCACGCCACTCATCTAGGCCCCCTCCTTCCAGGAGCAACCCTCCCTCCTTCCAAGGGCCATGTCATCCATCCAGGAGGTTTGCCATCCATCCAAGCACCCTCCTTCCAGAAGCAGACCCTCCTTCGAGGGAGCCTTCCCTCCTTATAGAAGCCTTCCCTTCATCCAAAGGCCTGCCATCCAGACGTCATGTCGTCCATCCAGGCACCCTCCTTCCAAGAGCAGCCCTCCTTCCAGGGGGCCTTCCCTCCATCCAGGGGGTCTTCCCTCCTTCCAATGGTCTTCCTCGTTCCATCGCCAGGCACGCCATCTAAGAGGCGTCATCTAGACATCATATCTTCCATCCAGAACCGCCCTCCTTCCCAAAAGGCATTCCCTCCTTCCAAGGGTCATGCCATCCATCCAGGAGGCCTGTCATCTAGATGTCATGTCATCCATCCAAGTGGCCTTCAAGGAGTAGCCCTCCTTCGAGGGGTCATGTTGTCCATCCAAAGGCCTGCCATCGAGACATCATGCCATCCATCCAAGCGCCCTCCATCTAAGAGCCGCCCTCCTTCCAGGAGGCCTTCCCTTCTTTCAGGGGTTATGCCATCCATCCAAGAGGCCTGCTATCCAGACATCATGTCATCTATCAAGATACCCTCCATTTAGGAGCCTCCCTCCATCTAGAAGCCGCCTTTCAATCGAGGGCACCTCGAAGACACTTATCAGTTGAGCGCACAACTAAATCGCCTCCTAACCAAGCGCACCTCTAAACCGCCCCCGGTTGGTTGTATTCACACTCTATCCCCGTCAAATGTATCCATGCATTCTCTTACATCCTCCTTACATCTTGCCATTTCCTATGAAAATTTTCTAATTTAAGCATCGGAGGATAAACTGATGAGCGAATCCGGCCAAACCTCTGACATTTTCTATGTAAATTGTAGTGCATAGATTCCAGGTTAACAGTAATGAAGACTAAACCCACTCCACTTCGACCCGCAACGGAAGATCGAGTGGCTCCCTAATCTGTACAACAATTCGGAAACCAAAAATGCATGATTTATCCTAAACTAGTATATTTTATCATAATCCCTCATTTATATTGTTTGTGAGGACTCGTTGATGTCTGATTTACACATTGTGGAAGAAGCCGTTAGTCCCTTTTCCCACACGTTATGAAGTTTCCCACCACCAAGCACAAGCATGGAGTTGTAGAGTAGGGGTAAAAAGATCAAGATTGGTCATAGAGCTTCAAAAGTGGAAACTCCTATCAAGTAAATATAATATTGGAGGAATAAAATTCAAATCTTGCAGTGCTAAACACCACATGGCTCCAATATTTAGAAGGCAAAACCTATCATAGAACAATTACACGGCAGAAATATCCAGAGGCAGATTAATTCCAAAATCAAATTGGTTAATTTGGTTGAATAAAGATCCTGCCAGGTCTCTGTTTTTAGTTTTTTCTCTCTCGCCCAGACGCCTCTCTCTCTCTCTCTCTCTCTCTCTCTCTCTCCTCTCTCCGTGGTATCAACCACTTTTAATGAAGTTGCATATTGACAGCGGCCACTCTGACTTAGAAAATAAAAACAAAAACGGAATATCTCAACGTCAGATGATCACGGCAACTTGATCAGCTAATACATTCAAAAGTGAGCAAAAATATTTTTGCGCTGAATAAGGAGAAACAACCCAAAAATAAAAATTTAGTGACAATTAGGACCGTGTGGAACACATTTTGCACTTTAAATGGATATTACAGAAGTTCCACAGGTGCACATTAACTCAAAGCTTAAGGGCTGTTTTTCATAATTCGATTACTCATGGTACCAAAACTCCGAGTAAGAGTATCTGCATATAGAGAGAAAAGACAGAATATAAAATTAAATAAATAAATTTCGATCAATGTTACTCGTTCCGTTGCGGCTTAAACATACCAAATAACCCCATAAGAGACACACACTCCCTGATGTCACGAGAAAAAAATTGCTTTGAGAATGGACAAGGAATTCTAAAGTTGAGAGGGAAATGGGTACCGGCACTGCAAGAGGTAGGCGGATCTTTCTGGAGATCCTTCAGTTCCTTCGAGATCCGCTTCGACGCCATAAAGAAACCCTAGAAGTTTCAAATCCCTAAATTGACAGTTCGAGAGAGAAAGAAAATAGAAGGTAGATATTATATGATAGGAGAGAGAAGGATCAATACCTGACATCCTCGTAAACTTTTGGCTTGTTTAATTAATTGAAATAAAATTTTATTCTCATATTATTATTATTAAAATATTTATTTTATTATTTAATTAATTTTTAAATAAAATAAATATTTTAAAAATAATATTTATTTATTTAACTCAAAAAATAATAAATATCAATAAATTAGATATCTTATATTCGTTACCTATAAAGAATACTAATTTTTGCATCTCTTTAATTAATATCACAGATTTAACCTTGTTCTTTTTCTCATTGCTTCGATATCAAAACCCTGCTTAACGTTCATATGTCGTTTCCACCAATTGTTTAAAATCATATCTTTTAATTTTATTTTTATATTATTATATTTTTTAAAAATAATTATTTTATATATAATTTATTATATTTTAATAATTAAACATGTAATTAGTTTTAAAAGCAGGAAAATTCACAGTGGAGTGGATTTAAATGCTTTTTTTGCTTTTTAACACTAAAAATAAAAGAAAGTTTCATGTAGTTTTTAAATATACTATTTATATGTATAGTTATTTAATTTTATTAAATTTTAAAAATACAGTATAAATAGTACCTTTATTTATTTATTTATTATAATTTAGTGTAAAATAGATAATTATAAGTTTAATAATTATTATTATTTATTAATTAGATATGATATAATTTGATAATGTAAAACTCATTTGGTGATATATTTTAAATTGTTGGCATGGAATAAAGATATATTTTATTTTAAAATATATTTTTAAAAAGTTTTATAAAAGTATTATTTAAATATTTAAATTTCTAATATTCTAATAAATAGTATCCAATGGAATATTTCAAAATAATATGTGCCGTGAAAGTGTTGTCTATAAATTAATATTTTATGATAAGTCTATTACTCAGGACAAAAATCCTGCTTGCACTCATTGTTAGAATTGCCATAGTGATTTATAGATATAAATAAATATTATAATTTGATATTATTTATTATATTTTATTGAAAAAATATTTTTTGATTATTTAACTCTTTGATAAAAATGTAAATATTTATATGATTAATAGATTAATTTTCTTATCATCACATAAATAATAAAACTACTCATGATAATGTTACGTGAATAGGTTTTAAATTTGGAGTGAAATTATTTTATTAATATTTGATTCTTTGATTTTAAAGAGTGTCAAAAAAAAACAAATATAAGTAATGTAACTCCACATAAAAAAATTTTATAAACTCTCAGTAATATATCTCAAAAATTTAGATTATCATACAAATTAGGAAGTTAATTACTTTGTTTAGATGTCTAAATGCAAATTATTCGATTTTTAAAGTTATGAATAATAATCTTACATACTACAACCAAATAAATTAAAAGTAAGAAATATATAGAATTCACTTTTTGATATATTATCTGATACTCAAATTAGTAATAATTCTAATTAATTTTGAAAGATAATGAAGAATAAAATATTGAAAATAAAAAATGATGGGGATAAGTGTTCGTTCAAAGATTTATGCTCATTTTGTGTACTTGACTGGTTGCGTAGTTTTTTCTTATCTTCTTTTTATTTTTTTTTTCGGATAAATATTTTATTTATATTCAGATATACTGTTTGACTAATCAATACCTGAGGTCAATGAATATATATGATGTCGCTTTGAATAAATAGTGAAAAATGTTACTTACAGTATGTAACAGTCGTTTCTATTTAATGATAAGACTATCTGACTTTTAGGTATAGTATCACTTCGGCCACTCTTTTATATCGATTTATTAAGCTACTCGTTATGGTTTTTTATTATCTAACTATTCAAATTTTACCATTTACTTTATACACTCAAATGCTAATATTCGATTGGCTCCGTAACATCTTCCATTCGATTGTTGATGTTTAAATCTTTAATCTAATGGAGTATTGAGCCGACTCATTTTTTATTGTACCTATCAGAACTAATACTTATTTATTTTTATACCGTAAGTTTTTCCAAAAACAAAAAAATAAGAATAAATATATATACAAAATAATAAACTTAATTTATTTTTCTCTCGACCATTACTCATTTTAAATCTTGACTTGACATGTTCATCAAGACCCAAAAATAAATAAAAACAGTTTTGTTTGGTAATTGTTAATGCAACATCAAGTTTCATATAATGGGGATCTTGTGAGTAATATTCAAATATATATAAAATATTTTCGTGTAATATATTCTCATATATTTATTTATTTTTATAAATTTATATAATTATATATAAATAGATAAAATATCATATTATTTTATAATATATCCTTTTTATATTTTACTTTTCACTAAATATTTTTTATGAGATTGCAAACTTATATCTAAAATTATAATAATTCAATATATTATATATTTGCAGGTTTATCCATTATGTTAACACAAGATATATTTGAAGCCCTTTTTAGTTAAATAAGTGTGAAAAAATGCCTCATAAATAAACCATTTTCTTGCTAAAAACTCCATAGAAAATAAATAGATATGTATATTTTTACTTGTGAAATTAACGGTGATGGTCTATTATCCATGGAACGACTCAGATTTTGAAACCCATGGTGGAAAGGCTATTCAAAACTCGCAATTTATGAAAAGGCCCACATGGCCAAAAGTCTGAATATTGCACAATTTATGATCGCCCATCGATATATGAGCTGGCCCAACAGCCCTCCATTAATGACCCACTCAAAACAGCCCAAGACCCTTTTTTGCTCACCGAGGAAACTTATATAATTAATCAGTACAATCCTGACAAATATTTTGAGAATATTTGTTCACATTTTGCACAATCATTCTCAAAGTGACAATAATCATACTAAACGTCTTCCATGATTACATCAAATAATAAATAATATCCTCTAGTCAGCCACGATTGTCTTAACAGGAATCCACGATTGCGTAATTGTTTCTGAAAAGGGAATTGACATTAACAACCATTCATAATTATTTATATAGTTCACCGATCTTGCATAGATGGTTGTCTGTCAGCCTGAGCGCCTAACTACCTAACCGCTATAAATACCCATTTGCTCTCACAAGTAAAAGGAGAGAAAGGGAGGAAAAGCCATCTACGTGCATAAAGAAAAGTCCGATGGATACTCTCTTCTCCATCGGCATACGAGGTCTCATTTTTTCTCCAACCAACCACTCTCCCATGAACGCAGACATGTCCTCCCTCCAGGAGGCCATCTCTCCGCCAAAAGGTACCACTTGAGGAATTTAGCCCTTTGTCAAACACCCAACCCTACATCTGTGAGCCAAAAGCCCTCCATCCAATAGTCAGCCCTATGTTTAGGAGCCAGCCCACCATTTAGGAGTTGGGAGCCCTTCACTTCTCAGTCGAGCGCACTTCTAAGTTGGCCCTTAGTCGAGCACACTTCTAACCCCTTAATCGGGCGCATCTCTAAGTCGCTCTTCAACCGGATGCATTTACATTCAATTCCTCGTCATATGCATCAATGTGTTCTCTTACATTCTCATTATAATTTTCAATTTGTTGAGAAATATTTCTAATTTGAACGTTAGAGAATAAATTGGAGAGTAAATCATACAAATCATTTAACCTTATATTTGTAATTTGTAATACACGGGTTCTATGTTAACAAAAATGGATATCAGACCCGTTCTAATTCGATCCGCGATAAAATATTGAGTTGCTTTTTAATTCGTTTAACAATCAAAAAACCAATGATGCATCAATCTAACTTGTCAATACATATACTCAATGGATGTGTTGCATACAATGCAAACTTGTAAAAACATAATTATGATTACAAATATTAACTATAATATGTTGGGACCCTAATTACTTATTTGAACCATGAGGAATTAATTAATAACACAAAGTAATAAAGTAATAATCATAAATAGTAAAAAAAAACCTAATTTTTATGTAAAAAACTCCATTTAAAATGATAGAGAAAAATCACTGGATGTTTCATCTGAAATATATCTATTATATAATATGTTCGATTATACAAAACTTCAAATATAATGACACAATACATTATCGCAAATCAACCCAAATAATAGATAATATATGATGAAAAAAAGAAATAAAATCGTTAAATATTGTTCTTAATTTTAAGAATAGCGTATCCAATATTGGTAAAAATTAGAATACAATTTAGAATTTAACTAGATACTTGAATATTTATTTTCTCCATATTCTCCGTCTTTTTCTTTTTTTCTTCTCAAAGTCGGTGCTTTCTAGATCTCAAAATTACAAGTGATTTGTCTTAAAACGCGTAATGTGTTTTTATACTATGAATCTGCGCACGAGTGCCCGTCGAGTACACCTCAACCGCAGGAGCCACTGGGTTCGGCATTTCGAGAGTTGGTCGCACACACAAACACCGTAATTTTCAGACGCATAGCACTCATGTCATCGTCCGAACCATCGAAAGATACATCTAATGGATATGGGATTCACATAAGTTGACTCATAACCCAATGTAATCTACATTCTAAGATGGATATTTCTTGAAAACACATTATCTCCTTTAGAGCTTTGAATTGGAAGAAGAATCAAGGACACCGAAAGGATTTTTGTTTCAATATTACAATAATTGGTTAACATTCATAAAAAAATTATTTAATAAATTATGTGAAGTATAATATCCATCTTATTCTTACATTAACGTACTTTTTTCCAGGTAAATTATTTAATTTTTTTATCATATTTATCATCTTATATATTGTTATTAAAATTTACAAATATATCACTACTCAATATATATAATCATTATTATCAATATAATATACCGCTAACTCATAGTTACTAGTTTATAATATCAAATATATGTATTTAACGCTAATAGAATTTATTAGATATTTGTTGTAAATTGAGTTAATTTAATTTTGTTTTGAGATGAAAAACACATTGATTGGATCTAGATTTTCTTGTAAGAGGCCAACAATCAAACTATAAAATGTAGAGATTATGAGAAAGATATATTTAATCTAACTATACTAATTTATCTAATCATTGTTTTGAATTAATTCTAATCCACAAATCATATTCTTCCTATCTATATAAACAAAGCCGACAATTAAATTTTATAATAAATTTAATTTATTAGTCAAGATATTATCAATAAAACCTCATAATTATATCATACACATTATTAATAGATCAAGTATAAAGTTCCATATTGCTACAAATTTAATTATAGTCTTCGGTTTATTAATATTAAGGGAAAAGGTGCAATCCAATCTTCAACCACTTGGAAAAGGCTACATTGCTTATTTTGGACATCTTTTGTTGGCCTATTTCAATAATTTTGGCAATAAAGTATTAAATTACAAAAGCAAATAAAAGGTCTGCTTGGTACATTGTTGGCACATTTTAAAGGCTCTTTTCATCTTCACCTTTAATTATTTTGCTAGGACACCAACCCTATAACTTTAGGGTAGGTGGGTTTTGAGTTCCACTAGTCTATAAAAGGTTTGGAATCTCAAGACTTTAAAGACGGGAGTAATTATTAGTAGAATGGAATAAAAAATAAATTGTCTGTTTAATTTTAACTTATTAACTCAAAAAATTATATAATATTGTCAAATTATATGAGTGGCATGGATAAACGTAATAAAAAAAAAAGATCCAATTAAAATTTTAAATTGGATATGATCATAGTAAAAATGGTCTATTTAACTTTACCAAACTTGGATTTTAAACTTTGCATTAACAACACAATCACATCAATAAATCATTTTTTTTTACGTAAATAATAACTTTTTACCTAAATAACATTTTTTAAGATATTAATATGTTATGTTTTTTTATTTAAACATCATAAATTTGAAATAATTTATTTTTTTAGATAAGTTATATAAAAATACAATATTTAAAACAAATAGACTTAAAATCATAATTTTAATGGATCTGACATAAATTGTTTAATTTTTACTATAGACAAATATAGTTATATTTTTTCTTTTATTTGAAAACAAGGCATAAATCAGCCTAACCCAACATAATGATCATAATTTTTATTTTATATCAAATATATATCTGGTCTAAACTCAATTTAATTAAGTCTGTTATTTAATAGTTGTTGACAAAAAAATTTTGATATTTAATAATATATTATTATTTATTATTATAAATCTTATTTAAATATTTATTTGTTGTCTTATAGATATTAATTAATGCATTTGGTCAAACTTATATGAATAATTTTTTATATATAGAAGTATAATTTATAAACAAATTGAGGATAGTTTTTAGAGCAATAACGAGGTTATTCTATGGAGAAGTAAAATTTGAGAGTTTAAATACTAACAAATACGATTATTTTTTTAAATTTAAGCCCACCCAACTAGCAAAATCTATTAATCAAACTCTTTTTATTTTGGATAATCCAAGTTCAAATAATTATAATTACATACTAATTAGGTACTTTTTCACCAATTGGTTTAGTTATAATGACCAACAAGATACAATTTTATTGATAATAATTATGCTTTAACACAATTTGATCACTAAGCACCAAGCCATATCCAACTATAGACATTAGCATTGCCGAAATTATTAAACAATAAAATAATTATTATGTAGGGTAATTAAAATAGTGTTAGATTAGGCATAAGAAGCCTAATATTTTGTGTTTTTAATATAAAAAATTGTAGAAAATTTCAATCTTGGTGTAATCTAATATGAAATACTTTGATTTTATTTTAAAGTTAGATTTTGAATGAAACTTAAATTGTTTAATTAGAATTGGATTAAGTTTGAAATTTCTATACCACAACTTAAAACTATCCCAAATATAATATAAATAACATAAAATAATATGTAATACCAACATAATTTAATTATTTTTAAGAGTTAAATTATATTTTTATAGATTATAAGGTAGAATGCCAATTAATAAAGTGCATTTCAAAATTAATTCACTAAAAGTTATACTGATTTTATTATATTTTCATTTTTTAATGAAAGGTAATAATTTTGGGTTGAGTTTGGCTTTTAATATAACTAAATTATGAAATATTTACACCATATAAAATATTATGGGTTAAATTTAAGTTATTGAGTTGACTTGTACATGGCCATTTCTATTATCGGATCTAACGAAAGCAATTAAAAAATCACATAAAATAATACGATTCAAAATCAATCAACCAGCTGTAATCACGATGAAACGTCTGAACACGTGGGCCCAACCTGATCATTGATTTTGCCGACCCGTCGTTGTTTCATCCCCACCTGAGTTGACATTATATAATTATTTAAAAGTTCATCCAATGGTCAACTGACACGTCAACTTCGATTCCACCAATCAACAGTCTCCACCAAAGACCACCAGAACATGCCAGACCAACGAGATTGAGACGGATTCTATTTTCTAGTGTGATGGATTTAATTATTTTTTTAATTTTAATTATTTATTTATAAATAAAAATATAATTTAATAATAAATATTTAATATATAAAAAATGAGTTTTTTCATAGCAATGAGAGATAAAACTCCTCTGAT
Organism: Nepenthes gracilis; assembly: GCA_033239525.1. Classification (NCBI taxonomy): domain Eukaryota; kingdom Viridiplantae; phylum Streptophyta; class Magnoliopsida; order Caryophyllales; family Nepenthaceae; genus Nepenthes; species Nepenthes gracilis. The sequence goes on from BSYO01000009.1 coordinate 3,521,498, forward strand.
CCTGAATTATAGATCCCAAGAATAAATTTATACATTTTGGAACATGTATTGGTGAATTATTTTTCAACCCTTATAACACATGATTATAGATGTTTGTTACATGGTAGGTGCAATTTTGATTTATACCATAATTACGTTTTTTAGTGTTACTATCTAGATAATTTGTAGCTAACCTTCTAAATTATGATTATTTGGATTTAATAAAATGGGACAAACTTAATTTATAAAGACATGGAATAAAAAAAACTTAAATAGGCTATTCAATTCAAAATAATGTACCTAAACCTATCAATTAATTTAGTCAATTAGCCCAAATGTTTTAGACTAGGCCATTGACTAATATCACTGTTGAGTTGATCCATAGTTATTTTAACATAATTGGCAATCGTAGTGCGCCAAATAATAATAAGATCGATACTGATTGAAAGTTGTGTTGCCGTAAAAAAATTGCTTAGGCTAAGGTTGGACACCAGTAGAAACACAGTGGCCAAGGGGTGTGATGATTGGAGAATATGCCTTGGGTTGGTGTGCGAATTCAGCCAAGGTGCATATGTCGACTGAAAATGAATAATACAAACCTTGGAAACTATACTTGTTGTCGAGATCTACCAACGCATATGACTTGAAAATAGGCACAAGACATCATCTACCAATACGGTACATACTTGAAAATTTTACCCACATTTGAGGTTCGAGACAATATCTTTTACTCAAATCATACATTTAATTAAAATTTACCATACTTTTTAAGTTTATCTTTGAAAAGAAACTTTTCCTGACTAAACATCTTGGTCTATAAAAGGGAGAAAATGTTTTGGAGAAAGGAATAAAAAAAAGGGAGGCATTAAATTACAAAGAGATAATGATGATCATTATCCAAATCATCAAATTGATAATAATATAAGATAATTATCTCTAACAATAATGATAACTTACCGCTAATAACGCCCTCTAATAATGGCCCCACGCCTCAACTCTCCAACTGATCACTCTGTTTTGCCACATTTCTAATTACCTTTTAATAAATTGAGTGTATATTAATTTGAATATTAAATAACTCTTTCAAAAAAATTTTAGATCCCTTAACCGAATTTTTTCTTAAATAAAATTGATTTCTTAAATATCCATTTGTGCTAGAGTTGATATTGCTATGACATAGTTATAGGTTTTAGCCGAGCCGAGCGCGTCGAGCCGAGCGGCTTATTCAAGCCGAATCCAAGCCGATTTACAGCCGATTGCAACCTTTCTCTTAATTTCGTCTTCCTCGACTCTTCTACCTCCTTCTACCGTTTAATTCAACTGATTGCTGAAGCATTAGTGGTCCATTTAGTGTTGATAACTCTCTCATTCATTGACACATCAATTCTCGACCGATTTATGAACGTAACGCACGATTGAGGCTTTTGATGGTTTTACCTATAAATAAACGTTCTGGTTTTGTCCCTGGCACCTAACTCAACTAATACACCATCTAGAAGAGTTAGGTGTGTCCAGATACTCAAAGTCGGTCCGAATCTCATATCCCAAAATAGAGCAAGCAAATGGTGGGAGGTATAAACTAGATTCTTAATTCCGCTTTCGTGATTGTTTAAGCCACATTATTTGCTAACATTTGGTATCAGAGAGAGGCATCGCCTCTACCTTTTCCGTTCTGTTATTTTTTATTTTCGTCCGAAACTTGAAAATCTTAAAGTCTCTATTTTTTTAAGATTCGGTAAAAACAAGCACTGAAAATCGTTGAGAAATTAAAATTTTAAAATTTTCATATATTTTGCATCAATTTTGGTATTCATATGATGCTGTTTCAATCGGGTCTGTAAAACGGGTCGAATCGGGCATTGTCGGGTTCGGGCGAATCCGACGAAGGAAGAAGACGACTTGAATGGCGTCGTTTACTGTTGCTACAGTTATAAACGTCGTCGTTTTGTCTTCGATTTTTTGTTTCTTGAACGGCGTCGTTTCGTGGGATCATATTCGATTTTTAAACGACGTCGTTCTGCTACAGTGTTTTTAATTAAAAAAAATAATAATAATAATAAACGCGGTTTTGGACTTGGGCCGTTTTTGTTCGCGGCCCAAATCCAACGTTCGCGTTTGGTGTTCACTGCGTAAGTTGCAGCCTGTTTCGTACGCGGCCCAATCGCTTCTGGCCCATCACCGTAGCATTACAGGAAAATTAAAATGCGGCTTGCGAACGCGGTGGCCAAGTTTCGAATGCGGGTCGTGGGGAACGACACCGTATCACCGCTGCGCTGAACGCTCGGTTGGTGTTTATTTGGGCATTTAAATGTATTTTATATATTTAAAACGAATAAATATAATATATATATACGTATATATTTATATATATAATTATATTATTATATATAAAGAATAAAATATGATATTCAAAATATAATTGTATATATATTTATATAATGTCTAGTGATTAAAATAATTTAATTAATCGGGGATTGGCCACAGCGTCATTAATTAATAAAATTATTTTTATTGTCACGTGTGGTATAAAGATATTAATTGTGGTTAATTATTTTTTATATAATAAAATTTATCACACATAAAATTTTATTATATTAAATTAATTAATCATGATAAAATATCAAATTATTTTTCATAATTTGCCCACAAGGATTAAGAATTAAAATATAATTTGATAGTTTTATCAAAAAATTGGATATGAATCTACTTGAATTAAAAATTTATCCCATAGGTAAATTTTTTATCAATTGATTCATGATGTATACTTTACATTGGTAAAATATAATTCTGTACTTTGTTAGCCTCATTTGTTGGATGTTAAGCGTGTATTTTTTTTTATACAGTTATTCAATCTGTTAATCTTTTCGACATAAGATGTGAAATTTTTGAACTAAAATGTGATAACTATAATATGTGAAAGGAGAAAATTCTTCTTCACTTAGAGTGGATGGACATAAATTATGCTATCCAAAAGATTTAACCACTCGCTTTCTTTACTCTTACCACTCTCAGGAAGATGTAACTCTTTATGAACGTTGGGAGCGATCTAATCACCTCAATTTGATGTTTATAAAGATTAAAATTTCTACTTGTATTCGTGGTTCTGTCGATCAACATAATAAAGTGTGGGATTTACTAAAGGTTATCGATGAGCAATTTGTAACTTCAGATAAAGTACTTGCTAGTACTCTGATAATGAAGTTTTCATCTATAAGGCTCACCAGTGTTAAGGGTGTGTGTGAGCACATAATGCAGATGAGGGATGTAGCGGCTCAATTGAAAAGCTTAGAGGTTAAAATGTCTGAACCTTTCCTTGTGCATTATATTCTAAACACGCTTCCACCACAATACGAACCTTTTAAAATCTCTTACAATATATATAAAGATAAATTGTCAATAAATGAACTCATGACCATATGTGTTCAAGAGGAATGAAGGCGCATGATGGAGCAAAGTAAGAGCGTTTACATGCTCAAAAAATGAAAGTTTCAGACACAAGCCAAAAAGAAGGAAAAAGGTAAAATACCTCATTAATCTGACATCAAAAAGGAGTCCAAGTGCTTCTTCTGTAAAAAGAAGGGACACGTTAAGAATGACTGTATCAAGTATCAGAATTAGCTTGAAAAGAAAAGTAATCCATTCTCTTTTGTATGTTATGAATCTAATATGGTTAATGTTGCACATAACACATGGTGAATTGATTTTGGTTCTACAATCCATATTTTAAATTCTTTACAAGGCTTGTAAAACCTAAGGAAACCAGTGGGCAGTGAATAAAGCATCTTCTCCGAAAACAAGATGCGTTCACATGTGAAGGCCATTGGAACATGCAACTTAGTTTTGAGTAGTGGTTTTATTTTTACACTAGAAAATATCTTTTATATTCCAAATTTCTCTAAAATTTGATTTCAAGACTTGTGCCTTATGAATATTCCGTCACATTTTTACACTCATTTTTCAGTTTATATAATAAGTTTAATATTGTTGAGAATGGTACACTAACTGATTATCTTTATTACTTAAATTTGTAAAACAATACCTTTTTCAATACAGTGCATATTGATGCTAAAATTAAACGATGTGTTATGAATAAATATTCTTCTATATTGTTGCATAGGAGATTAGGTCATATATCCATTGATAGAATTAAAAGATTGATAAATGATAGAATACTTAGTACTCTGGGTTTGAAATTTTTCTCTGATAAATTTAAAATGAAAGATATGGGTAATGCATCTTATGTCATGTCATCAAGATACATCGAGACAGACCACGTTGTGTTATGAATAAATATTCTTCTATATTGTTGCATAGGAGATTAGGTCATATATCCATTGATAGAATTAAAAGATTGATAAATGATAGAGTACTTAGTACTCTGGGTTTGAAATTTTTCTCTGATAAATTTAAAATGAAAGATATGGGTAATGCATCTTATGTCATGTCATCAAGATACATCGAGACAGACCACGTTGTATTCTGGGTTTGTCTCAAGAGACCTATATCAATAAAGTTTTACAGAGGTTTCGGATGAAAGATTGTTCACTAAGTGTAGCACCTATTGTGAAGGGTGATAGACTCAATTTGAGCCAATACCTAAAAATAATTTGGAACGAGAACAAATTTAAAACATTCTATATGCTTCCATTGTTGGAAGTTTGATATATGTTCAGGTATGTACAAGACCTGACATAACATTTGCAGTTGGAATGTTAGAAAGATTTCAGAATAATCCAGGAATGGAACACTGAAAAGCTGCTAAGAAAGTGATGAGGTATCTTCAAGGTACCAAATGCTACATGCTTACATATAGATGGACCGATAATTTGAAAATATTGGGGTCCTCTGATTCAAACTTCGCCGGATGTGTTGATTCATATAAATCAACATCCGGTTACATATTTTTGTCTACCGGTAGAGTTGTATCCTGGCGAAGTGCAAAGCAAATATTGATTGCTACTTCCACTATGAAAGCCGAGTTCGTTGCTTGTTTCGAGACTACAAAGTATGGTGTATGGATGAGAAATTTCATGTCTAGACTTAGAGTGGTTGATTCATCTCAAGGTTATTAAAGATATTTTGTAATAATTCAGCTGCTGTTTTTCTGGTTAAAAATAATAAAAGTAGCAGTCGAAATAAATATATTGATATTCAGTTTTTAGCCATAAATGAACACATTAAAGGAAAGAAAATTGCTATTGAGCATATTAGCACTGAATTGATGATCGCCGATCTTTTGACAAAAGACATGCCATTATTGAGGTTCAAAGATCTTGTAACAAAAATGGGACTAAGTTCTATTTTATAAATTTTATTGTATGGACAATGATATTTGATAAAAATTTCTATTTATCTGTTGTGATATTTCTCAAAATTGTATACACATTGATTGATTTAAAAATATCATTAATTATTAGACAAAGAATAAATATATGGTTTATTCATAAAGTAATGTTATCGTATACAAATATAACTTGAGAAATGTAATATATTGTAATATATGAAAGATATTACTCATTATTAGAGGACTTATCACCATGATTCGTATATTTATTTTTTGAGTTTGAAAATTGATGAGTTTGGTTATCACATCAAGTAAACACATGGACCAAGTGGGAGAATATAAGCTTTAAGCCGAGTGCCGAGCCGAGCGGCTTCTTCAAGTCGAATTCGAGCCGGTTTACAGCCGATTGCAACCTTCCTCTTCATTTCGTCTTCCTCGACTCTTCTACCTCCTTCTACCGTTTAATTCAACTGATTATTGAAGCATTAGTGGTCCATTTAGTGTTGATAATTCTCCCATTCATTGACACATCAATTCTCGACTAGTTTGTGAACTTAACGTACGATTGAGGCATTTGATGGTTTTGCTTATATATCAAACGTTCTGGCTTTGTTTCTAACACCCAACTCAACCAATATACTATCTAGAAAAGTCAGGCATGTCCAAAAACTCAAAGTCGGCTCGGATCTCATATCCCAAAAACAGAGCAAGCAATGGCGGGAGATATAAACTCGATTCTTAAATCTGCTTTCATAGTTGTTTAAGCCACATTATTTACTAAGAATAGTTTTACCCATAAGATCTATAATTCAAACCAAACCTAATACATCAATTAAAACTAAAACTATTGAATAAGATAAAAATTCACACGTTAAAATTTACAATATTTATTAAATAATTTTCAAACCACTCAAAAAATCATTAAATAACAATCGAACACTGACAAATACTGTGGCGGTCTCTTTCACGACTTTTATTCAGATTAAATGACACATGATAGGAGTTTGGCATAAATGATATGACCCTATTCATTATTCAAGGGAGTTCCATGTTACAAGTCACTTAATTAAGAGCTACGTTATTTAGACGAGGTATAATATTAGGTGTGTAGTAAATTATTCTTGAGACTTGTCAACTTCGTAACTTACTATTTCACGTGTATGCTCTGTCTTTATTATGCAGATACTAACCCCATTTGCTTCAAATAAATGCAAAACGACGACACATGTACGACTAAATTGAAAATTATAAATATTTTTAAATATAAAATCATTTCTGAAAAAGTCGTAATTGATTGTGTTTATTATTATTATTATTATTATTATTATTATTATTATTATTATTATTTAAATTCTTAAGTTAAAACTTATTAATGATGTGAAAAATCTACAGAAAACTTCAGTAAATTTTGTATTTTTCAAAATTTATTCAATTACAATATCCGACAAGTTTTTGTCACATTCTTAATTTTTATAATAAATAGCTCTAATTTTGCCAAAAAAAATTTAGAAAATTGTAATTTTTAAAATATTAAGCAATAAAATTACAATATAAAATAATTTATTAACAAAATACAATTCTCAATAAATTAACAAATAAATGATATTAATAATATTTTTATTTTATTATTTTACGACATGATACGCAACGGCTGCTGAGCTCGTGAAGAGTTTTATCCTTCCAACCAAACGGAGCGCTTACTCTTCAGAGTATATAACGATCCTTTTCAGTACAGCAGGAACAGTCTTGCCTCCTTCCTCCCACTGAATCCTCACCCTCTTCTCAAAATCTTCGACCAAAAGTAGTAATGGAGTAACGGTTTCTATGCATTTCGACATATTTTGAGTTCGGAATGTTAATCATCACTCTTTTGCATCGGATGCGACTCTAAAGTGCCTAACTTTGGTCACATTAATCGTTCCTACTCAGGTTTTTGTTTTCTAGCTGTATTCCGTGGTTGCAGGTTGAATGTTTTCGCTTCGCGTTACACTTCACTCTCTATTCTTTATAATAAGTCCAATATTGTCATCAAAATTTTTATTTTTTAGGTTGTAATCGGATTGTAGCTGATTGAATGCGAAACAGAAGTGAGTTATGGGGAAAAAACCGACTCATTCTCCGCAGGAACGAGTTGTTCGACGTTTAGTGGCTTAGATCTGAGAGGAAGGATAGTATTCAAACTCAATGTGTTGTGTTCTCAACTTAAAGATCGATTCTCTTGAAAGCGGAATTTCTTCATTTGATTCTTCATTTTTATTCCCTCCTTGTTTTTTTTTTTTTTTTTTTTTGGGGGGGGTTCTCTCATCTCTATATCTCATCATTGGACATTTTTATTTTGACTTAAGGTGAAAAGGAGCAGAAAGAAGTTCAGATTCTGCATATATGATGCAGATCTTGACTAATAATCGTCAAATTTATTTTATTTTCGTTTATATTCTAAATTGAAAAATATATATATATAGGATAGTATCCAGCAGGAGAAATCAACTTAGCTTCTGACGACGAATACCTTTTTTCTTTATTTCATCTTACAGACTATCATTCTCCTCGAGAATTTTGACGTGCATTCGTTGTTGAAAGGCGGAAAATAGCAGAAAAACTGTAAAGGATTTCAAGTTTTCTATTCGCAGAGAGAGGGAGGGAGATAATGGTGGATCCCTCTATTTTCTCCGTGATAGTGCTGGTGGTTTGGTATTTCGGTTTGTTCGTAACCGGAGGAAATTCAGAGCCCGTCGATGATAAGAATTATTTACTTAATTTTTCTTACAATTTGCCTCATCTACGTGAGCTCAATTGGAGGGAGAACTCTTCAGTATGTGGAAATTGGACTGGAGTGACCTGTAATAGTGACAATTCCAGTGTAATTGCCCTCCGGCTGCCGGCAGTTGGATTTAACGGCCAAATTCCAAATAACACGCTCGGCCGTCTTTTAGCATTGCAGATATTAAGCCTTCGATCGAATAATATAAGTGGTCCTCTCCCTCCTGACCTCTCTAATCTCAGAAACCTCTCAGTGCTCTGTCTTCAATACAACAATTTCTCTGGCCCATTGCCCACTGATTTTTCTGTGTGGAAGTATCTCACAGTTGTTAATTTGTCCAACAATGGCTTCATCGGTGGTATCCCTCAATCTATGTCAAAACTGACCCAGCTCACATCTTTAGATCTATCTAGGAATTTGCTTTCAGGAGGTATTCCTGATTTGGGGATGCCCGGTTTACAACAGCTAGATTTGTCACATAATAATCTCACTGGTGCTGTGCCAAAGTCACTGCAAAGGTTCCCAAGTTCAGCATTTATCGGGAATCATGTTACGCTGGCAAATTCACCTCAATCCTCCTCTGCTTTTGTACCTTCATCTCAAGTGAACCAAAAGCCTAAGGATAGCCGAAAGCTTCGGGATACATTGTTGGAGGCAATTATAATAGGCTGCAGTATTTTTGGGCTCGTGGCATTTATTTTCCTATTCCTAGTCTGCTGTTCAAGAAAGAAACGGGAAGTTGGGTTCACTGGGAAGTTTCCAAAGGGGAACTTGTCTCCAGAGAAAGCTATTTCTGGGGGTCAAGACGCCAAGAGCCGAATGGTATTCTTTGAGGGCTACAATTATGCATTTGATTTGGAGGATTTGTTACGGGCTTCTGCTGAAGTGTTGGGAAAGGGGACATTTGGTATGTCCTACAAGGCTATTCTAGAGGATGCAAATACTGTGGTGGTGAAGAGGCTGAAAGATGTGAGTGCTGGTAAGCGGGAGTTTGAGCAACAATTGGAGGTGATTGGAAGTATTAGGCATGAGAATGTGGTAGCACTTAGGGCTTACTATTATTCCAAGGATGAGAAGTTAATGGTCAATGATTACTGCAGTCACGGGAGCGTCTCTGCATTGTTACATGGTATGTTGCTTTCTTCTGTGGTCTATTCTTTATGTACATGGCCTATCTTGAATTTTGCTTCATTGAGATTTCTCTAGTGACTAATGCTTTGCTACTCTTTACAGAACTTCACAATTTTCTACGTAGGAACTCAGTCTTTTTTATTTGTCCACTTGTCTGTGACTTCTGGTGGAGCAATATTGGTTTCTTTAATATTGTCAAATCACAGAAATATGATTAAATCTTTACATACTTTGACCAGTCATCTCTTTCAGATTTCAAATTCTAATTTTTTTGTGTGAGAAATCATCTGATCTACAGAGATATTCCTTCTCTGATAAATATGAGGCAAAACAAGCCATCTATTACATTTTTTAAATAAATTATTGAAGAGCACTATCTCGGCAAACAGATGGCTGAGCATGGCCACATACAAATATAAGTTAAATATTTATGGCCCTGTTGAAGTCTCGCAATACTTCAAAATTATCTCTTATTCAGATTCGAAATTCCATTTTACATGATAAATTGTCCTATTTAAGGTCTATTCTTTTTACGGTACAGATGGACGCTAAACAAACCATCTTCTGTGAAATTTGGTTATTTCCTTCTCACAGTGCATTGCTTTGCAAATCTCTTCTGAGATGACTGAGTTTGAAACTTCTAAATTATCAATGTTTTGGCTTCCTAGATGTGAGTGCGAATTTGGACACTGCAAAATATTTCATTATTATCTGATGATGACACCCCATTTGTTAAGGTAGCTGGCCAAAAGTACCAACTTTGTCCATCTAAATTCTCCCGTGTTGTGCTTGTTTGTTCATATTTGCAAGATAAGTCATATTTTGCAAAAAAGAAGCAAGACACCTGTGGTTGTTGAGATTTTTCTCTGAGCCTGATCTATGATGTCAGCATAGACTGAAGTTACACAATGCTGAAATTCATGTATCTGCTAGGGCTTAATAGTTGATGAGCCGTTTACTCCTTAGTTAAGTTTAAGTTAAAGAGGGGACTCCCGGCCTGGTTATTTAAAACTTGCAACATATCAACAAAACTAATCATACATTTATGGTATAGAGATATGTTAAAGCAACAGTAGAAGCTTAAGCTTTATATTTATTGCATTCATACTATTGATCCTCTTAGTATAACCATGGTTCCACATGGTTCCACTTCTTCCTCTATGTATTATTTCATCCAGCTATAATAATGGAACCTTGGCTGCCTACCCTGCCTTATGCCTTTAGCCGCACTTTCGTGTAGAATTCTTCTCTATATTGGATCCTAATTGCTAGTCTAGGTGTTTCGTACTTATATATAAATAACAAGTTTGGTAACTTTGAAACTTCACGTGGACATAACATTTCCAAAGAGGGAAAAAAATGAGGAAAATAAAACCACCTTGGCATATCTGTGATGACTTGCTCTACCATGGAGAGTTCCTGGGGGACTGAACCTCACCTCTGAGGCGCAGCCCCTTTGCCTCGGATCTAACGGCGTTAGATATAAAATCAACGTTCCATTTGTTTATTGATTTTTGTTTTTTTCTAAAATTACTTCAACTTTTTTTAAGCAAAATATATTGGCCGTTAAATATATATTCAACTTTTTTGCTTTGTTCCAAGCGAGTCTAAGGTAAAGCAGAAGTGGTTTGTATGCCTACTTTACTGTATGAAATTGAAGTATTTAGTTGTTATAGAAATGCATTTTTACAGGTAGAAGAGATGAGGATGGGATTCCTTTAGACTGGGAAACCCGGCTGAGGATTGCCATAGGAGCCGCAAGAGGCATCACTTGTATCCATGCATGCAACGGGGGGAAGCTTGTTCACGGAAACATAAGATCGACAAACATATTTCTCAACTCCCAACGATATGGTCAGGTCGCAGATTTTGGATTGGCGACAATAATGAGTCCACTAGCCCTTACTATTTCCCGTGCTTCTGGCTATCGGGCCCCTGAAGTAACTGACACCCGGAAAGCATCCCAGTCTTCTGATGTCTATAGTTTCGGTGTATTTCTGCTTGAGCTTCTTACGGGCAAGTCCCCCGTCCACACCACTGGCAGCGATGAACTCGTTCACTTGGTCAGGTGGGTCCATTCGGTGGTCCACGAAGAATGGACCGCTGAAGTATTTGACATCGAGCTGATGAAGTGCCCAAACATAGAGGAAGAGATGGTCGAGTTGTTGCAAATAGCAATGGCTTGTGCTGCAAGGGTCCCCGAGCAGAGACCCAAGATGGCCGATGTCCTGAAGATGATGGAAAATATTCGGCAAAATGATACCGAGACCCAGCCAGAAACCAGTTCGGCCCCTGTTCTTCCTCAGTAGTTGGCTATGAAACTAGTTATTACTGCGCTAGAATGAGCCTTTTTTTTTTTCTCCTCCTCCTTTATTCTCATTTCTGGACCTTTTGTTGCATACCTTCATTTCAAGATATTATGAAACGTTAATTTTCCTTAAAGTTAGGCGCAAAAGGATAACGGGCACTGTTTGCATAAGTTAGTGTGTATTGCCATTCTTAGTGGTTGATTGATTTTGTTGGGTAGACTGCGAGTTGTCCTGATAAAACATCTCCGATCATAAACGACGAAGAAGCTATATTATTTTATAAATACGTGTTGACTTCTGACCTATAAATTTAGGTCTATGGATTTTGACAGTATCTAATACACACACATCTGCTTCTTAGATGAGAAAACCAAGCTGATCAACCAACGAAGGTGGTCGCTTAAAGGGATTCTTTCTTATTTATTTATTTATATTTTTGGGGATTGGGGAGGTAATTGATTTGATATTACTTGAAAAGGGTAATAATTTTCTGGGAATAATATTAATTTTTTAATGATAAAAATTAACATTTCTAAAAGAAATTATAGTTTCGAAGTAACATTAATTGAATAATAGATTCAGGTGGGTGCAATAGATTGTAATTCTAATTTAGTGTGAGCCAACCTTTTGAAAAAGGAGTTGTTATGTAAATTGGTCGCTGAGATTTATAATCATTTTTATTATTTTTAAAAATTATATTTAATAATAAGACAATATAAGAAATTTTATTCATCGTATAATTTTTTTATAAGGTATAATTATTGATCAGTTATTGACTACAAACAACTAAATAAAAACGAAAGATATAAACAAAATAAAGTATCCCCTTATTTTTATTTTTTTAAAAATTTGGAGTAATTATTAAAGTAATTAAGATATTAAAAAAATATAGTTTAAATAATTCTCTTGTACTGAAAGAGAAAAGATTTTGTTCAATTAATGGATTTTCGAATGCCAAAGAAATAAAATAAAATAATTGGCTGCCTTGTAACAACAAATCAGAGTGGCGCAGCGGAAGCGTGGTGGGCCCATAACCCACAGGTCCCAGGATCGAAACCTGGCTCTGATAAGGAAGAGCAAGCTTCCACATGCCAACCTCTGTTTTTTTCCGCCTCTTTGTCGTTTTATCAATTGTTTCTCTTTTTCATTGGGTGAGCTCTGTCGTTTCGCCCTTCAGCGAGGTCGTTTTATCCCTCAGCTTGAACTGTGCCGCTGTTATGATCTTTTAAATAGGAATTCTCTCACTATTTAACGTTTGTAATTATTTTAAAAATAATAAACGGTAGAGATGAAGATAAATTTTACTATGTTATTTTAATTTTAAACTTCTATATTATATAAAAAAAGTAAATTTTATCATGAGAATGTGTATTTTATTTTATCATCCTTTCAATGAATTATTTTAAATATAACAAATGATAGATATTAAGATAATTTTAATATGTGAATGCCCATGTCATTAAATAATTCAGACATTAATTTGGTCGCATCTTGTTTTCAAATTAAACAGGTTTGCGCAATGGTTCAATTAGTTAAATATTGATTTAAAAAAAGTAAAATAAAATATTATAGAAAAATATATTATAACATTAAGCAGGTAGCTCAGTAGAACTGCTTACTTAATACTATTCTTGCCTTTTAAGATCGGTAAATAGACATATTTTTTATTTTTTATTTTGAATAGTTGATAGCTGATGATTGATATTATTATAAAAATTACAATTATATATTAAAGCAATGGTTTATCAAAACTTAGCCATGACAAAGCGGACTAAGATATAATTAATAATTTGTAGGGTAAATTTATAATAGGAAAGTGTTTTTTTCAGAAAATATATTGTCCTTGTTGAACCAATAGTTGTTTTAATCAACCATAACAAATATATTTCAGAAATAAATTAATATATCATGCAAAATCAATATTTATAATAAATAAATATACAGACAAAAACTTCTGATAACTATTGATGTCATGAGGAATCAATAATTTTTGTTTTAATTTTTTTTTGGCTCTATTATAACTATTATCAAAGGACTATAGTAGTTTCTTTATTATATTCCATTAGTAGTCATTGTAGAGTGCAAATATTAGACATTACATGCTAATTGGTAAAATTATGACAGAGATTTCTAATTTACATATTAACAAAGACTTTAAATGGTAAAAAAAAATCAAACAAAATATAAAAAGTTATGCTATAATGCTGCACATAAATTTATTACTGATGGGCAGGCCTATAGCTGGCAGGCCCAATAAGAAAGCGGCCCAAAATTCAGAAAGGCCCAACGCGCATTAGACGGTCAACGCTAACGCGTTGACCGCCCGACGCGCAACAAACGGCCAACAACGCTCCTTTAAGATTGTTCACGCTTCTATTGACCAGAAGTACTGTAGTAGCAGACCGTAAAAGATAGTAAATCTAGTACGGGCCAAACTCAATTTGACAAGCGATTTCGTACACGAAAAGCAACGATCCTTTCCATGATTACACACTTTTCTAAAAGCCGATCTCCTCTAAAAAAGGCAGCAACTGATTCAGCGCCAATGACAGAGTCTAACGGTCACGAGAACATGAAGGGAAGGCAGATAATCTGATATCCGTTGCACTATTAAGAAGGAAAAAGATCCATCAAATCACGCCAATCACGATTACTAACTCAGAGAAAGTCGTCCGGTGCTAGGCCAAGGAAGTTGGCTCTCCCCACCGTCTATATAAACCCAGGGTCTTCACTCTGAAAAGAGACACGCTCTCTAACTCACTTTCTAGAGAACATACGCATTCAGAACACGCTTCCTAAGGCAAAAGAGACTTCCCGATTCGGTCTAAGTTACGAACGCTTACAGTGCTTGAGCAAAACTCTCTCTCTGTAAAACATTCACCTTCCAATCCCACTCAAGACCTCCAGATTGCAGAGTCCCCTCCGACCTTTTGAGAATCGTCCTCCAAAGTTTCTACGCTTTCAGGACACAGCTTTCACTTGTTCTCTGTGAACAGCGAGTTGGAACTTACACTCTCAGCGGGCCACGGGATTACCTCTACTTCTACAGGCCAACACTCCCGACAAATTTACTCTTTTTCTCTCTCTCACTTATCAGTTTACTTTCCACAGTTCAAAGGCTTTTTACTGACTTGTGCGTCAGAATGTTTTCGCCCGGATAACCTCCCACCGGCACCTGACCTCTCATTTTCTGTAGTGATATGTAGAATTCAGACTCGGTGAACAGAACCGAATCCAATCAACCGTTCGAATCCGAATCTGTTCGAAATTAGATTTAGGTACGCATCAATTACACATTTCAATAATTAATTAGACTCAACAGATATTTTTTTAAAAAATATATTTGTTAATAATTAATAATACTATAATATAATATGATAAAGTACAATAACACCAAACTTAGAGTCCCACAATACGCAATTGTAGATTGTCACGTAATTATCACAAATTAATTAGTATATCTCAATGACTGATTAAGTCCATGACCCACTGGCATACGCTTACACAAACAAAAGGAAATCACAAAAATAAAATAAAATTATTACAAATAGAAAAAAAAAAAACGTAAAATTATTTCGGCCAATGAAAATATGAAGCTTCATTAAATTTGCAGCATTATTGACAAGAACTAAGAGGAACGTTGCCAGTTAAAATATGAGCAACGTTCAGTATTTGTACAGACGGAAGGTCACGGCGGCGCGTTGCAATCAACAAGAAGAAACAACTGATAGCTCCAGCTGCCCAGTCCACTCTTCACCTGGCTTCAGAGTGACGGGCTTTTCGACCACCGCCCCATCGACGCAGATCATCTGCTTGTATTCATCGTCGCCAAGATCTGCCAGTGCCTTTGCCTTCCTCTCCCACGGATTCCATACGGCTGCAAGCATGGGTCAAGTTCGAGAATATAACACAAGAAAATAACACTCTCATCTAACTACTCAAACTAGTGGTCACATACAAAAATATATGCGTAAATGAAATATCATACCACTTAAAATTTCTAAAGCTAAAAAGCATGGACACGGAAATGACATAATATGAATACACCCACGTTATTTTTGTAAAAATAAGAACATACATGTTAATGACACGTTAACTAAACATCAATATTATTTTATACTAAATTATTAATAAAAATATATGTTTCTTCTTTGATCATTTAAAAAAAAAAATTACAATAAGAAGTATTGTGCAAGAAATTCAATATAAAATAGCTATACTATAAGATATATTTTTTTGGTAAATAAAAGAGAAGACATACCATAGAATGAAAAAAAGAAGACAATAGAAGTTCAGGTTTTTAAAATGCTTCTAAATTACAAAGTAGTTTCAATTTTCTTTAATTTGTAATAATAATCCCATTTTTTTTCTGAAATTATAAAATTATTTAATATGTCCAAATGTATTGGAGTAAATAATAATAAACTATCCCGGCGCGTGGTAGACACTGGCATGCTAGTTCACAAAATGCATTGGTGCTTCTTAGGTTTTGAAGAGTGGCTCTTCATTATTACTCGATTTTGATACCACTTGATAAATAGACATGTACTTTAACACAGAGGAGCTCTTAAATTGGCCCATTTCATGATCCGATTCCAAAAATTTCTGAGAATGTTTGGATCCGGAAAATAGAAAACTTACCCACATCGGGAAGTCCTTGCTTTCTTATCCGGAAAGTCCTTTTCTTCCCGTGATCAAAGACGGCAATCACATTTGATGAGCTGAGATAGATTTGATCCACCTGAGATACATAAAGGATCCGTTTAGTAGTAATGGAGCTGAACAGTAGGGATGTGGCAAACTCGGCCTGTTAATTTAGCGACTTCATGCATAATATCTGCCACCATTTGTTAGTCATGAATTAAATTTCATGCTTGAGCTCAACCAAGCTTCATAGCTGAATTAGAGTAGCTCAGTCAGTAACAGCAGTAAACACCGACTAGAATTGCTGCATTCGGCTAAAATTGCAGTAACAAAGAACACATTAAAAGAAAAGTAGAGCTACTTATCTCTGAACATAAATTACTCTAGTATTAGGTCATCCCGTCTCATCCCGATATCATATATACTCTTAAATATGCTTTCATATGATATTTTCTTATTTTACATAGACTTATTTATATTTGAATATGTATTATTTATACTCAATGTTATGCTTTCTTCCCAAATATTTACTAATAATATTCAAAATATAACTACTTATGGATATACAATATATTATAACCTATATTTTAAATAACTTATAAAATGCAAAATTAATAATACATTTAATGGGGGGTACCCATCCTGCCCTCATCCCGTGCGTATTTTAGTGGGGCAGGGATGGTAACTAAACAAACCACCCAGCACCACCCCCTGCTCCGCCCCAGTGCAATCCCAAGATTGTCAGCAGCAGTTTCAACTCATAAGCCTCTTAAATATTTCAAAATGAAAAAAGAGCTGTTTAAATAAATGTGATTGTTCAGACGAACATGATTGTTTGGGCGGACTTTGGTTTGAACTGATATATCTTTCCAAAAGCATTGCAAATAGAAGTCACTATTAAGAGTGACGCGGAAAGACATAACTTTTCAAGACACAAGTATCTTTTTATCTTATTTTATATAAAAGTCACATTGTTGATTGGTTTTCAGAAATGAAAAAATAAGAAAAGACGTAAGAAAAATTTCTAAATATCAAATCATCATTAGTAATTATTATCTATAGAAGATAATTATTAATGTTAGATAATCTTATTTTTATTGAAGGTTCAGGATTGGATTAGTTAGTATAAAATATAGTCAAATGATGTTTCATTACATCATTAGGGTGATTCACACAAACCCATATGCATTTGTAAGGGATGAATAATGTCTTAAGAAAAATGGCGTAAAGTATTTCCTTAAAGCGTCCATTGATTCAACAGACATGTTTCGGTGAGCCGTTTTAACCTAACAAAACCTAGGAGACTAAAACTATAAATAGGTAATATATGCATTTACCATGGGAAAAATAAAATGAGAAATTTTTTTCAAATGATAAATGAAGGAAGTGATCAGAAGAGGTGCTTACCTCAGATTCAAAAGTTATAGCATCTCCTTGTTCTGTGAAACGCTGTCTTTCACACAGGTTGTCAAGATAGTCCAAAGTCTCTAATCCTTCTACTCTCACTTCACTGTGAATAAACCATTGATGAGTTCATTTAAGCTAATACCCACTCAGATAAGAGACTAAAATAAGCTTATCATTCCTCTCCCTCACCCGTAGAAGAATAGGGTGGGTTGGGCTCAAAATCAGGTCTCAATTGGCCCATATGTAACAGAATGTCATGGGCTTTGGCAAATGTCAGCCCAGCCCATAAAGGGAAGAAGCTTCAATGCTATAATCGTCTAAGATGAATTAAGAGAAAAGCTTGCCTACTGATGCATAGGAAGAAAAATGGTATCTTGAAGATCAGAACTTCCATTTTCTTTCTTTCCTTTTTTTACAAGAATTGAACTTATATTCATCAAATTCAATAAAATTTGAACAACATTTATAAAAAGTAAAATATGAAAAATTTTTCTATGGTAATTTTAAGGAGGAAATTTTATAACTCTAATTTTCTAAATTTGAAGTCGAAAAAGATATTTTATTATCTATTACAAATATTGTTTCAAATTTGTTGAATTAGATAAATATAAGTTCCATTTTCATGGGGAAAAAAAAGTTGGATGAAAGTTGGATAATTTGGTTGAATATGTAAGCATTGCGCTTTTGTCAAACAAATGTTATGATGGTTGCCTGATCTAGCCCAACGTGCAGTATTCTGGCTGGGGCCCAACAACTTGGACTATTGAAATAGCCTTGGGCCCCGGGCACGAAATTTCTAGTCAACCTAGGCAAATGAGGAGCGGATCACAGTGGATTTGGTTCAATGATGGGGTTGCTTTTACTGTGATTTGGAGATCACATGTTCAAATCATAAAAACATCCACTAGTAAGAATCTGTTTATCAAACATTTTCTAGACTCTATGATGTGATGGTCTCGTCGACTAGGCCCTTTACAAGTGAACCACAGAAGCAACATATCTGTAATTCAGGGCTAAAACTACGTATACTTGATCCTTCCCAAAGCCTGTCTATCATGTCTAGCCGCTTGATCTAAGTGACAGATAATTGTCTTTCAATGCACAATTACCTGATATCAGAAATTGAGAAATAAGTGCGAAATGCAATTGAGAAACTAAACGGTTTGCAGTTGGGATTCCTGATGCGCGACAGCAAAGTGAGGTGTCCATCCTCTGAGAGAGAAATCTTGAGTCGAAATTCAAATCTGTGAGAGACAATTGGAGCATTCAACCTCGTCAGAATGAATATCCAATCTATGTTTTTACTTGAGAAAATAATAACATTTGAAATGGTTGTTTTCAATTAAAATAGTTTTTTTTCTTAAGCAATATAAAATACATGCTTTATTATGTAATCCTACAATTAAATACTGCTCAAAAGCCCAGAAGTGTATTCGCATTCATACCTGTGAGGCCAAAACTTCAAATCTTCTTCAGAGGGTCTTAATAGCAAGTTGATGGAAGCTTCAGCATTGGGTTCATTAAGATGCAATGGTGGAGGCTGCTCATCGATCATCCACATCCTGTTCCTGGCAAAACCATGTTGCTCCAATAATCCTCGGCTTCCGAACTATGAAATATGAAAAATACATTTATCATCAGCTCTAACATAGAGAAGGAAAGGTGACAAAAGGGGGAAATTTATTTAGAACTTAGTTATATTCTGATAGTATTTTCTTCTAGATTATTCTCTCCTTGAAAACTTTCTAGGGAGGTAACTAGGGCCTCAATTTTTACCTGAGGAAAACATATGGGAATCCCACCTCGCACTGCCAAAGGTGGCTTAAAGATTGCCTGCATCAGATGAAGTTTTATGGGTTATTCATGAACACGATAATTTAGAATTAGTGGTTGAACAATATTAGAGTTTTTTGTTGTATTCAAATTCCGGAATCATTTGCAAGCAGAATGATAGCCATTCCAAGACTAACTCCAATTAAATATTTTCTTGGATTAAGAGAAAAACAGACTTACGAAAAGAAGAGATCATTATATGTTTATAAGAAGAACAACGTAAGTTCAGACCCCTTTTACAAGAATACTGCATATGTTCTCACAACACTTCCATTCTAGCCCTTAATAACAGGTTTACATTCAATGGCAATATATTTTTGAAGTAAACAAAAGAGTGCTTCACTTTCAGGATTTCAAAATTTCAAAGTACTCACCATTAGCATAATTTTAGGAAACAATACACAAACCATTTCAGAAATCTGGAATTCATGCTCTTAATTATGTGTATGGATTCAAATGGCAAATTATTATTGTAGAAAATGAATATCTGCTACATGCTATGATTTCTATATACTTCAGAAAACTACCACTACCCCACTACCATCACCGCCATAAAAAAAAGTGGAGAATCAGGACAATATCTTGAACACTATGAACATTTTCATATTCATTCAATTCAAGGTTTTTAGTGATGGGTCAGATTTCAAATGATAAACAATCATCAAAGAAATTTAGATATTAATTTTGCACATGACTCTTCCCCTTTATAGAGTTAAAGACACACCAAACAGAACACCTTGAAGAATCTGTTGGGCGCAGCTTTGATTTCCTGTGCAACAATAATGATCACCAAGAGAAAAACATAATAGAAACTGAATATCAGAACCACAAAATGAGAACGCCACAATTTACCAGTTCAACCATTTGGGCTACATCCACAAGTATCTTACAAGAGAAATAAATCCACTTCATCAACCCTAGAGATTACAACATACATGGGAATTTAACCTTCTCATAACCAATGAACTCACTACACTATAGCAACCTTATTCAACGCCTCCAAGTGTAACCGCTCTCTTAATCTTACATTCTTGTGAAAACCTACTCTATACATTGGATCACTGCTCTAGGGGGCACCCCATAGCCGGTGACTCACTCATGGAGGCTCACATCTTTCTCTGCCTCTCAGACCTTTTCCCTCACCTGAACATCTTTTTAACACTGGCAGACCTAGATAATTGTAAGCCCAATAAAAACAAGCTTCCAAAATAAAAGCTAACTGAATCATTCCAAATTTCACATTGTGAGTTAATGTTTAGGAGCTCCTCATAGGCTGGCATGCATTGTTCTTTCGCATGTCTGAGACACCATAATGGACTTCCGTACAAGAATATGTCACCTGCCAACACGCCAAAGTGTTTCACATTTTTTCCCCCTTTCTTTTCTTAATTTTGATTACTACTTACTATCCCAAGAGAATATAACACCAGAATACAGGATAAAAGAAGTAGAAGAAGAGAATAACAGACCTTACTACTAATGAATAACAATTCTTCTCCTTGCTCAGCCTTCCATGAGAGTACCTGCCCCCCATACAAGCTTATCTGAAAAGAAAAAACTTGGGCATCAATCAACTCTTTAAACCCAAAATTCCAAAAGAGTAAATATTTTAAGCGAAAATTTATTAGTTTTATCCTTAATATACACAAATTATTAATTCTTCTTACGGGCAATCAAGAAATAAGGCAAGATAGAAAATAACAGGATTAAATTTTCCCACCAAAGCTGAAGCGCCCCGAGAGCTTCTTAGAACAACTTGATCGATCCCGTTCTTGTCCTTTGTTACCTCCACAACTGATGCAGCTCTCTTATCCAAAGCTACTGCCTCATAATTCTTCATTTCAAATACCAATTGCAAAAGAGTTCAAGAGAAGCTCTCAATCAATACAAGATTTTGAAGCATACAATTAAAAAGGACCGTTGCTTGAGCAGTTTTGGAAAAAAGGAACGGCGGCCATCAAAGCTAACAGTTGAAAAGTTGGAGTATTGTTTGTGTTTTTTCGACACTTCTCTCGAAAAGAAATTTGTATTTCTCGTGAATTGAAACTAATATTCCAACTACCAGTTTAACCAACTATTTGCCCTTTCTAAAGAATTGACCGCCCCAAAAGAAGTTTGTAATGCTCACAAAACTGCCGAAATTATAAACTGTGTGGAAAAACAATTTCTCGGTTTTAATTATTTCTGAAAATGAAGCGTGCCCAATTCACAAGAATGCTGATAAAACTGCTCAAAATAACGATTAGACAAAAAATAATTTCTGAGTTTTCAGTGAATCTAATTAGTTGTGAAAAAGAAAGTGCACCCTAATAACCAAATTGGCCGTATTTTCAGACGCCGAAAAAAGATTGTGACCAGAAATTGGTGAGATACACAAACAATTAAAAAAGAAGAAGAAGAATCATGAACAATTTCACGTGAATTGCGGGAGAGCTTGGTTGAAAGAAGGCTCTTATGCAATTAGCTCCAAACAGAAAACAGGAAGGAAAAAAAGATGAAAAAGAAAGGAGAAGAGACATGAAAGGGTCAAGAAAACCCTTCTGGCCGCCTGACTAACCTTGAATGGTAATAACTTTCTCGTGTTGATGCAAAAAGAAAACTCTGAAAGGGTCAGATGGGCTGAACCCATGAAGAAAATTGTATTTTTATAATTTTGAATTGTCGGAGGGCGTGGAAACTACCGTTGTGCGCATCAGCGCTAACATTTCGACCGGGACGACCTTTTCATTTTTTCTTTTTTTTCTCTCTTTTTTTTGGTAGGCTTTTGGCATGAGAAATATTTGGCTATTTATTATAGTCACTTTCAAAACACACTCAAGTAAAATAATAATAAATTATTTATTATTTTTATATAACTTATCATTATAATTAAAAAAATAAAGAAAATATCATATTATTAAAAATAATTTTAAAAATAACTAAAAAATTATTTCTCTTATATCACTCTAATAAGGTGAGAGAATTGTACATCCTGCCTCAAAAACTTTATCTTAAATCCACTTGCATTCCTAGATGTTCTCTCTCTACCCGCTCTTCTTTCCACACCACAATTCTAGACTTTTTCTTTTCTTTTCTTTTTGTATCTATCCACGATTCCAGTCAGCAAGGGGCACGTCTTTCTCTTTTGTCCTCTCATACCTTTGATAAGAGCAGCTACAATTGGAAAATTACTAAGCACTATGATAAATGTTGCATATTGATTCCAAAACTGGGATTGAGCATCGGTTTTGTATACAAATTGAATTTAATTACCCGTTCAAGCTTGATGTCTCAAGTGCAACACCCGCCGAAATGAATATATGTAGCCAGGTTGTTTCTTTCAAGTTGTTTCATTTGTTCTTTGATTTTTATTTATGAGCATCATTTTCAAGAGTTCAACATAATATTACGCACCCAATTTGAATTGTTATTCTACATAAAATTTTTCTAGAACATTTTAATTTTACATAATCTAATATAGACTAACAGTATTATAGGATTATCAATTACCTAAAAAAAAACCTATATTATAGGACACTTCTGGTTGAGAGTTGTCCCATATTTCAACCCTTTTAAATTTGAGTGAAGAAGATAAACAAAATATATATATAGAAAATTGTAATTATATTATTGTTATTCAATTCGTTTATTTAATAAACCACTATATGACTGTTTTATTCTCGAAAGGCTAATAAGATACCGAACCTTCTAAACCCGTGAGCCAAATTGGGCGATAAAAATGGCTATCGTATTTTCTATTATATATTCACGTGTTGAATGTAAATACACGCAAAGAAATGAGAGAACCGGAGAAAAAAAAAAAGGACACACACGAATCACGCTTTACCCTAGCCAAACTCGAGCAGCCGTTGAGATAAGGGGACTTGGTTCTCAGTCGTATGAAGTACATGCCTTCAGTACATGGTTATTTTCTAATGCTGGCACGTATGACCATGCAGCCGAGCACCGAACAAATTATAAACACATATATATAGTCAGCGAGAAAATTAGGTCGTACATCACTCGAACACAAGGAGAAGAATAAAAGAAGTTGGGAGCCACATTGCTTTACGATTGGCGTCTGATTGCTGCAATTATTTGGAATGTTCTTCCAAAGCTTACAGTATGCTACCACTTTCATTTCTTCCGTATACTTTCTATTGCATTTACTTCTAGTACGATTCTTGTATTGAGATAAACAGGCTATTGATATCTCCAGAGGATTTGTGTTGCCTCTAGTGCACGTGGAAAAGAACTCGTGTTGCATAACAATTAATTGTTGATATAGGCGGAAGTTAATATAGACTCCGGTCCCATGGTTTTTGCCTTTTGCATCAAAGGAAATTTTCACATAAAATCTTGCCTTCCATGATTTGCTGTAATTACTTATTGTTCTAAATATTTGTGATCGGCAGTATTGTATACAGAGGTTAGCAGAGAGAGGAAAAAGTAGTTTCTGCATGTAGCTTAGCAGAAAAGAAGGGGAGAGGGAGGGAGATATAGAGGAGGAGAGATGAGGATATAAAAGAAAAAAAACTTACGGCTGTGGATGACATTGTTAGGTCAAGGTAGGCAAGGTTCTTCACGGGTTCATGTGCACCTAATTCACCTAAAGGAACCTACCTACCATTGACAGTGCTTTTACAACAAACACGCTGAAAATTAACATCTGAAGCAGAAACAATTCAAATATTTCTTATTCATTCCTGCAAAAAGGTAAATTTTGAGTATAGTCTCTTATCCAGGGTATCTTTTGACCCTAACCTTCCTTCCATCGGTTGCTCAACGCATTTTGACCAGACAGTCTACATACCCAAACTCATTTGTCAATACTATTTACTGTAACTCAGTACTACCATTGTTCTAAATTCCTGCTTCGTTTGGCTCATAAACATTAAACTGTCTAGGTGAAAGGTATCAGACTACAAAAATAGAACTTCAAGTGTGTTCATTTATCATTAATCAAATTAGTCACTAATATTATATTCTTTTTGGGTAAGCAAAAGATTTGAAATTTAATTACTTTCCCAACTAGGCCAAAAAGTTTTTTTAAAAATGTGATTTTGGGTAATTCCTGAAAAGAGTAATTTTCTAACCACAAATATCAATGCAAGGCTAACAGTTAATCTGCAACATAACAAAAACTCTCTAATATCGGCTAATATATAAATTCCTGTTAACCAACCTCGTTTGGATAGCATGGACCAGTTATGCAGACTTCAAGCTTTTGTTCCTGAAGTCACAAGAACTCCTCTTATTCCATAGAATTACAGACTGTGGATATGCAGAAAATGGCCGATTAATATCACCCCTTCTTCTCTGAGTGGGCCAGCGGAGCCAGCAAATTTATCTATGATTTTCACTTTTAGCATAGATGGTAGTAGCATAGACCTCCTTTGAATAAGGGCAATCCATTAAAAAATTACGCGTAAATTCATTTGCTTGATTTGCTGGTCACTGCTATTATAAAATCCGAACAACCATAATCAAGAGGAATAATCCAAACCAAAAGCGAATAAACAGCAAACTGAATCAGCATTCCTTGATTTTGAATATCAGGTAAAAGGGTTTACCTTTCAAGGATTTCAAAGCAATAAACGAGCTGAATCTCAATGACATAAAGCAAGGTGAATCCCCTCAAAATCTTCATGAATTATATAAATTGGAATGTCTGGCTAATTTCATCACTACACACAAACATTCTGAGGAATGTATCAATCTTGAGTTAACCATTAATACATCAATATATAATCAGTTTGTTAAACATATTATGTGTTGATATATTCCGTGATTGTATCTGGTCATTTGTTAGTGTATTTTTCAATATCATAAAAATCTACATCAGATTCACGCTCGATATTTGCAAATGTGCCACTCCCAATATCCACGCCTGCCAAGAGCCTAACTCGCACATGAGCACCTTTTCCAGTATGTTCACGCTCAATGGGTGCCCGAAGCACACCCAAGACACTATTTCCAGATTGCGCGCGCCCGAGGTGTCCACGAAGTGCCATTTCTAGTAGTGCGCACTTGAGGTGCGCCCAAGGCATGCTTAAGCACTGGGGCTTGCATTTCTAAATGGCTGCAATTTTTAATCTAATTTTGGAGCCTCCCTATAAATACCCACCTTCTTATTATGCATGAACTTTTGGTGAAATATTTCTGATGGCTGCTCATCAAAAAGCTCTCTCTTTTATGCTTGTAAATTGCTCCCATTTGAGAAAACTCATCATCGATTATTGTGTTTCAATTCCAAAGTTTTCTCACTTCATTAACTTTATCGTACACACAATTTTCTACCTGTTAACCTTCATAAGAAATGTGGATGGTGTGAAAATTGGAATCCAGTAATATAGGAAAATATGAAGGTTCGTAAAGCAAATTTGACAAGAAGATTGGAAGGTGTCCAATTCCATTGTTGAAGGCAAATTCAATGAGTTTCTTAGTAGGGATCACAAGACGGGAGTAAATTGGCTAAGTTAGTGTGCTTGTACCACCTAATCTGTAAATTGACTTTCCTAGTACATTCTTTTTACTAGCTGTAAAACCGGAAGGTTTTACTCAATAACCGTGATTATCGAGATTTCCTTTCGTCACCAAAATTTTATCTTGATTATTGCTGCTTATTGTGCTTATATTTTATATATATTTGATTATTTAATTGATCTAAATCTGAATATATTTTACATATATTATATATTCATATATTTTTTATTCCACGATTTATAAAAAGGTCAAAAAGAGTTAAGATTAGCGACTCCCTAGTCCATTTCAATTGGTATCAAATAGACATCCCGATATACGACCCTGACCTAGATGCATACTAGCCAATCTCTCTCCATTCCTCCCTAATTTGATGGGAGCAACTATGTTTATTGGAATGTGCGCATGAGAGTCTTTATTAAATCCATAGATGAACGAGCATGGGCCAACACTCAATTTGGGTAGACACCACCCAGGAGCACCACGGGCGATGAATCAAAAATTTTGTCCTTGTGGACAAAAGAAGAATTTGATACCTGTAATTGGAATAGTAAGGAGTTACATATTATTTTTATGATTGTATCTCCTGGAGAGTTTAAACGCATATCGATGTGCGAGACTTTTAAATATATATGGGACATTCTTGAAATTACACATGAAGGTACAAAATTAATAAAGAATTTAAAATTATAGATGTTTACTACTAGATTTGAGGAAATCAAAATGAAGGATAATGAAAGTTTTAATGAATTTTATGCAAAATTAAATGATATAGTAAACTCCGCGTTTAACTTAAGAGAAAGAATTTCGAAAAATAGAATTGTCCGAAAAATCCTAAGATCGCTCCCTAAGCGATTTAGACCCAAAATCACAGCTATTGAAAAAAATAGAGATCTTGACAAGTTGAAAATTGAAGAACTTGTTAGTTCATTACCAACATATAAACACACACTTTCACAGTCTAAGAAAAACAAATCCATTGCCTTTAAATCTATTAAAGAAGAGAGAGACTGTAACTCCAACGAGGAGTCATGTAGAGATGAGAATTTCGTTTTGTTTGTCAAAAATTTTAAAAAATTTTTTTAAGAATAAAAGTAACAAGTGAACTCCTAAAGGAAACGACATCACACATAATCCGTAAAGAAAAATAAAAAGGAAAACAAAGATACGAAGAATAAAAAATCTCAAGGAATCCAATGTCATGAATGTCACGGCTTTAGTCATATCCAGACTAAGTATCTTAACTTTAAAAAAATAAGGAAATGTATTGAACATTTCCCTAATAGATGATGAAGAGGAAGAAAATCACGACGAAAAATCCTCGAAAGAGGATGAGATAAACTATATAACCTTTAAGACTTTCATCATCAGTAGTGATGAAGCTATTAGTGAGCAACCAAAACAATTTGATTCTTCACATAAAGAATCTGATAATGAGTTTGATGGGTTTTAAGAAACCTACGACAAATTGTTTGGATAATACTTAAAAATAAATAAAGTTAATAAATTATTAAACTGTAAATTAACTAAATCATAAAAAGAAAAAGCTAAAATTAAAACCAAATTGGAACGTACCACTATTAAACATCCATGAGCATGAAATGTTGAACAACTCCTTAATTACAAAAATCAAATCTTTAGAATTCAATCTCGAAAATGCAAAGAATTATGTTAAAAAATTCTCAAATAGCACCAAAAAACTTGATCATATGTTAGGTTTAGGGAAGATAGCAAGAAATAAGAAAGGCTTGGGATTTGTAGAAAATATCTCCAAAACGGCGGAAACTAAAAAAACGACTTTGTTCCTACTACCAATATTTCTCACAGAAACATAAGCACACATTAAATCAGCAAACCGAAGTTCAGTTGCATGAGGAACATATGCATTCTTTACGAGGCCGGGGAGCATTATCCACTAGTTAAAATGTTTTAGCTTATTGAAATAATGAGACCAAAAATAATAAACCATTTTGACCGATATTACACCAGATATCTCAGTGTCTCATCATAACACGAGATTTATTACAGCTATTATTATATATTCACATTGAAGTGGTTTCTTCTCTCTCTCTCTTCCTATTTTTTCCCTTGGAGTTGGAGGGGGGTCAGGGGAGGGACACGGAAAAACCTAAAAGCCTGGAAGAACAGCACATGTTACCTTCATTGATGTGATTCACCTCGAGCCCAATAAATCATGACCCAGCACTGACATCTTCATGGGCATAAGTACGGGGCATAATTATTTTATTCAGTTTTTCTTTTGCTCAGACAACCCTTGACAGACCATTGGTCAATCCCTGCACAACTATCATAGAACCCTTGCTTGACATCTTCACCTAAACATGCCACGTGCGAGTATCACCCGTATTCCTGATGACAATCCATTTGTTGTGAAACCTACAAAAAAGTGACTCAAAGCCCAAGAGAAACTACAAGCAATAGTATGATTAGAGGATAAACACCACCAAAGAGTAACACTTGCCACCATCTTCTAGTTTAAGCTCCATTTGATTTGACAGCGAACACGAATGCTTTCTTATCTTTTGATCGATTTCTATTGTCTTGTTGAAAGGAAAATATTTTCTAGAGGCAATTATCATAAGGAGAAGTGGCGTGGATTATTCTCGCTTACCTTACAAAACTTTAGTCATTGGGTTTAGCCTTTGGATACCGAATCCACAATGAGACTTGAGCGAACAGGCTTTCCAGCTTTAACTAAGATGAACCGTTATCCCCCGTATAGAGCCATTGTTGCTTTTGACAAATGTCCATAACCTCTTAACTGAAGGAGTGAAATTAACAGAAGCCAAAGTCACAAGCCGTAGTCCACTCTCCCCTTCAATTAATAGACTTCCTAGCATCAATTGACACAAACATGCAAATTGCAATAAGAATTGACAATTGAATTAGTTCCTAATCAAAGCAAGTTTTACTCACCAGAAAGGCAAGTTCTCTTTCAATTGCAAGCCAATTCACGAAAATTGATCTGCAACATAATCCTAAACTACCATGTTTAAAAAAAAAACCTAACATTAACCCTAAATAATTATATAATTCTGTAACTTTTCAACCAAAGAAATGGGCTAGATATTCACTTGTGGTCTGATCTTTTATTCTCTTGTGGTCTGATCTTAAATTCACTTGTGGTATCGATGACTGATAAGCTGAAAGTTTGGTGAATGAAACTAATGTAGTCAGTCTAACACACAGGTTATCTACTCTATATTTCAACAATTGCAAAACTGACAATCAAAGGGGAAAAAAATATAAAGAGACCATTTATATGTAGTAGTAGAAAAGAATCCTACATAGTCACCCCCAAAGAAAAATGCTCCCTATGCCTTGCGTTCAAATGGAGATCCCCGCAGAAATGAAGATACATCGCTACCTCGATTTTGATTCTAACATACATACAAACATACATATATACATACATATACATATACATATACATATACATATACATATACATATACATATACATATACACGTATACATACATAGATATATAGCTTATTTAAGCTGTTATCTGTGTACATTATTTAGGAGCACAAGATAAATTACATGTGACAACAATTACCTAACCAGTTGTTCTGTCAAGATCCTTGATCAAATAAACTCTACTCTCCGCAACTTGCCATAGCCTAGAAACTGAACAATTAGTCTATCTTTTCATTATCTTATACTCGATAAAACTATTTCAAACACGGATTCGACTATGTCCGAGTTAGACCTAAATATCCAAATTTACAGGAAATCAAAATGCGATGGAGGGGGAGGAGATGAGCGAACATAAGGAGCATATGTTCAGAATGCCGAGATCGGAAAGGCGTACCTACTGGCCGGCGATTTGAGACCCGGACATGGCCCGCTCTCTCTCACACACACTCTCCCTCTCTCTCTCCGTATGATTGAACTGCAGATTAACTGTCATCGAAGCTGAGTGTCGAATTTAAGAGCATTTGAAACGAGCCCCCCTACGCTGCTGATGGGAGCCGTCAGATCTCCAGTTTTTGTAAAAAAATTTATAAAAATAAAAAAATATATTAAATGATTTTTTTATTAAATACAAAAATATATATATAAAAATAAAACATAATAACTAAAAATATTTTTTTATATATAAAATATGGCTGTTGAATTTTTCAACGGCCACGTCAGTGTCGAATTTTTCTCTGATGTGGGTGGCGTCGCAGTCCCTACGATAAGGAATGAATAAAAACAAAAAAGAAAAGAAAAACATTTTTTTTTACTTATCTTTAAAAAATAACAATAATAATAATAATATAAAAATAAACTTTTTTTTATATATTAAATTCTCCCGCTCGAGTAGATAGTTACAGATAATATTACAAATATTTAAATTAAGCGGCCCACTTTATACATGTGCCAGCGGAAAATAAGAGAAAACTACGGGCCCAAAAGGTAAAAGAAGTAAATCAGAGCCTCTCATTTATCAATATTTCGTCTTGTTTTCCAAAAAAAAAAAAAAAAATTACTAAATAAAAATACTTTTTATGACAAATATTCAATTATAAAATAATTTTTATATTTTATGAAAACTATAAAGAAAATTACCTAAATATTTTTTAGCATTAATCTTGCATAAAAAATACAGAGTGTGATATAAATTGATCAATGGTAATATATATCTAGACTATTAGTTATAGTCAAATAAATTAATATTTTGGGACAATGGTGATATATATAGTCAAATAAATATTTATATTTATAATTGATTACTTTTTAAAGTATTAATATTTTGTCTAATGGTAAAACTAAGAATATTATTAATTAGTGATCGATAATATGATTGGAGATATCAATGGCCAACAACTGTCGTCAATAACTAATGGAATAGAGTTGGGTGAGAGTTGCCCACCATCCGACTAGACGACCCAAGGCACTATTGATTAGTGGCCGATAACAAGAGTTTAAGACATTAATGATCATTAATAGACGTAGATGACCGAGGCATCACCAAGAGGCATCCCTATGTGAAGGTGTGTCAGACAACAAACAATAATGATGACCAAAAGCATCATCACTCAATCATTGCGATAACGCAGGAATTTCAATGGCTGTTAACCGATGCTGGAGGCTTGGGGCATTACTTGCTTGTTGGTGACCTATGATGATCGATGTACCATCTAGCAATCGAAAATGGTGTCTTAAGGCATTGACAACCTGTGGCTGGCGACGAGTTGAGATATTATAGTAGTAAATGTTATCATCTTAAAGTGTTAACGATCATTAATTAGTAAGTGGGTTTTGAAAAAATTAATTTTTTTGTTTTAAAAAAGTGAGTGATTTTTCAAATTTTAACTTAAGTTATATTTTTCATTAACTTAATTTTCTATATATGTCAACCCTCAAAATGTGAAAAATATGTTTTCATGTGTGCCAAATTCCAAAAAATATATATTTTTAATAAATTATTTTTAGACAAACAAAATGAGCCTAGGCCAGACATTTTAGGATCAAGTATCATCTTTAAAGAATAAACAGATATAAGAATAATGTAATCATCTTTTATTTTTTTTAGAATATTTATGTAATATGGATATAAATCTGACTCATTTTCAACTGTTGGTTATTTGCCTTGTGAACCAAAATAAACAAAGAACATCTAATGAAAGTTTTAAAGAAAGTTAGATAAACTATTAAGGCATAGGCCTAATTTTAATTGACTTGATTGGGCTCTTAAATATGCTCATTTTATAGGCTTATCGATGAGTGTATTTAAGAAATTGTGACTATTTGAGAAGGTAAATTGAGCTGCTGAGAGTTTATAATAGAGTTTAGGAACTTGTCAATAAATTCATTTGAGTATCTGAGTTGATTTATCTGCTGAGTTTGGATTGAAATACAACTAGGTGGAATTTAAATTTGATTTATTTACGTATTAATAAATCAAGTCTTAATTTAAGCTTGAGCTTTGTTATGAATTCATCAGTAATAGTGGTTAAGCAACTATTTTTCACCATTAAAATTTTTATCTCTTAAAATTTTTAGGTGATAAAGACGCTATTTGTATTTATTTATAATTTTATATTTTTTTATCTATTTATTAATTTATCAATATACTTATTATAACTCATCATTATATTTCTAACGTGTTTGAAATTAATTATATGGACACACAAGTAGAAGAGAGTGAAAAAATTAAAATAATTAAGTAATATTACTAATTTTCGAATAACTTGTTTTTTATATTATGTTTTTATAGTTGTTTTTGTTCTATTTTTCTTTTATTTTATAATATGTTATCAATATGAAAAGTTCTATTAATTATGAAAATATGTGGTATTATTCTCATAAAAAGTTCTAGGCATGGATAATTTTAATTTTTTGATGAAATGTGATAGTGTATATTTAATAGACAGTATTACTATTTATATATTTTTTTAAATAAAAAATATTTATAATATTCAAATTTAAGTACTACTTGTATCAATATCACATCGAATTCATCAAATCTAATTGAAGGCTTTAAAAGAGCACATATATTACCAAATAGTATAATATTTTATATTAAAAATGTTTTATTTTTTAAAAAATTTATAATAAATTTATTTAGTTCTAAAAATATACATCATAGTGATTATGATGTTGAGATAATCTATAGAGATAGTAAAGATCGTCTTTTCATTACTAAAATAAATTTGGATCAGAAAAATTATCTGTGCTATTTTATGAGTTATATTATATAATAATAAAATCAATTAAAAGGTATAGTCTAAAATATTAAAAGTGTATTCATCTATAAATTGTTATAATTTGGTACTTGGACATTTATTAAAGAATTAAAAGATTATTTTATTAAGTAATTATTCATAGGTAAATTACTTATTTGGCCATTCATTTCAAGGTTAGTCATTGAAACTTCATTATTTTTGCATAGAATTTATGGAGATATTTATAAGTTTATATATCCATCGTGTGAACCATTTTGATATTTTTTAAATTTTGACTGGTGGTTTTACTCGATGGTCATGTGTTTATTCTATTTCTTTTAGAAATATTGCATTTGCTATATTACTATCTCAAATAATTAGACTAAAGTATAATTTTTAGATTATTCAATTAAGAAAATTTAAGTAGACACCGTCAGTGAATTTACATTAAAAGTTTTTAAATAATTATTATATATCAAAAAAATTAATATTGAATATCATATATTATTATTATTATTATTATTATTATTATCCCAATAATGATTTTAGTCCTTGATTAATAACTTACAAACAAAATAGCGTATAAATTTATCACACGTCAAGCATGGAAGACCAACTTATTTTAATGATAAGAATCTCCAAATGAGGAAAAAACAAATAGTGAAAATTGGTGCCTTGAAAAGATCAAGAACCCTAATTAAAAATCACATAAGATATAACATCTAGAAGAAGAACCTCGTAAGAAAAAATCTTCTGATAAGAACAATAAACCTAAATAATGAGGTTTTAATGCATTATATAAATATAGGAGAAATATGAAATAGGAATAAAATTGTTATTGATAACATATTTGTTTCAAAATAACTCTTTATATTGTCAAAAATGATGAGAAAAATGAGCTAAAGTCTATCTAACAATGTTAACTTAAAAATGATTAGCCAAAATGAAAATAAATTATTGAGGCTTAATTAAGTTCATTGGAAAAATGAAAACTATTTAAACTTGTTATTTAAATACCTAGGTTACGTTTGGTTGGAAAGAATAAAAATTTTACTCATTTTTTATTCCCTGATAATAAATATTTATCAAATTGATTACAATTTAATCAGAAATAAATATTTATATGGGAATATTTATTTTTACATATATGAAAATAAAAATTATCACCTCTCATTGTATAATTTTTATTCTCACATATGTGAAAATAACTATTCAGATGTTATTATTATTATTATCATTATTATTATTATAAATATTATTATTATTATCACTATTATCATTATCACTATTTTGACATTATTTCTCATACTATTCTACAAATTAAATAATAAAATATTAATTTTTATATTATTTTATTTCAACAACCAAACATATGAATAATAATTCTCACTCTATTTTCATCTTATTCTATTCATTGAAAATAATTATTCTATTCTCACTTTATTCTATTCTAATAACCAAACATACTATTAAGGGTTCTATTGGAAATAAGTAGGTATTTGTGTAAAAATATAATGAAAATAATAAAACTATGTGTATATAAATTGTGACTTGTTACAAATTATTTTTTTTTGTAAAAACTAGTAATTCATTAAGAATAAATATATATCTCCCATTATAAATGTAATTATTTAAAATTTGTATAAGCTTGATAGTTACTGAAAAATTACATTTGCTGTTAATAGGTATAAATTATTAGACCATAAAATATACATGGAATTTTCTAAAGAATGGAAAGTACCAGAAATATGTAATACAAGTATATCATGAAGCATATAGTTTATCAAGCTTCAAAGATTCTTATATAGATAGAAATAATCTAGATACATATAATATAATAGTTTTAGTAGATACTTACTGAGAGAAGAGTTTCTAAATAACCCAATATGCCCATGTTTCTTTCATTAAAAAATTGGAATTTAGATTCACTATTATTACGATTTATATTAATAATCTAAATTTTATAGAAACATCAAAAGAGTTTATAAAAATTGCCAATTGTTTGAATAATAAATTAAAAATAAAATATTTTTAAAATTCAAAATTTAATTTTGCCCTATAGATCAAACTTTTTAAAAATTATGCTTTTATTTATCAATTAGTATACACAAAAAAATATATTTAAATAGTTTTATATAAACAATGCATATTATTTGAATACTTCAATGATATTTCGATCACTTGATGCGGAAAAATATCATTTTCATTTATTAGAAAATGATGAAGAAATTTTGGGTTCTAAAGTATCATATCTTAGTGCTATTTGTGCACCAATATAATTGTGAATTATACACAATTTAATATTACATTTACAGTTAATTTATTAATAAAATATAGCTCAATCCTAACTCAAAGATGTTGGAATGGAGTGCAACACTTACTTTGATATCTCCATAATATTACTGATGTGAGATTGTTTTTATCGTAGTGGATCAAATTCATAATTTTTAGCCATATAAATGCATGTAATTTATCAAATCCATATAAATATTGATCACAAATATAATATTTGTTCACTTATGATGTTATTGTTATCTTATATAAATTTATGAAGTAAATGTTATATGTTATTTTTTTGAATCACTCAAAGATTATTATTATATATGAAGTAAGTATAAAATATATTTAAATGAGACAATTATTTTAATATATATATATATATAAAAGTATGGTTTATTTGTAATTAATGATAGTCCAATAATTTTATATAAATATAATAATACTTGTATCCAAACGAATTACATGAGGCTGTATTAAGACTGATAAAATAATAATAATTTTTAAGAATTTTTTTTATACTAAAAAACTCTAAAAGAAATATAATATTGATATCAATAAGATAAGATATAATGATAATTTAGTAGATTTATTCGCTAAATGATTACCAAATACAATATCTGAGAAGATTATTTAGAGCATTGGAGTGTGATAACTTAAGTGCATATTGTCATGTTCTTTTTAGAAGAGATTGACTTAAAAATTTACGCTGGTTTTATTTATTTATTTTTGGTTAAGATTTTATTTTTTCTATTGAAAATTTCCATCTTTTGGAATTTGTTGGTAACAAGATCATTTTAACGTTCTTTCACATTCTCATATTTTCTGATCATTTAATTAATTTAATTTATTTATAATCGTATTTACTTTTCATACCATTAATTATTAAAAAATATATAACAAATTTTAAATATGTTATAAATTCAATTAATTGTTGAGATATATGATAACTATGTAAATTGAAATAGCTGCTTATTAATATAATATTCATAATATATTATTTTATATTAAGTATATTAGTCCATTTGAACCCAATTTGGTGAAATGTATGATTATTTTGCCGTGAGTCCACATGCAATCTGCCAATCATAATCTTAATTTATTTTATTTTTTATTTTTAAAAATAAATATTCGTTAGACTAGAAATTTAATTTTACATATGTTTAATAAATTCATCATTCAATGTCCAATATCTAATCACATCAACCTAACCCTATTTTATTTGCTAATATGAAAAGTTGATTTAATTTTCATCCTATTATTAAACCTAATTAAAATCAAATTCTATCCAAACTCTGACTCAATTAACTATTATATAAAATTTACATCTTTCTAAAGATATAATATTTAGATATAAGATATTATCTAAAAATATTTTAACTGAATAATCTTTATTTTAAATAATTATTGATTATCAAAATACAGTTTACCTGGTCAAATAATGTAGAAGTTTGATATTTATCTAAGTAAAAAAATATTTATTTGAAATATATATATATTACTGACCAAAAAGATCATTTTTCATCTGTAATTATATTCAATCTAAAAATAATTAATATAACTTTTGATTGTAATTGTCTATAATATTTATTTACATCAATAATACCCTGTATAAGTTTAGATTTGAGAAATAAGATCAATATGAGCTCTTTAAATTTCTTAAAAAATAATATAAAAATACTAAATGTTGAAGATAATTTTATTTTTAAATTGTTATAATGTTAATATTTATTAAATATTAAATTTGATACTAAAATTTTTGATAAAATTATTATTTTTAAAAATGTTATTTAATATTTGTTGGGTTCGGTATTGCAGGCCAACCCGAAACCAGAGGCGTACCGAAGAAGTCTCGCAAAAACGGAAAATATTTTCGTTTTTGGCGGGAAGATTACTATTGGCTGGAGTTTTTGGGCTCGTTTTGGAGGAAAAATGTTCACTCCCTTTTTCAATAAAACGACCAACCAGGCACAGGAAAGAGGCAGGAAAGAAAAGGAGGAAAAAGCAGAGGAGAAAACCACTTTTCTAACTCTCCAACTTAGCGCCTCTGGCAGAGTCTGGAACTCTCACTCGCGCAGCGAAGGGTCTCTCCATCACGGCGTCCTCTCTCTCTCTCTCTACCGTCCAGGGGCTGAACAAAGCCCAAAGTCCTTGATGGCGGCACTCAGCTCCCCCGCTCCAGATTTCAGCTCGCCGGCGGAATAGGACACCACGATACTCTCCGTTAATGGCGACAGGTGCATCCCTGCTGCTCTCGATCCAACAGAGCACTCAGCACTCCCAGCAACCAAATTTGGCGATCCCTGTTCTCGTCTACGACAAAACATAGGAGCTTCCGGTGAGGGTGCGCAGTTCCTCCTTTTCCATTTATGGGAAACGGAGCGTGATGCCAAGATCCTCCGCTTCGTGGTATGGGGCTTGAAGCTCTTCTGAAGCAGCGTCCAACAATTCCTTCCCAGATCAAAGCCAGTCGAAATACGAAATCCCCAACAATGGCAGCCGACTCCCCCTTTGCGGCATTCGAGCCGAACGGAGCAACAAACTCCCCATCAATGGTATCCTAGACCCTCTCGATCGATTTGGGCGCAGAGGGACGCTCTGCGGACGTCGCCCAGTTGCTCCGACCTCGAGGCAGGGAGAAGGGACCTAGCAAA
The DNA here is from genome assembly GCA_033239525.1 of Nepenthes gracilis. Classification (NCBI taxonomy): domain Eukaryota; kingdom Viridiplantae; phylum Streptophyta; class Magnoliopsida; order Caryophyllales; family Nepenthaceae; genus Nepenthes; species Nepenthes gracilis. The sequence goes on from BSYO01000009.1 coordinate 3,558,916, forward strand.
GCTCCAGCCACGATGAACCAAATCCCAGCACAGTACGAAGTGCCCCTGAAATGAAGCTAGCCGTGACTCCAGACCAACAGGGAGCTCGTGGCACTTCACCCAGCGGCGCTCAAGAAAGGCTCTCGAGGCCCTTAGCGAGAATGGAGCGGGATTCCCGAGAAAGCAATCGGGCGTCGGGACAGAGTACAGTGCAGTGCTTCCTCGAGAAGGTCGCCTAATGTCCTCCTCCACGGTCGCACCGTCTCGTTAAACAAGCTGGGTCCCCTCGGGCCCTTCCGTGCTAGTGGCCCCCAGGTATGATCGAAGAAGAGTCGCCCAACAAGCCCCACATTCATTCCCGGCCGTTCGGAGATCTCCAAATATTACTCAAGTCCCGAACATCTAAGCGTCCCCTCAGGCGCATTTCCCAGCGGGGATACTTTTAAGCCGTCCTGCGGGGGCGCACCCCGAGATGGATCTCACCTAAGTCGCCGCCCGCGGGCGCACAGATGCTTCGCTCTCTGCCACGGCGCATCCATGGAGTTCGCGCTTCCAATCACACCTCTCACACTCCCTCATTCTCACATCTTATGCATGCGTTCTTAGTTTATTGCGGAAGATATCCCCAGCAGCGTCGAGTGTCGGCGGGACAACCCCGTCGGCCCCGCGACCTCTTGCTTGTTTGTTGTTTGTGTTGTCCTGGTCAGGGTTGAGACGGAGGCCCAGGGCCCTTCCTCCTGCGCCATCGCGTCTTCGGGAATCAGAAACTCACTGTCCCTAATCCGCAACGGCCAGGAGGGGCCGTGACGTTAACAATATTTAAATTTTAATTATTAAAATTTTAAATTAAATAATCTTTTAAAAAATTTAGGATCTTAGGTTGGTTTCGAAGAGCCATCCCGTATCCCGTCGAGCACATCCCCTCGGCTCGTCTGTGGAGGGGGCACAGTACATCCTGATATTTGAAGGCCGCTCTCTGAGAAACCCGACAAGAAGCAATGAGTTTTGTCCTTCAATCACTGACGAGGGGCTCAATCACTGGAAGACACTTCGATCCGAAAAATGAACGACGCAGATGTGTTAAAGCAGATCTAGCAGATGGTCAGATTCATTCGCCAAGAATCTGAAGAGAAAGCCAACGAGATCTCAGTCTCCGCCGAAGAAGTAAATCCTAATCGTTGCTCTCTCTCTTTCTTATGTTTGAGACTGTCTTTCAAGGTATAACTGAAATTTAGAGAGAGAGATTAGTTATTAGTGTTATTCGAATGGTACGCCTGAAAAATTTGAGGATGATTAGTATTGTGGCATGTCTTTGTTATGCCTACTTCGGATTTGAATTATGATCTAATATATTCGAGTCGGATTATTAAAACTTTTATCCGGATTGAGCACACTATAACCATAAATAAAAGTTTAGAGGATTTGAGACTCACTTTTCGGTATACTTTTTTAATGTTTAACTCAAGTAAATTTTTTAAAAAATTTGGAATGCAGAATGTATTTGAAGATAATGTTGGGTTATGGATCCCCTTGATGTATGGGGTAGAAGTGCGTATCAGCGTGGAGAAAGCCCACTGCTAGATGTAAGCGGGCCTCCCATTTTCGACTCTAATAACTGTTTTCCAAAGCCCACCACTTTGGGACGCCGATATCTTTGTCGGCGAAAATTCGCATTCTCAACGGGCCAACACTCCCGACAAACTTATTCCCTTTACTCTCTTTTACTTATCGATCGAATCAAAGACTTTTACTCGATTTGAGCGTCGGAGTGTTTTCCGACAACCCCCGCCGACACACACCGACTCGCCGAGTGGTGTGCGCTTCGACTTAGTAAATGGGGCCGGTCGAACCATCTGCATTTAATCCGAATCGACGCCCGGATCCGCGACGCATCGCGTTCTTTCACATTCTCATATTTTCTGATCATTTAATTAATTTAATTTATTTATAATCGTATTTATATTTTATACCATTAATTATTAAAAAATATATAATAAATTTTAAATATGTTATAAATTTAATTAATTGTTGAGATATATGATAACTATATAAATTGAAATAGCTGCTTATTAATATAATATTCATAATATATTATTTTATATTAAGTATAGTAGTCCATTTGAACACAATTTGGTGAAATGTATAATTATTTTGCCGTGAGTCCACATGCAATCTGCCAATCATAATCTTAATTTATTTTATTTTTTATTTTTTAAAATAAATATTCGTTAGACTAGAAATTTAATTTTACAGATGTTTAATAAATTCATCATTTAATGTTCCAATATCTAATCACATCAACCTAACCCTATTTTACTTGCTAATATGAAAAGTTGATTTAATTTTCATACTATTATTAAACTTAATTAAAATCAAATTCTTTCCAAACTCTGAATCAATTAACTATTATATAAAATTTACATCTTTCTAAAAATATAATATTTAGATATAAGATATTATCTAAAAATATTTTAACTGAATAATCTTTATTTTAAATAATTATTGATTATCAAAATACAGTTTACCTGGTCAAATAATGTAGAAGTTTGATATTTATCTAAGTAAAAAAATATTTATTTGAAATATATATATATTACTGACCAAAAAGATCATTTTTCATCTGTAATTATATTCAATCTAAAAATAATTAATATAACTTTTGATTGTAATTGTCTATAATATTTATTTACATCAATAATACCCTGTATAAGTTTAGATTTGAGAAATAAGATCAATATGAGCTCTTTAAATTTCTTAAAAAATAATATAAAAATACTAAATGTTGAAGATAATTTTATTTTTAAATTGTTATAATGTTAATATTTATTAAATATTAAATTTGATACTAAAATTTTTGATAAAATTATTATTTTTAAAAATGTTATTTAATATTTAAATTTTAATTATTAAAATTTTAAATTAAATAATCTTTTAAAAAATTTAGGATCTTAGGTTGGTTTCTAAGAGCCATCCCGTATCCCGTCGAGCACATCCCCTCGGCTCGTCTGTGGAGAGCACATCCCCTCGGCTCGTCTGTGGAGGGGGCACAGTACATCCTGATATTTGAAGGCCGCTCTCTGAGAAACCCGACAAGAAGCAATGAGTTTTGTCCTTCAGTCACTGACGAGGGGCTCAATCACTGGAAGACACTTCGATCCGAAAAATGAACGACGCAGATGTGTTAAAGCAGATCTAGCAGATGGTCAGATTCATTCGCCAAGAATCTGAAGAGGAAGCCAGCGAGATCTCCGTCTCCGCCGAAGAAGTAAATCCTAATCGTTGCTCTCGCTCTTTCTTATGTTTGAGACTGTCTTTCAAGGTATAACTGAAATTTAGAGAGAGAGATTAGTTATTAGTGTTATTCGAAGGGTACGCCTGAAAAATTTGAGGATGATTAGTATTGTGGCATGTCTTTGTTATGCCTACTTAGAATTTGAATTATGATCTGAATATATTCGAGTCGGATTATTAAAACTTTTATCCGGATTCAGCACACTATAACCGTAAATAAAAGTTTAGAGGATTTGAGGCTCACTTTTCGGAATGCTTTTTTAATGTTTAACTCAATAAATTTTTTTAAAAAATTTGGAATCTGGAAAAGATTTTGAAGATAAGAGAATTAAAGGACTTGGCTCCCTATTTTTTGTGAAAAAACAAATGTTTTAGATGGCTTAGCTCTATCATTACTTTTTGAAATCTGTCCCAATTTTTGTGGAGCGTATTTATAGTGACGCTGCTGGTTGATGGCGGTTTCTTGAAGAAAACTAACCAGCCGTGATTTGAGTCGTTAGGCTAGTCAGAGAGCGATTATTTCAACTGTCATTATGTATATTTTGATGGTGAGGTTTTCTAGATGGAATCAACCGATGGTGATAAACAGTCGACATTGGTAAGTTAGGAGACTATCGCCTGAGCTAACTTCAGTGTATATGTAAACTGCTCACCTGGGCTAACTTTAGAGTATGTAGACTGCTCGGCTAGGTTAACTACTCAATTGAGTTAACCGTTTGGTTGGGTTAACCAATCGATAAGGTTAATCACTTGGTTAGACATTTTGATATTCTATTATTTGGGCCTACGATCTAATTTGTTCAACAACCATTTAGTCACTTGACCACTCGATTGCCATTTTAACTATGATTTATTCTTAGTAAAATTGGGTCAATGATGGACTCTGTTCTTCAAGCTTTGGCCTAATAGCTTGGTTAATACTTTATTCTTTCTAGGTTGGTCTATGAGTTTGCTATATTAATCAATTGTGTCAGTCCAGTTGGCGTTATACCCAACACGTTGGATTTCTTTTTTTACTGCAACCTATAGTGACTTCTTACTTGTCTATCTGTAGGAATTCAATGTTGAGAATTTACTGTTAGTCAAAGCTGAAATAAAAGATCATGCAAGGGTATGAGCAGAAAGAGAAGCAAGTTCACATCCCAAAGAAGATGTAACTTCTGACTCAAATTTGTTATTTGTCTGCCTTTTGCTGTTATAACCATGGGGCCCTATGTTTTTTTGTCAATTTTGTTCTTATTGTCCTGCAGTTGCTAATTTCTTGCAATGATGCATTTGAATACGGGAGCATTTTCAACGTAGTTGGATGTTTGATGTGCACCTGAACTTCTACCATGTGATTGTGCATGTTAAATATGGAGGCTTTTATTTTCCAGGGCATAAATAAGATAGCGTTGAAAGTGAAGCATTTCTTTTGTGGATATGTTCTCCGAATTTATGCGAGGCCTGTTACATACTAGTAATTTTCATGATGATTGAGAATGTCACATAGCTGAAATTGATCCTCCAGACACAAGTGTGCAAGATTGCACTTTGAATTTTTCATTTCTGTTTCATCTACAGAATAGTTAAAGGGGGTTGTATCTCCCTTTTTTAATTTATCAATATAAGTTTGGAAATTATTGCAAGCAAGTTATTTCTCAGTACTCTTGGACATGTGGTTGTTGGGTTTTGGTCACTCCATTGTGGGTGCCACAACAAACGGATAATTATTTGATGGTCGTGCGATATTCGTAAGAGAATTCACGCCCACGACCAGTGCCCAAGACGCCAATTCCAAAAGGTGCGCACTCAATGCGCCATTTGTAGTGGCACTCTTGCTCAAGGCGTGGTTGATGGGCAGTATAAAGCGTACCTGATGTGTTTTTAGGGTATTCTAAAATCAAATATCATACAAGGGGTGCCAGAGAGAGAAAGAAAGAAAAAAGAGAAGAGGAAGAGGTTCGACATACAGTTAAAATTCGATTTAAATTTTGTTCTTCGCCAAGGTGTCAGGTATGTTGTTCTAAAGAGGTTTTCTAAAGTGTATTTTATTTGGTTACTTTTGTTTCTCGTTGTATCTTTTATTGTTAGTTGTTAGGTTTGTTAAGGGGGTTGTAATCAATCATTCTTTACTTGGGATTGTAGTGAAGAGATTTCGGAGGAGGTTACTTGTAATCGGTATTGTTGTTATTATAATGGATTTATTTAGAGTTTGTTTCGTGGTTTTTCCATTGGTTAAAAAGGATTTTTCACATTAAAAATATTGTGCATCACTGTGTTTCTTATACTTACAAGTTTGATAGTTGATGTGTGACGGGAGGGTTTAGGTTTTGTTCCGCTGCACTGGGTTGTACATATCCAAGTCAAAATCCAACAGTGGTTAGGGACTTGACTTTGGTAGCTAAGCAAGTGATCTGTTTAGAAATTGTTTCAAAATCATTGAACTTCTCGGCAATGTATTTTTTTTGCTTCTTCATAGGGATACTTGATGGAGCATGTATATCAAGATGAACTAAATGCTTATTCATTATTGTGTGGAAGTAGTAGGAGAATTATGTGTTGTGACTTTGGAAGCTGTTTTCTTGTACCATTCCACTGCCCTTGTTCAATCTTTTCATATGTTGTCCATATGTAGCTCATAAATTATAGGGTAGGGTAGGCAATGACAATTATGATACCAAAAAACTCTAATGCCAAAACTGTTCTAGTAATCTATGACCTAAAGAACTCCTGGAGTTTCTTGAATTATGATATCATAATTTAAAAATTAATCATCTTGTAGATACTTTGTTACCCCTACCCTAGAGGTTTTTTTTTTTTTTTAAAGAGGACATTAAACATTTGTTGCTTTTAGTTATCCAACAAAACTAGCATTTATGTGTTGGGATTCACAAACACGCACAACATCAGTGTAGTAGAAACGAATTCCTAAATCCCTTCATCAATTGTCGTCCATTAAATATCGTGAGAGCACAATGAACAAAAAAAATAACCAAGCATCTAAGTTGTATGACAATATTTAACGTAAAAAAATTTTCTCAATCAAAGGAAAAACCACGATATAAACTTAGAAGAAATTCACTATGAAAGTATCTAATTACAAATCTAACCTCCTCCAAGGCCCATTCACAATAACCTATGTGAATAACTAATTGAATAAAACTCCAACACTCCTAGTAATCCACTAAGAATATACCAAGAAGACGAGCAGTCAAATGATAATACGTTTTAGAAACAAGATTAAAGTAGGGTACCCAAATTTAACGAAGAATGGAACTCGAATCGGTTTTCAATTGGATGTAGAACTTCTTCTTCTTCGCTCTTTTCTTGTTTCTATCTTTGTATAGCTCCCCTTTGTGTTAAACTGATCTCCCATATACCCTAAAATTAAAACAATGCCTTTTATTTCCCGTGTTGCCATTTAAGTGACCAGCTTGCAAGGTATCATTGGAAATCCTTCCAGATCTAGTACCTAAAATTAGAACAATGCCTTTCACGGTCCTCTTGCGGATAGCTACCGGAAATAGTCCCTATATTGGCGCATAAGCTGTTAGCTCACAACCTTCTTGTTGAACTGCTAGTTCATAGTATTGCTCAAGCAAAACTTTGTGCAAACTTCGTTGAAAAATCTCTGACAATTTTGGAAGTGAAAAAAATACTTTTAATGGGTGTGAGACTCACAATGGAGTAATCGAAAACCCAATAAACTTTTTTCCAAGACTTTCAATGGGGTTTTGTTTTGTTACTTGTCTACAAGCAAACATTCCAATGCCTACAATCCTTGACGAATCATCGTTTCCCATGTTCAATATCCCATAACTCCCGAATGTATAGGAGGTGAAAGACTTTCCCGATGTTGCATAGAGTGAAGATCTACTATTCATCACCTAACTCATCTTGTGGCCTGTGAAACTCCTGTCTTCTTTGCATGGACAACTAAAAGGCTATTGCCCGATGATTGCCGCCATGATCCCTCCTCTTGTCACTCGCTACCACCCACATTCTGTTTGATGTCCTTACTGCCATAATGAAAGCATTTGATGTCCTTAAGCTTTCTAGCTTTATCCCTCTCTAACTTTTCACCTCTCTCCCTTGATCTTCCATGCCCTTGACCACTAGTGTATACTAAGGCACTTTGCCTAGATTCATTGATAAATAAATAAGTAATGATCTTATTGAGATTGAGCATGTCTTTCCCCAACAGTAACATAGTGATAATATGGTCGTATGAGGCTCGGGAATGAAACTAGTAACACTAATGCCTTGTCTTCCTTCGTAATCTTTTCCTTGAGGGAGGACATTTGTATTAAAATCCGGTTGAACTCATATAGGTGTTTTTCAAAGCTTTCCCCCTTCGACAGTCGAAGGCCGTAAAATTATATCTTTCCATGCTACCTCGTTGTTAAGGACTTGTATTTATACCAGCTCTCCAGTTTTATCTAGACTTTCATTGGATTCAATAATTCAATAACTTCTTAAAGAATGCTACCTACAAGATATAACTTAATTATACAATCAGCAAAATCTCTCATATTTTGCAATTCATTATCCTTCATTCTCTCCAACTTGTCCTTCTTTTTCAGTGCTTTTCTTGTTCTTTTATGCTCTTTTTTGCTAAATAATACAATTATTTTGCCCGTTAAGTTACTCTATATAAAATGGCAAGCTCTTTGACGTTGATGCTATCGAATTGTAGGTTTCACACATTAAAAAAAAACTTTCGTTCTTATACCACTTATTGGGATTCGCAAACACACATAATACCAACACAGCATAAACGAATCCCTAAATCTTTCTATCAATCATCGCCTATCAAACACTATGAGAGTATAATGTACAAAAAATATGCAACTAAGTATACAAGTTGCATGGTAATATTTAATATGAAAACCATTCTTAATGAAAGAAAAAATAACGAGACAAATTATAAAAAAATCCACTATAAAAGTTTTTGGTTATAAATATAACCTCATCTAAGATCTCTTCATAGCAACCCGTGTAAATAATTGGTTGAATACAACCCCAACACTCTTAACAACCAACTAAAGAAGAGTATACTGAAAAAACCAACAATCAGATGGTAATGTGTCCTAAAGATAAAATTAGAGCAATGTACCTGAACTTGGTAAATAATAGAACTCGAATTGAATTTCAACCATATGCCGACCCTTATCCTCTTCTCTCTTTTCTCTTTCCTCTTTGTTTGTGCGGTGCCCTCAATGATCTTGTAGATGCTATGAAATTAGAATAAAACCTTCTATATTTTGCATGGCTACTTAAGCAGCTAGCTCATAGCCCTCTTGTAGTGCACCACTGGATATCCTCCCAGACCTGGCACCTAAGTGGTTAGCTTGCATCCCTAGCCTGGTGTTTAAGCTGCCAGCTCACTGCCTTCTTGTAGAACTGCCAATTAATGTTGTCACTCAAGTGAAATGTCACGCAAACCTCGCACGGAAATCTCTGATAGCTCAAAAAGTGAGTGATCTAAAACCTAACATTAATAACCTTGCTTTAGTCTTCCTTGAAATGTTGTTGACTTAGAAAGTCCGCATTAGAATTTTGTACTTTCCTCATCTGAAAAGGATTGATTTGTGCAAGAGATCTTTATTTTTTATTGCCTGTGTTGAAAAATAGAAGAACAAAACTTATGTATTTGTCTCCGTGTACATATTCTTTATTGCTGGCCATGTGATGGCATATAAAAATTCAAAGTGTAATTTAGAAGTTTTCTGGGAGTAGAATATTGGCTTCCAAGCATAAAAAATTGGAAAAAAATGGAGTTACAGTTTTCTCATTGGTGATTCTATTGGTCATCATCCATACAAGATTTTATGGTTTTGAATGCCTGCCCTGCTTGTGGAGGGAATTCTATCCAAATGATTAGGATTAAATATGGCATGTCTAAATTGAAGGTCTTTAATTTGTTTGTTTTTGTGTTTTGCTTATCTGTTGCAGTGAGTACTCTATGCAGCTCAATGCTTCCTGAGTTAAAGTTCTTCACGCTCAGGATGATTTGGCGAACTCAATGAAAAAGGCAGCATCAATAGAGCTCTTGCTCATTGGCAGTGACAACCATTAAAAGGCTTTTGAATGATCTCAAAGTCCTGGTCAGTAAAAGTCAAGTATCCTGACAGTAACTGCAGTTTAAGATACATGGTTTGTGCTAGATGATTTATATTTGTCTGTAAATCTTAATTCTATGTTGCTTATGATCCAGTATGTTATATATAAAGCATCCACAAAAAGTTCAGAAAATAAATTCAACAAAAAAATAATAATAAAAAGCCGTTGTTGAGCATGAGCCTGGGGAAGTTTCAGGATAATCTATTGAAGATGACATGATGTTTGGTATAACAATGTTATATCTATAATACATTGTTATGTTTTTTTCTTTCAATTTTCTTTTTCTTTTTCCTTTCGTGGGACGCCCTCTCCTGAGGATTGCTGGAGAATCAGCTTTTATTTTACTGTTTTCACATATCTCCGATCTTGACAACTAAGCCTTGTTTTATCTTGTATACAAACTTTTGCCATCAGACACGGCACTAATATGCTATTTTTTTAGAAAGGAGGACACGACATGTTGAGACACATCAATTAAAATTGTAGTTTATTATTTTTTAATTAATTAATAATACTATTTTATACTAAATTAACAATAAATATGCATATTTATTATTTCTTGATCTCAAAAAAAGTTCGCAAAAAAAAGACATAATTAAACAAATATAAATAAGTTATACTATAGCATTTTTAACAAGTTATCATAGTAGAACAATAATATTAATAACGATATAACTTAATAAATTAAGGTAAAGTTTAATATAATAAAATTTTTATGTACCAATCAACATGTATATTTTGATTTTAATACCTTAAACTTTATAATTGCCAAAAGATACTAAATGTAAGCAAAACAATTCGAACAATATTATGTCCAAAACTTGTCTCAAGCGTGTATGAAGATGTCACGTGCTGGATTTTTTAAAAAAAATTAAAAATTTTGGGCAACTGTCAGATCGTGTCTACCATGTGTTAAGGTGCGACAATGTCTGATTCATGTTGAACATTGATGATTTAGCTTCAAGAGAGTGTTCATGTTTCTTAGTTTGGATGAATTGGAACTTGGAAATATTATTTGTGTAGTTTTTTTTTTTTTTTGGTAAAATTGGTTAATCATGTAATGTCAACATTGTTCTTTCCTCTTCTACTTAGTGTTTGCTTAGATTGAAGGAGTCTGCAGTCTTGTTGCGTTGTCAGAAAGATGACTTGCACTGGGTGGAGTCCATCTTCAATGTATGTATATGCTTCTACAAGTTTTTATGGTTATATTTGGATACATAGTGGTATCTTATTTGAGCCGATATCGTACCCAGAGTTATGACGTCGGTGTCACTTGTGTCTAATTGTGGCTTATGGATCCTGTGTTTTGTGTTTGTATGGATTTTGTGGATATTGTACAGGGATTTGTATAGGTTTTATATCAAGCAAATGATTGTATTACAGTCAAAACTCTACTGAATTTTCAGTTAAAAATACGGTTCGTCACACAAGGTTGGCCAAGGATTTTATAGATATCTCTTAAGATACCATTTTTGTATCAAAGCCTCAATTTCCCTTTGAAACATTCAGCAATCTTCAATCATATATCTTGGACATTGATAGTAGAGATAGTATTTTGATTGATCTCATTCCTTTGGGTTCCTAAATAATTTGGGTCACTTTAAAGATTTTTCATTCTAAATTTGTATCAAAACATTCATCTAAGTGTCGGATAGTAGTGTGAAATTCAACAGCTTGTATTATCTTCAAATGCCCTACTCGGTTCATTGTTACTTTTGATGATCCCAAGTGCAAAAAGTTATAAGGTATGAGTTTCAATTTTTAAATTTTAATTATTATTAATTAAATTGAGATAAATAAAGTTGAAATCAAAAGTTGAAAATTTGGTGAAAGTCAATTTTGAATCGGGTCACATTAAGTTAAAGGATGCTTAACTAACGCCTGACACGTATATATATATGTCATAGGCAAAGAGATTGCGCTTGAAAAATGCCTGATTGGAGTTCAAGTGAGTTTTCTAGATTAGCTCACGCTTGAAGGATGCTCGAGTGTGCTGAGGTAGAATGCCAATACTTGACGTGCATTCGATGTGACGCTTATGAGCCACTGTGGTTGGCCGTGGTGCTCGATACATGCCCGATAAGCGCTCGTATACCAATCTGCTATATAAGTCATGTCAAATTGATTTTCAGCCATTTTTAGTTAGATTTTAAGAAAAGAGAGAGAAAGAGAAGAGGAGAATAGAGAGAAAGAGAAAGAAAGTTACAGAAGGCCGATTAAAGTGATTTCAAACAAGATTTTAGAAATTTAAAACTATGGTAAATGCATCCCAAATCTTCTTTTTTTTTTTTTATTACTAATTTCTTTCCACTTCTTGAGTATTTATTATTCTGAATGCTCACCAATGTTCATCCCCCTGAGATCATGATTGACCATGTGCATCTTCCTCCAGCACCTACTCATCATAATGCCCATGGTCATTCCTGGTAAGTTCCATTTGCAGATATCTTTTGAAATTGTTGGATTTATTTCATTTGCATTGGATGCTTGCCTTATTTTTAAGAGCTGAACAGTCCTTATATTTTAAATCCCCCCTCGTGCTCTTAATTGTGCAGAATTCATCATATTAATTTAAATAGTTAGAATTATAATAACACTTAAAAATTTGTTGAACTCATTTTCAATTTATTAGGATAAAATCATTGCCATTGTGAATATAAGAGGATCCATCTAACAACTTTTGGTGCTCATGGTGCTTGTAGTTTGGTTTGTTTAGCTCCAAGAGGTGTTATGTTGGCTTCTTGAGATGGCAAGATTGTATGTGAGAACACTGTTGATGCGAGGTTGGATGCTGCATTCCGGAAAAAGCTTCCTCAGTTAATTTCCACTCTCTCTTCTGGATTGTTAATGCCTGCTGCGTCATGTTTTCCTCACGTCCCAATCAATAGAGAGCAGTTCCGTGTGTTAAACTAGTTAAAGAATGCTGAATGATTGTCAACAACTAATGATTGGATGGCAAGGTTTGTTTAATAATGAAGCTGAATTTATCGTTTTGCCTCGTGGCTTTATGGGTGACTAATTTTGAAGAACTTGAATCGATAATCTTCTTTCTTCCCGGGTGAACGCAGGGAGGGGGGGCGGGTTGGAGGCTATAATGGTATTTATGCCAAGAATTAAGTAAATATAACTGAGAATATGTATCACCATAATTTAGGTATGGGTAAATATTATATTATTTGGTGTACATGGGAAATTAATATTATCTCCGAAAATAATTGGAAATAAGATAAGAATACCACTGTGGTGGTTGAAGGAGGGGTGGGAGACGGGGCGGATGACCGGTGAGGCCCCGCTGGCAAAGGTGGAGTTACTTTAGGTTGGAAGATGCGGATGGAATCAATTAATAGATTCATGTAGTTGATCCTATTCAATTGATTTAAACCTTTGTTGTTGTATTATTGTTTCGAATTTTTAACATGAAGTCATTTACCAAGGAGAGAGATGGACAATTTAACTCCCTCCCCTTTGGTTAAACTCCTCTATTTTCCATTTTTGAGCTATGGTTTTCCCTTTTGATTTTTGAGAGTTCCACCATTCGACGATCATGATAAGAATTACTCAACAGCCTAATACTTAATGATGCATAATTAACTGTAATTTAAAAATAAAAAAGGCAAACATTAAGTTATGAAATGTTTACTGATCAAGAGTTTCATCTGAAGGCAGTTGAATGGAGAATCAAGGTGATACACGAAAAGAAGAAAATGGCAGTCAGAAACATAAAGAGTCTGTGAATAAAATTTTCATGGCAAAGGTATATTTTGCCAACATGCGGTTACCATTGCAAGATTTTAAATAGGATTTCCCCAAAATTGTAAAACATTAATGGAAAAAAAAAAAAAAGTATGCAACAGCAAGAGGAATGAAATTCCACCATGTTTACTATTCAATCTTGTTCTACTGAGTATCGGTGCTTGCGATCTAACCATTTGTCACTTGCATTTTATGTGGCAGATCCGCAAGCAGCTATTCAGTGTCGGTCTGGTTGCTGCGTATGGGTTCGTTCCTATATCTATATCACGCCCCCTGTTTACTGTCAATGCTTCTCGATCCGAAACAATGGTTAGTGACCTTTGAATTATTTTCAAGAGAAAAATTCCATTTGATTTGTGCCACGGGCTACCCTTGGTGCCTTGCAAGTATAATTGAATGGGATGTATCCTGTACTACTCGGTGCTCTTCTTGTTTCATAAGAGCCTGTTTGATAGAGTTGACTTGGACTAGCCATTTCAGACCTATGGATGTAGTAATTCATTGATTAGTGATCAGTCCTTCTGGTGGCAGAACATGGGAAAAGAGATTACGGCTTATATATGATAAGGTGTATTGTACGTTAGTAGGTGAAAGCCGAGTATAAGAAGTAAGGGATAAAAAAACCTATGTTTTTTGCGAGTTTTCTTATCCATGATTCTCATGGAATAACAATTTCATATCATATCATATGGACTATTTTGCTCCCATATTGACCGTGAAGGGGTGGCAGTGGCAGGTGGTGGTTGCGTCTATGGCAGCCTCAAGGTGGTGGTTGTGAGTGGTGTGAAAATATACTAGTGCTGTATTGGAATAAATTTCTTGTGAGAACGATAAAGGACTATTTTATATTATTTATTTATTTATTTATTTATTTATTTATTATTATTCCTACATGCTAAGTAGCCAAGCAAATTGAAAATATGAGTCATTTTATTCTATAAAACTAATTATTTTATTTTATGTCTTATTTTATTTTTATAATCAAACATCAACTTTAAATTGTTTAAGCAGGTGTCAATATGACCAAACTTATGAAAAGAGCTTCCGATTTCTTGGAAGCTCTTTTGAGGTATGAGAAACATTTTGCCAATATTTTTGAATAATGTTATGTTTATTTATTGGTTTTATACGTGTTTATTAATATAAATAAATAAATAAAATATTATATTATTATAGTATATTTTAAAAATATCTAAAAATTTTTATGCTAGAAGTCTCTACCCATTAGCTGAGCCTAGCATGTGTTTAGACAGTATAGGTGGACATGAGAACTACTAAAGGATGAAAGTGTTGTTAAGTTATACTGTTAAAGTTTTATTCTTATTATTATTAATGTTAGATATAAAATAATGGTTTGTAAAAGTAAAAAATTAAATATTTAATTTTTTATTCTGATTTATATGTTTATTTCTCTATTATTTTTAAAAATATGGCAAAAAAATAGTAAGTGTCAGTATTTTATGTATTAAAGGTAAAAGTAATGCCAAATTTCATAAAGATATCCTAATACTTACACACACAAATAAGACAATTAACTAAATTATAAAAATTATAGTAAAATAAAAAGAATTGCCAATATTTTTTCCCATAAAAGGAAAAAAATAAAAATACTAGAGCTACTGGTCATTTAGTCCAACCAATAAAAAAGAAAAAATAAGATAAAAGCAGAGGGGAAAAAGAAAATGTGGAAAAAATTAAATAAAAAAAGATTGTAGCGATTAATTTCTTAAAAAAATTATTATTATTTCACCAATAAAAACATTTTTAATAATTAAATGCAAAAGTCAGCTATCAAAATCCTTCTTCTAATCAAACCAAACATGTCCATTTTCATTGTTGCTTTTAATCGAAAGGTCCAAACATTAATTCGACTTACCGCTTTGTTCCTTTTGAATTAGACAGCGACAGGAGCAAACTTTACGTATTGAAATTTTTAAAGACTAAAAAACGAAAGCATAAGTTATTATTATTATTATTATTATATATTATATGACATCATAACATGATAAATATGATAAAATTATGTTATAAAATAATATTGGATTAATATAAAGGTTATGAATTGAGAAAAATACAAGCTTAGAATAAATAAACAAAAGAAAAAAAGCAAAATATTTTTATTATTTTTTTGAAAAGTAATATTTTTACTGTAAAATGTTAATAGTAAGTGCTGTCATAGAAAAACAAAGTGTAGTTTTGCAAAGCCATCAGAACCATAGGGGATGGGACAGAGCCATAAAAGCAAAGGGTGCCTGATACATCAACCGGTGATAAACACTACGACTGAGGTATGTTTGAGAGACTGCACAGTAAGATTGAGGACGCAGATAAATTGCGGACCAGAGAAAGAGAGAACCCAGGGACTTTTAGAGAAAGAATGAAGGATAATGGGAGAATTCTGACAGAGAGAGGGGAAAAGTTAAAAATGAACAAAGGAAAGAGGAAAGCAGTAAAGGGAGGGGGAAAGAGAGAAAATTAAAGATGAGAAAGAGTGAAGTAGCATACATGTAATATTTTCTTCTTATCTTTGCCCAGCACAGTAGCTGGATTTATATAAGATGCTAAAACCTACGTGACCAGAGCTGATAATAAACCCATACACGTGGTTAGGACTAATAATAAATGCATAACAAACTCTACTGCTACGAACAGTGCACGCGTGAGGAGGTTACGACTAACAACAGCCAATGATGTGTAATCAGACGTGAAAAATTTTTTAATATAATCAATTCTCATTCGTAACATTGACATTCCCTTCAAAGAACATGGACCTCAAGGTTGTAGGAGAGACATTTTTCAACAATTGCCTCCCAGGTGGCCTCAAGTTGAAAGGTACAAAATGGCCATCGAAGGCATGAAAAGAAATGGATGGCGGATGTGTCGAACCAGAGACGAGGAATCTGTTCCTTGAGGAGTGTCTGAGGAAAGGTCATGATCCAAGGATTCAACCGCTGAAGGTTTCGCCGTAAGCTAGCAAGAACCATCTTTTTTAGTGATCATACAAATAAATTAGGGGGGTTACATCGATATCCAAGAGTGAACCGCTAATCACGGTTAAAACACAACCCGGTTAATATAGAAACCGATATTAATGTCAATACAAGGAGGTTAGAATTTCCGTATTTAATTTATTGTATCATTTGATCTAAATATAAGCATGTATATTATATATGGTAAATTGATTTTTATATAATATGAATTATTAATGCTACCTACTCTCTTGATAATTTTACCGACTGTCTTTATTGTAAGGATAAGAAGGTCATAAATAAAATAGTTAAATTTCAATTCCAAGCTTAAATTTGAATTTATGTGTACTTGAACCGGTTATATGATTTGGAATAAAAGTGACTCGGGGTGGAGGCTTAGTCCAAATGAACTAATTCTAGGAAAAATTTCATAAATACTTAATAAGGTGCAAATTAATAGCAACGGGTTTGACAGCACAGCTCGGCAATTATAAATGAATTAGCTATGTATTATTTATATATTATTTTTAAATTAATTCCTGGACAGCGAGGGTTGCAATACTTTATATGTAGTACTGTATATTGAATGACCATTGAGATATTATCAAATTATATAAAATTTGTTTATTTTTAGATAAAATTATTAATTAAAATAAATAAATAAATAAAAAAATATTATATTATTAAAATATTAAAAGCATATTTAATTCCTCGTAATGATATTGGTCAAACTATTAAGCACCCCATGGCATATTCCCATGTTAGACAGTGCATCAATATCTCGTTAAAGTGTTATAATAAAAAAATGATAACACATCATCCTCATTTTTTTATATTAAAAAAATTAATTTAAAAAAAAAGTATTTTTGAGTATTTTTAAAAATTCTAAATTAGAAATTGATAATAAATCCAAATAAACTTATAAAGAACCTCCATCCATTTTTTTCAACAAAATTCAGTTGAAGCATTATTTTTCAAATTATGCTTTGCCATTTCTCTTTTGGGTTTTTTTTTTAAGGTCAAGGAGCCATGAATTTTCGCGGGTGCTTTTTTAATTATTAGAATATTTATATTTTAAATCTTCTAATAAAAAGGGTTTTACTATTTTTACAAAAAAATATTTAAATTAAAACTTGATGAAAAAAAGTAGAAAATAACTTATATAAATCTTCAACCATTTTTAGAAGTTTTTTTTTTTTTTTTTACAATCTAATTTATTGTTATTTTTTAAAAGTTATTCCAATAAATTCCATAATTGCTATAAGTTATGATTAGGTTAAAGTTGGACAATTTTCTACGTTAAACTCCAGAGGGTTTGAATAAAATTGACGTTTATTAATCTTGGCTTGTAATTCTAAGTTCTCCAGTGGACTGGTAGTTACTATTAGATCCAACATGTCACATTCTCTGGGGAATATAATTATCAGAAATGATTAATGTGGGCGCATTTATTTTGAATTTATTATATATCGCCATCTATTATATTATATAAAATATTTATTTTAATGATTTAAATTTGCGGTCACTAATTTATATGATGATAATTATGTCGTTACCTAGACAATATTACATGAGCCTCAAATAACCCATTTGCATGAACAGAAATCATTTTTAACAACGGTTTTAATCGAAATATAATACCATATTAACTCAAAATGACATAAAAAATGCTCATCAAATACCAAGTCCAAAATTAACTTACTATTATTTCTGTTTTGCAGATGTTGTTTGGTATAACTCACTTCAAGTGTCGAATTATTTCAGTAAATCACATCGAAATATGCAAAGTTTGAATCATTGAGTCTTGTAGTAAAATATACTCTTCAAGCTCTTTGTCTCCAAGTTGTTTCAACTTGTAGTAACAACAAAACTATACAAATCTCTCTCTCTCTCTCTTTTTTCTTTGATTTTTTTCCCTCTGCCATGTATTTTTTATCTCCTCGATGAGCATCAATGTTCCATAGCCTTTATGTTGCAGCAGCAGCATGTCTTGAATCCCATCTCTTCTTTCTTGCTGCAGAAATCTGAGCTGCACTAAAACAGGGAAAACTGCAAATGGAAAAGAGTCTTTGGGTAGATTTCTGTGAGAATTCCGGGTACAGAAACAGAACCGCAATCTCATTCAGCTCCATTTTCTCAGCCATCATCGACCCGAATTCATGCATCAATCACGCCTTCATTATTTCTGCAGACTTTCTGCTGCTGTTGTCACTCTCCCTTGTCATTTCCATTCATAAACGATCCTCAAGAAGCATTCCATTATCTGCACAACGATTTCCCACTTCCATATGGAGTTTAGCGGGAGCAATCTTCAACTCTATGCTAGGATTGGGATACTTGGCCTTGGGATTCTGGGATTTTGGAGAGAATTTAAGGAAAGAGAAGAGAATTTTACCTCTTCATGAATGGCTGGTGCTGCTAATCCATGGAGTCACATGGCTGCTGCTCGGTCTAATTATGAGCCTCAAGAGGCCACTCATTCTTAAGCCAATCTCCATTCTTTACAGCATATTTGCCTTAATTCCCTGCACATTTTCGCTTCGAGAAGTTATTCTCAATAAATCGGCTTCTGCTAAATCCATCCTTGACATCTTGCTATTTCCCGGAGCAGTTCTTTCCCTACTCTATGTTTTTAGATGGCAACCAGACGCAGAAGCCAGAGCAGACAGCAATGGTGATGCCTCCTATGCACCTTTGACAGGTGAGGATGTTTATGAGGGTGATAACAATGTTACTCCTTTCTCTAGAGCTGGGTTCCTTAGTAGAATGACATTCTGGTGGCTGAATCCGCTAATGAAAAAGGGCAAAGAGAAGGTTCTTGAGAACAATGATATTCCCGAGCTAAGGTTGGAAGATCGAGCAAAAATATGCTACCTCGAGTTCATGGATCAGCTAAGCAGGCAAAAAGATAAGGGATTATCCAACCCCTCAATCCTCTCGATCATATTTTCATGGCAATCAAAACCTATTTTAATTTCAGGGGTCTTTGCGCTCGTAAAGGTTCTGGCACTATCTACTGGCCCTCTGTTCCTCAACGCCTTCATTCGGGTAGCTGAAGGCAAAAGGGCCTTCAAGTTTGAGGGTTATGTCTTAACTGCCCTGCTTTTCCTCACAAAGTGCCTCGAATCGTTTTCCGAGAGGCAGTGGTACTTCAGAACTAGAATAATCGGCCTTCAAGTAAGATCGATGCTATCTGCAGCTATTTACCAGAAACAACTCAGACTCTCCAATGCTGCTAAGGCAACGCATTCGCCTGGAGAGATAGTTAATTATGCGACGGTTGATGCTTATAGAATCGGAGAATTTCCTTTCTGGCTTCATCAGATTTGGACTGCAGGCCTTCAAATGTGCCTCGGTTTGGTGATTATCTACTACTGCGTCGGGCTAGCAACTATCGCAGCATTAGTAGTAATTATAGTAGCTGTGCTTGGGAATTCTCCCCTGGGAAGATTGCAGCACGAGTACCAAACTAAGCTTATGGCGGAGCAGGACAAGCGGTTGAGGTTCATCACAGAGGCATTGGTGATGATGAAGGTGCTAAAACTGTATGCATGGGAGATGCACTTCAAGAAAGTCATAGAGAGGCTTAGAGAAATCGAATTTAAGTGGTTGTCGGCCGTGATATTACAGAAAGGATACTATATAATCTTGTTTTGGTGGTTCCCCATATTGATGTCGATTGCAACATTTGGAGCTTGCTACTTATTTGGGGTTGCTTTGGATGCAAGCAATGTATTCACATTTCTAACTACTTTACGAATAGTTCAAGAGCCAGTAAGGTTGTTACCTGATGTTGCCGGGGCATATATACAATCAAGCGTCTCGTTAGACAGAATTATCAGGTTTTTTGAAGCTTCCGAGTTGCAGGATCGGTCTGCCCTACAAATGAAAAATGGGAGAGATGTGGGACGGTCTATAGACATTAATTGCGCTGGAATTTCATGGGATGCTTACTGTTTAAGGCCAACCTTAACGAACATAAACCTTGTGGTTAAACCTGGAGAGAAAGTAGCAATTTGTGGGGAGGTTGGAGCTGGCAAATCCACTCTCTTAGCAGCCATTCTTGGAGAAGTTCCTCACATCAATGGCACTGTGAGTCCACAAATGACATTCGCTTGATTCTATATTCATTGTTCTAAATTACAGGAAAAAAAAGCAAAAGAAAAACCGTTGAGATTCGACAAAAACTGGCACACAATTGGTACAACGAAACAAACTCAAATCTTCTATCAAATATCAACTACCAAACACTTGAATACAATGAACACAACACCCCCAAATATATAAAATTGTATAATGATATTTAACATGAAAACCTCTTTTCAATTAAAAAAAAATTATAAAATAAATTTTAAACAAATTTACTATAATAATAGTGCCAATTATAAAGGTAATTCCTTTTGAAATCCTTAACTACTACTTGAGTGAATAAATGATTAAACATAAACTCCAATATACCCAACAATTCATAAAAAAAAATACAACAAGAATAAAAGCAACCAAACAATAATATATTCCAAAAACACATTAAGGCAATATCCTTGACCTTGATGAAGAACAAAACTTGAGTCGATTTCAACTAGATGCAAACCTTTATTCTTCTTCTCTTTTCTCTCTTCTCTCCCTTGCGTGATACTCCTTGTATTGTTAAATGATTTCAAATTATTCTAAAATCACATCAAGTATGACTTTATGGCAGTGTTAGCTCACGTGTACTCTTCACGTGTATCACATATGATTCCTTTGGGCAATCCATGAGCATACACTTTAGGCATTGGTCCAATTAAAATTGGTATATAGGAACCTATCGACACACATTAGATGAACCTATTCTGTCTCAAATACATAAAATCATTTATCATGCACCTAATATGTTGGGTTCGAATAACCCAGGATTCACCCAATCCGATGCAAGGAAACCGAACCCCCCGTCATTGTCAGCCACAATTAGTGTAAGTATAAGGAACAAAAGATATATACAATATTTTTAATGTGAAAATTTCTTCTCAATTAAAAAAAAATTACGAAAAAAACTTTAAAAATATTTTATTATGTAAAATCGGTTATCAAAAACTCCGAGACAGATTACTAGCAACCCACAAGCCATTGAGGCAAAAACTAAAGAATGGAGTATGAGAACACTAAGAACTTTGCACTTAGTTTTTCACTCACTATTCTTTTTTTTCATCATACTCTTTCACTCCTTATTGTGGTGCTCTCTACTCACAGACATTTTACATAATGTGGTGAAATGGCAACCCCGTTTCACCCGTGTACACATGCAGTTGGCGCGCAACGCCCTTAGCGATACACCCACTACCACTTGGTGATTCCACACCCTCTGGCTTGACGCGCTTCATGGCACACACCTTCGGGCCAAGCACCCTGGCCTTTGGTGATTTCTCACTCCTGGCATTTTACCGCCCTTTGGTGATTTCACTCACACATTCTAAAACTCCTGGTGCTCCTTTATAATAACCCGGCTCCACCAGATCCCATCTACCCAACCGGCCATCTTGATCTGTCATGTCATCCCTGTCACTTCTGCGCCTTTACTAGTTCCTGAGCTTTTTACAGAAGACCCATGCCCTACTGCTTGCACGCATGCTTTACAAGTTAGCTTTCGGCGCATGCTTTGTAGTTCTACAAAAGCTCTACCAAGTCAACTACTATGCCAGGTTAGCTTCCTACTCAGCCGGTCAACTCTCTGTTGACCGGATTCTTCTCTTAGCCAGTCAATAGGAGGTTGATTTGTAGGTCGTCCTCTTCCAACCTTGTTGACTCCCTCCTAGCAAAATGTACCATTTCAGATAAAATGGTGTAACTTGCCAT
Organism: Nepenthes gracilis; assembly: GCA_033239525.1. Taxonomy (NCBI): domain Eukaryota; kingdom Viridiplantae; phylum Streptophyta; class Magnoliopsida; order Caryophyllales; family Nepenthaceae; genus Nepenthes; species Nepenthes gracilis. Next base: position 3,580,845 of record BSYO01000009.1, read on the forward strand.
TTTGTCAACCTTCCATTTTGGCCACCTGGTCATTTTGCCTTCTTCAATACGCAGAGTCCACTCCATCCAATAGCCATTAACTGTTAGTTGTCTACTTTGCTACCCATCCGATTCTGCAAAGTCCTCATCCCTTTGTTTCACAAAGTCCTCTAGTGAAATTCATCACTTGGCAAATCCGTCGACCGACTCTCGTAAAAACCTTGCTCAACCTTTCAATATCCTTTGTCACTTGGATGACCTTGACTAACCATCGACCGACCTTGACATGGCCCTTACTTGAGTTCTCTACTTGAGCATGCCAAGCACAAACATCACATATTATTCAAAATCCATCCATTGGTTGTGAAATCTATAAAAGAATGACTCCAAAATCTAACAAACTTTTCCTCACGACTTTAAGGAAAACCCCTCACCTTCACAGCAACCATTATCTCTTATCATTTGGCAAATTTTCCTCTACAAATCTCTTAATGTTGGCGTTTGTAAATTTGAATGACATCTTATTCCACTCCACCAAACTTGCAGTAATCTCACCTGTCTTTGTCTTTTTTTACATGGAAGAATCACTCTCAATTGCACTCCATCTCAACCTCCTCCTCCTACTACCTTAATTAATTCACCTGATTGCCATCTTAACATTATTTTTGTCAACTAAAACCTCCATCAAATATTTGTTTGAATACTTACTTCCTCTTGACACAATTGAGGTGTCTTTTATAAGTTTGCATTAGCTTTTGCCAATCGCTGTACAAAAGCCATTCTCTTCAAATTTTTCAATTGAATTCACATTCAACTGGATATACAAAGGATATTGTACATCCCTCAACACAAATTTCATCTTGTTAATTGTTTGAAAGCTAACATCCTTGATACCAATTACTCTCAACAAGCTAACATTATTTCCTCTTGAAGTAATCCCATTTCATATTATTCTTTTTGTCACAATGAAAGTATTTGATATCCTAAAATTTGGACCGATTGTTATTCCTCTTTAACTTGCCGCCTTAGTTCCACAATGTCATGTGCCCCCAACCACTAGTGGACATCATAACACTCGACTCTAAAACATTATCACTTCCATTTCATCTAAATTCATTCATAAGTAAAAAAATAATCTCATTAAGGCAAAAAGTGTCATTCCCAAATAGTAGCATTGTAATAATATGATTGTACATGTTAACAAAAAAGCCAACAACACTAATATCATGTCATCATTCTTGATATTCTCATCAAGTACCGATACTTATATTACAATCTGATTTAATTCGTCCAAATACTTTTTAAAACTTTTTTCTTTTGACAACCTAATATATGATTCTTCTTCATATATAACCCTGTCTTTAATAATTTAAACTTATACTAATTCTTAAATTTCATCTAAATCTCCACTGAATCTAACAAATCGATAACTTTTTTAATAGTATTATTCTAAAATACAACTTGATTGAATAATTTGTTGAATCCATCATATCTTGCCACTCCTTATACCTCATCTTCTCCAACTTATTCTCCTTGTTTATCAATGCTTTTATTGTTTTTTTCAAATCAAAATATTTCTCATTCTTTATTATTAAAAAATAAAATTATTTTATTCATTAAATTATTTAACGTAGAAGGGCAAGTTCTTTAATATTAACACAATCAAATTGTAGTTTCTACAACCCCAAAAACCTATACTTTTATATCAATTGTTGAGATTCGACAAAAATAAGCACAGAACCAACTCAACCAAATAAACCCAAATCCTTCATCAAATGTCAACACCAAATATTTAAGCACAAGAAACTCAACATAACCAAGCATATAAAATTATATAATAATATTTAATGTAAATTTTTTTTTTTTAAGAAAAAATTATATGATAAATTTTGAATAAATTCACTATAAAAATAGTGATGGTTATAAATGTCATGCCCTCCAAAATTCCTTCACTATAACTTGAATGAATAATCAGTTGAACATAACTCTCAACATACTTAATAACTCATAAAAAAAAATACAATAAAAATAAGAGTAATTAAACAGTTATATGTTATAGAAACTTACTAAATCAACGTACCTAACCTTGACAAAGAATGAAATTCAAGTGAAATTTCAGCAAAATGCCAAACCCATCATTTTCTTTCTTCTCTCTCTTCTCTCTCTTATGTGACACTCCTTATGATACAAAATGATTTTGGATTATCCTAAAATCGTATCAAATGTGATTTTATAGCAATGTTGGTGTACGTGTGCCTTTGCATGTATTAGATGTGACCACTCTAAAAAATCCATGCACTTGCCCTTCAAGCACTAATTCCACCGGAATTGGCATACGGGAACCCCTTAGTGCACATTAAGTGCCCTAATTTTTGTCCAAAATGTGCAATATCGTCTATTGTGCACCTACAAAACCCAGATACTACTTGTTCACTAAAAATATTTATTTGTTTGACAGCACCTCACGCAAATCGTGAGTAAACTCCATCACTCAACCTACCCTCGCACAAACTTTGCATGAATCTCTAGTATCTTTTGTCATTTGGATGACAATCGACCAGCCCTCGTAAGAACCTTGCAAAACCTTCCAATGTTCTTTGTCGTTGGATGACCATCAAACGGATATCACGTGACCCTTGCTTGATTTCTTTGCCCGAATATGCTACACATGAATATCACATATTCTTTAAATGACCTGTCCATTTGTTATAAAACCCATAAAAAAGTGACATAAAATCCAACAAAAACCCCGATTGCTATAGGGTAGAAATGTTTGAATGCCAAACAGAAATTGAAAACAAAAAACAATTCATGAAGCCAGTTTTTACAAAGCAGAAAGACCGTAAAAACAATCAAAATGCAGTAAAAATAGTTCTTCTCACAATTATTCTGCTTCAAGAGTTAAAAAGTATTCACTTGCTGTTTCACTTTAGGTGCAAGCGTATGGAAAGCTAGCCTATGCTTCTCAGACAGCATGGATCCAAACAGGGACCATACGAGAGAATATTGTTTTCGGGTCCACGATGGACCTTCAAAGATACCAATATACGCTAGCAAGGTGTTCACTGGTGAAAGATCTCGACATGCTTCCATTTGGTGACCAAACTGTTATAGGAGAAAGAGGAGTCAATCTAAGTGGAGGGCAGAAGCAGAGAGTTCAGCTTGCGCGGGCATTATATCAGGATGCCGATACTTACCTCTTGGACGATCCATTCAGTGCAGTGGATGCTCATACTGCTACAAGTCTATTCAATGTACCACGCTATCCTCGCTCTGTGTTTAATGGAGCCAATGATATTCTTTCTAAGATGTGAACTAACAGGGGTTATGTCCAGGAATATGTCATGGGCGCTCTATCAGGAAAGACTGTTCTTCTAGTGACTCACCAAGTTGACTTCCTCCCGGCATTTGATTTCGTCGTGGTCGGTTTCAAATTAGACTAACTAGAATAAGTTGGTTTCTCTGTATTTTATTTTATTTTATTTTTTTGCCTAGTGATATATTTTCTCTCATCAACAGTTAATGAGTGGGGGGCAGATCCTAAAAACAGGTACCTACGATGAACTGATGGCTTCAAGCCCTGGATTTATTAGTCTTGTCAGAGCGCACGATGATACCATTCACTCTGAGGCTCGCGCAGAGAATGCACCTCCCAAGAGTAAAGGCTCCATCAGAGAGATGCAGAAGACCAACATCGACGAGCAAACAGAGCACTCGCATGGCGATCAGTTGATTCAGAGGGAAGAAAGAGAAATAGGAGACACAGGCCTCAAGCCTTATATCCAGTATCTACGTCAGGGGAGAGGATTCTTGTACTTGTCGCTGGCAATTTTGACTCACATCGTATTCTTATCTGGCCAATCAATACAGAGCTATTGGCTGGCGGCTAATGTTGAAAATTCTAGCTTGGGTAGATTGAAACTGATTTCAATATACTCTGCAATAGGATGTAGCTTGGCACTCCTCTTGCTCATTAGATCATTTTCAATAGTTGCTTTGAGCCTCGGGGCATCCAAATCATTATTTTCTACATTGTTGAGTTGCCTATTCCGAGCACCCATGTCCTTTTTTGATTCCACGCCTCTGGGAAGGATACTCAGCCGGGTAAGAACCTCTCTGAGTGCAAGCTTAAAACGCATACTACTGATGCCCACTGCATGCTTAGTTTGCAGATGGTTAGATATATAGCAATCCTATGGGTTTTACAGATGGTATTTCTAAGTTAACAATGATTCTGAATTATGATGGAGTAACCATAACGTTGCTGCAAATACCTCACAGGCATCGCTCGCCTGTTGATATCAATTGATATTTTCGTTCTTGCAGATATCTTCTGATATGAGTATCATTGACCTTGATGTAGCAGTCATTATAAGCCAAGCAATGGTAGGCACACTGACTACATACTTCAGCTTTGGCATTCTGGCTATCCTCACCTGGGAGGTCTTGCTTGTCATCGGACCTATGGTTTATCTAACCATACTCTTACAGGTATTGCCGGCGTTTTTTTTACTAACTTCAGCCGGAAAACGACACCTTAGACTTGGAATTCTCACAGTGGTATGTACTATAATATGTTTCGTGATGAATAAGCAGCGATACTACTTTGCCACGGCAAAAGAGCTCATGCGAATCAATGGCACGACTAAGTCTACGGTGGCGAGTAACTTGGCGGAATCAATTTCTGGGGCCACCACAATTAGAGCCTTTGGCAAGGAAGAGCAGTTCTTCTCAAGGGCAGTGGACATCATAGACAAAAATGCCAGTCCATTCTTCCACAGCTTTTCAGCCAACGAATGGTTGATCCAACGCCTGGAGATATTATGTGCGCTCGTTCTTTCATCCTCAGCACTAGCCCTTACTCTGCTTCCTTTCACAGCATCTGCTTCTGGTCAGTGGCTCCCTCCTTCTTCCTCCCCACCTCTCAAATCTTGTCTGTTTCAACCAATCGTGAACGCTTTGTCGTGTTTTCTTTGATTTTCGGCTGCCAGGATTCATCGGAATGGCACTATCTTATGGCCTTTCACTGAACATATACCTCGTCGGTTCTGTACAAAGTCTGTGTACGTTGGCTAATATGATAGTTTCTGCAGAAAGGATAGAGCAGTACACTGATATCCCAAGTGAAGCTGATGAAATAATTGAAGAAAACCGGCCTCCGCGCAATTGGCCTAATGTTGGGACAGTGGAGATCTGCGACTTGAAGGTCAGTTTAGCATATAAAACATCAAATTTGTGACTATTGTCAACTTCACCTATCCCATAAGCATACTATATTAATATGCAAATAAGCAGGTTAGATACCGACCCCGAGCACCACTAGTTCTTCAAGGGATCAGCTGCACCTTCGAGGGTGGGAACAAGATTGGGGTCGTGGGGAGAACTGGCAGCGGAAAGACAACTTTAATTAGCACGTTGTTTCGGCTGGTGGAGCCATCGGAGGGGAAGATTATCATTGATAGCATAGACATATCGACAATCGGGCTCCATGATCTCAGGTCACAACTCGGGATCATCCCTCAGGATCCGGCCCTCTTTAGTGGCTCTGTTCGGTACAACTTAGACCCCTTGTCGGAGCACACTGATCAAGAGCTATGGGAGGTAAACGCTAATGAATTTTTTTGACCATCGATGATCGTATCTCATAAACTGCTGATGTAATTGTTTGAACTTTGCTAATGACATATACTAAGTGTTGTAAACATGTAACAAAGGTCCTAGAGAAGTGTCAGCTCCAGTATGCTGCTCGGGAGAAAGGAGGCGGCCTAGACTCCTTGGGTAAGAAAGCTAAAGAGTTTATTCATTTAAGAGGACTACAAAACATGGATGAAAATTTCAGTAGATCGAAACCGTGTCGATATCGAATAATATATATTAATATCGAATATATTGAAAAAAAAAACATGAATATCGTAACCTGTTAAACCCTTATCGGCCGATATTTTATATATCAGCCGATATATTGTAATATATTGCAGATATAGCAATATATTATAATATTATTAAGGTATTGAAAAATATCAGTATCGGGAGGACGATACTGTTCACATCAGTGCTCTATGAAGCCATTAATGCAAACTTGGAGTGCAGTCATACACGATGGATCAAACTGGAGCATGGGGCAAAGACAGCTATTCTGCTTAGGACGGGCATTACTGAAGAAGAGGAAAATACTAGTGCTCGATGAAGCTACAGCATCAATAGACAACACAACGGATGCTATTCTGCAGAAAACCATAAGAACAGAATTTGCAGATTGTACAGTGATAACAGTGGCACACCGAATACCAACTGTGATGGACTGCACAATGGTTCTAGCTCTTAGTGATGGTTAGTTTCTTTCGAGCAACAAATGATAATTCATATCCATTGGGAAATTCATTTGAATGTAAATTGATTTCTCCAGGGAAAGTAGCAGAGTATGATGAGCCCATGAAGCTGATAGGCAGGGATAACTCGCTATTCGGACACCTTGTTAGGGAATTCTGGTCACGGGCTGGAATTGCGAGTATGCATGAAGATCAGTTGTAGATCTCTTATTGATTACTTCATTATCATGTTTTTTTATATCTATGTTTTCTTGTTAAATAGTTTATCACACTCTGTAGCATGAGATTGCAATGTCATGTAAAACTGAACTCCATTTGAGTTCCTGAGATTTACCTACCTTCGCTGAATTAATAATTGTATAGATAGCATGGGTCTTCTTGCAGTGTCAAACATTCAAAGACTTTACTCCAGTATCTCCTGTGTTTTCCTGATTTGCTGTCAGCTACCAATATACTCAACGACACTGAACTAACAGAAAATTCATTGAAAAGAAAGAAGACGGAACCCCTGGATGCATGCAAGATCCCTACTAACAGAGAAGCATAGATTAAAGAAAAGCTACACAATTTTATATCGGAAGCTAGTTCAGTAAGATAGTTTATATGATCATGGCAAAGCATATGAGCTAAATGAAGAATTGGGCATTTATCTTTCTCTCTTTGTATGATATCATCGGTGTGATGCACAAGGCAAATTGCAAGGAAAAGATGAAGAAGAAGGTGTTTGGGTTCGACCCAGATAAACACAACCTTACACAACAGAACAAAATCTAAATCCCCTTCAAAAGTTAACTATCAAATTCGTGAGTATAGAAAACACAACAATGTACAACGTTTTTAATGTGGAAAATCTTTTTCAACTAAGAAAAAATCACGAGACAAATTCCGAGTAAATCCTTTATAAAAGTGTCGATTACAAGTAACTCCATTCGAAATCTGTTCACTATAATCTCAAATGAAATATAGTTAATTAAAACTCCCTCAACAAACCCAACAGTACACAATAAAAAGTATAACCAGAAATAAGAACAACTAAATGAAATATGCCCTAGAATTTCATTCCAAAACAACGTACTCGACCTTGATAAAGAACAAAACTCAAATCCGACCTCAACCGGATGTTGAACCTCTTCGTTTTCTTTCTTTTTCTCTTCTCTCTCTATGCGGCATTTTTTATATGAGGTTTGATTTCGAAAATGTCCTAAAAATGCAAAGCATGAGTTTTTATACTGCAAGTCGCGCTCAAGCGCCCGTCAGGTGCACCTCGGGTGCGGCCGCCATTGGAATCGTCTCTTTAGCACCCCTCGGGGGCGCCTCACGCCCCTCAGGCGCACTTCGAGTGTAGGCGCCCCTGGCGCTCATCGCATGCGTGAACATTGTAATCCTTGCACGACCTTCTAATAACTATCTATTTATTATAATACTTATAATATAGTAGACAAAACCCAACAGAATTGTATTACAAAGCCCAGGAAATTCTCTGACAAAGAATGCAGGCCAACTTGGATTTCTGTACGCAAAGAAATAATGAAGAATAATAATATTCCTCACAGCAAACTAAAACAAGCTACTAACTAATTTACCAATTAGGCTAATAAATCAGCAAAAAAGTACAATTGAACAGTAAAAAGATTATTTACAAAACAATATTAGGATGAATACTGTAATAATCGGCATGCAGAAATGAAGGAAATTGGAGTAATTGCAGCTAGACATTTGAGCTTCTCTCATCTACAGAAGCTCTTCGAGACATTTCGTCGAGCATGTAACATGCAGTAGTAAAAGAGCCAAGAGCCAAATATGCACATGAGATACTAGCATGCACAAGATATTTAGAGATTGCTAACGATTCGTTCGCGTAAGACATTATGAGAAATATAATAACGTACAAAACAAGAAAAAATTAAATAGAAATACAAGAGACTATTAAATTAAAATTTAACAATTAAGATTTAAAAATAAAAGATATTAAAAATAATTATATTTTTAAATTTTTCATAAGTATCTATTAAATGTTAAATTTAATATTAAAAATTAATAAAAAAATAATTATTTAAAAATATTATTTAAAATTTAAAATTTTGCCATTAAAATTTTTAATCAAACAATCCAAATAAAAAAAAAAGATTCTAAAATGAATACCAACCCCATATTATTTATATTTCTGTTTTTGATAATAAAAACAAGCTTTTATATGTATTTAATTGTTGTATAATTCATCCATATTTTATTTATTTTTCAAATTTTAATTTATATTGTAATAGGTCCAACAATCATGGGCCCAAGGGATCAGGGCCCACAACAGACCCACAATCCAGCTTCAGCTTAATAAAATTTTGTCAATGTAAAATATCTCACATTGTCCAAGCAAAAGAAATGTATATACGGATCACACTATACAATCAGACACCCTCAAGTTTGAAAAGATAAACCCTAAAAGTTTTAAATGGCTCGGCATTCCTAGGAAGGGGTCCTACCCTCCATTGATGAGTTACCCCTCGTCCCGAAGTCAAGAGTTGTCCTATTTCCAAGTGATTTACCCTCCAAATAGAAGTTGCCATCCTTCCAAGAGACCCACCATCCATTGAGGAGTTGGCCTCTGTTTGAAAGCCAGGAGCCCACTGTCCCAGAGCAAAGAACATTCCATCCTAAAGTCACGAGTCCTCCACCCCGGAGCAAACAGTCTTCTATCCCAAAGTCAGGAGCACCCTGTTCCAGAGTTAGGAACACTTCATCCTAGAGCCACGAATCCTCCATCCTAGAGCCACGAGCATTTCGTCCCAAAAACCTTCCATCCCGAAGCAAGGAACGTTCTGTACAGGAGCCAGAAACACTTCATCTCAGAACCACCAGCACTCCGTCCCGGAGCCAAAAGCACTCCTGTCACAACCCAAGAACATAATATACGCCCGTCCAAAATAAAATCAAGAATAATATTTTCATCAAGTATAAAAATTTAACCTGGGCATGATAATCCAAACACATATGGGTCCAAACATAATAAGACCTGCTCAAGACCTCATCTTATATAAATTCGGATAAATATAATACACGACCTGCTATCCACACATTACAATAAAGGTATCCAAATATACAACTCTAATGCTTTCTATACAAGGATTAGGGCCATCATCTGATCATAAATAATAACCATAATACATTTTCGAGATCAGAAATATATCCAACATAACATCTTCTCTCAATGAAAGAGATATCCAAGCCACATCACGTCCGAACTCCTATAAACGTATTCATACTATTAGTTTGAAGGGATAAAATATAAAAATGTGAACTTATAACTCAACAAATATCATATATAGATAAACAATGTATATAAATCAGAGGGAATGGATAACAAATCACAATCGTGTAAAAACAAAATGCAAGGTCTTTGAAATCCCTGAAAATTGAGGAGATATCTCGTACTAAGTCATCATATGTATCAAATAGTCCTTCCGAGACATAATCATTATAAATAACGATCCGATCAAATCTCATGGACGATATCATTTCATATGATCCGAGATCACATAACATAATCGTGATCATCACCACATCCATGTAGGACACATACCATCGTTCGGATCCAAATCTCATATATTATATGTTGAAATAAAAAAAAATACCGGAATCAAAACATATAAATAAAAAACAAGTTCCGTGGCTTAATACATCAGTACGTACAGGACATTCCCATTACCCATCCGTGGGCCAAACCACGTATCTCAAATCACAGTCCACTCAAATACACGCAAAAATATAAAGCATGTATAAAATCGAAGAACCAAAGATAAATAATACCAACTCGATGAAGGGTTACCCTCGTCCGGTAACCACGGCTATATCAGCTGCGATTTAAGCCGACAGATCAAAGCTCGGTAGCTCAAAGCTCAACTATGGTTTAGGGCAATAGTTCAAGGTCATCCATATAATCTGTCTCCAATAGATTAAAAATTTACTCACCATATTTTACCACCCGCGACTTTGGATTCAACCTCAAGTTTTAGTTAAATATTAGGGCCTCCAAAAATATTAGTTTTTCATCAATTCATTATGATGGTTTTTATTTAAATACACAATAAGGTAGGTCAACTACTAAATATCTCAACCTTCCTACCAGCAGAAAAGGGCCACATCATATACATCCCCGTTGGGACTAAGCCTCCCAATTGGGAGCGATGCTAATATCTTATACCATGGATCACACATAACGACCCATCGGGTCTCGGACAACCATGGTCCTGTAGTAACCTCGCCCTCGGCAGCATACGTGTGGACTGACACACGGCTCAACTCATAGTTCTACAATATACGAATATACAAATATACATATATACTATTCAGGTATCCAAAAATTTTTTAAATTATAAATACCAGTGTAAAACCATCGCAAAATCGATAAAATATACATATATGTACATAATCAATAAATTAAGTATATCTAAAAATACATGCATGTTAGTAAAATCTCTTATGGTAGTCAAAATATATCAAAAATTAAATCAGACCTATGATAGGGTTAGAGGATAATTACCTTAATATTATATTCCGTAAATCTGAAGAAATAATATCCCAAAATACCCGAATCAAACGATTCTCTCTCCTCCGTCTGCGACCCTCTACTAGCGCCCTCCACCACCGCGCTGCTACCTCCCATAACCGCCGCAACCTTGTGTGGCCATCACCGACCTCCCTGGCATCACCCCGCCTGCGCTGGTGTCGCTATGCTACCGTCGTTGCTCTCCTAACATGACTTCGTCATTGTTCTCTCTACACAACCCACATTGTGCACCACCGTTGTGCCCTCCTCAACCCACGACCACCCATGCGTCGCCTAACGCCACCGATCTCTTCTCCCTTCTTTTCCCTCTCCCTCTCTCCTCCTCTCCCTCCTCTTTCTTCTCTGCAAACCTTAACCCCTCACCCTCTCTCCCCTGTTCTTCCTCTCTCTCCCTGATCCCCTACTTCCTCTTCTTTTCTTCTTTTGTTTTCCCATTATTATTATTATTATTATTATTATTATTATTATTATTATTATTATTATTATTATTATTATTATTATTATTATTTTAAAATCTAATCGGTACTCGAGCAATAATACAAGCGCACCTCGAATGAACATTAAGCGCCACTTCGTAATTCTGTTCATTTCTCAAAATTTTATAATATTATAATTTATTTTTATCACATTCGAAAAACTCAAAATCACAATCAATATTAAAATAATCCAAATGGGATCCGAGATATTACAACTCCGTCCCGAAATCATGAGCCCTCCATCTCGGAGTCAGGAGTTCTCCAGCCTGGTGTGACGAGCCCTCTATCCCGGAGCATGGAGCATTCCGTCTCAAACCCATGAGCCCTCCGTCCCAAAGCCAAAAGCTGGTGACGAACCAATTTTTTAACCGAAAATCAGCATGATTCCGGCTGTAAAATAGCTGTTAGACTAATACAAATCTATACAAAATTCTTGTTCAACACACATATATATATATATCCATAACAGATAACACAGGATCCAAAAGCCACAATTTAAATTTGTGACACCAATGTCGTGACTAGTGATTACCACATCGGCTTAGATAAGATACCATTACGTATATAAATAAACCATAAAAATCTGTGAAAGTATATACATCCATCAAATATACCGAAAACTAAATTGCATGTACATCATCAATATACAACTACATTAATCTACAAATCCATCGAATTATATACAAGGTATTCCACGAGTAACAAAAGTATAAAATCTAAGTCTATAAGATCATCTTCTAAGTCTTCCAGCTTAGTCGACTTCTAATCCTCTATTTTACCTCATCAGGTATAAGTTTATACTTATCTGAAGGAAAGAAAACAGTAACTATGAGCCAAATGTTTAATAAGGTACAATATAATTAAGGAAAGTAAGTAATATACTCAAAATAAAATAGAAAAATAATATAGGAGTACAATATAGATGCATAAATATGAAATATGATTAAATATATTTTTCGGAATACCTTTATCTTTTCCATCTTATTTCTGATTTTTTTAAATTCTAAAACATGCAGAGTTATCTTTATCTTTGTGGACCAGTGTTAGTACGTCTTACCAACTAACGTGCGGTTGAACAAGGAAAGAAAAATATTTACTTCCACATATTTTAAGTTACAAACCCATGAAATTTAAACACCCCATGGTGAGCGGTATATCTTTAAGCCGATATACGTGGCCATAAAGCTTATGCCACCATAACCCCCGCGACTCAGAGGCAGTTTTCGTACTTTCACAATAATATCCTAAAGTATGTCAGGAAATACTACCCCCAGAATATAAATTCTTGGTCCAAATTCATAAATTACTTATTCTTAATGGAAGATTCTACCATAACTTATACAGAACTCTCACTCCCTGGAGAACGAATCATCAAACATAACAAATTGTGGAGTTCCCTTCAAATACTTTGCGTAACTTTCATAATTCTTCAATACGGGTGCAGATAATCAATTTCTTATGAATTCAAGTCTTCATATGTCTTTCATTACATGCATAAATTAACATAAAACTTAAGATATGTAAGAAATTCTTACTATCATGAATCAAACATAATTTTGTAACTTTCGAATGATAATTTTCTTCACAAAAACATCCATATAATTTTTGAAACATACACAAAATAGCATATACCATTTTCATGTAAATAAATACCAAATAAACAAAGTAAAAATGTTCACAAAGTTAGGGTTTTAATTATCTAAAATCAAATCATGTATAAACCTTAAATTACGTTGGCAAAAATGCCAAGGTGCGTGTTAGGGTTTCCTTCAGCATAAAACTGCGTAAAACTACCAAATGGAGCATCCAATCAATAAATAATCATATACAAGATATGAGTATCCATTTTCTAAAGTTAATTCATGTATAAATCTCAAAATAAGCGAATAAAAGTATTCGGGCATGGGGTTAGGATTTCATGTACGAAATACCATATAAAACTTAGAAATCGAACATAGAATCAACATATATGCATGCTCAAGTCATGGTTATGATAAAATAAAAGTATGGTCGGGTATCGGAACGAAATTACTCAAAGGGATCGGAATAAAAAGTGAAACGAGAGGAAGAAAGGCATATGAGTGTACTTATCTTGACCCGTTCTATAACTTCTCTAACTAGTTCTAAACCAGAATCGAACTCGAAAGCCTCGATTTCCCCCTTCTCTCTCTTCTCCTTCGCGTTCTCTCTCTCCTCGCTCTCTTTCCGCATGAAAATGGTCGTAGAAAACATTTCGCGCGTTTAAATATGTGGACTGGCGCCTCAAGCGTTGTTCAAGCGCCGCAGTACCCGAAAATCCACGCCCAAGCGTGCATCAAGTGCACAATTCTACCAAATGTGCCCCAGGCACGCCTCGGGCATGCCTCGGGTGCGGCATTCTGTTTTTCGTGCTCGGGTTGTGCCTTAGGTAAAAGTCAAGCCTGTGTCAAGCATGAAGTGAGCCTGCTGCGCGTACATGTCATCTGGGGCCCGTTTCGGCTTTTCTAATCCAATTTTTTATATCCTTGGACTATAATTTTGATTACATTAGTTTAATATGTCGTGATTATTATAATTCAAAACTTAAATCTTATTTACAAATTAACTTTTTAAAAATTACAATGCCGGTTTTTGATTTTGTCAATTCTAAGTCCTTGGGCTTTTTAATCCAATTTCTCTCATGTCCTTTAATTTTGATTCATTTATATTAGTTTAATTATTCATAATTATCATATTTTTAAAACGGGTACCTCATAGGAATCCTTCGTCCTGGAGCCACGAGCCCTCCGTCCCGGAGCAAAGAGTACTTCATCCCAGGAGTACTTTGTCCCGGAGCCAGGAGCACTCCGTCCCGAAGTTACGAGCCCTCTCTTTAGGAGCTAGGAGTCCTCCGTCTCAGAGCCACGAGCCCTCCGTCCTGGAGTTAAGAGCTCATTGTCCAATAGTCAACCCTCCGCTCAGATAACCAGAATGTTGACCTACTAGTGCAATTTTGTCCTTCTCTTTTAAGCCGCCTCCTTGTGAGCACACCTCTAAGTCGCCCTCTTGCTGGACGCTCCTCTAAGCCGCCCATCATTATATGCATCCATTCATTCTTCATATCCTCCAAATATCTTTCTATTCTTTGAGAAAGATTTCTGACTTGAATATTAGAGGATATGCGATGGAAGTAATTTTCGCCGTCCTCTGATTTCCTATTTGTAGTTTGTGGAGTGTAAATTCCATGTTAACAGCGACGGAGACAGAACCCGTTCTAATTTAACCCGCAGTGAAAGAATAAAATATTTTTGAATCCGTACCACAACCAGAGAACCAAGGATGTATCATATTAATTTATTTCATGCTATTTAAAATATTTACAAATTATTAATATTAAAAAAATATCTTCCATTTTGAAAATTATTGAATTATATTTAATATAAAATTTATAACTATATTTTAATAAATATATTTTTAAAAATTATTGGGTTTAAAATAAATATTAGTTTAAAAAAATTAAAAATTATGAAATCATCAATTGTTTTTTTATGAAAAATAACCCATCGATGGTGCATTGGTCATTGTCGTTTCACTCCCTCGACGGGCACGCCCAAATCGCTCTCTCTCCCCTAAATTTATGTTCTTCCCGTCCAATAAAGCCTCTTCCTCCTCCTCTGCCGTGCGTCCCTTCACTCTCCCTCCTCCACTATTAACCCCAAAATGGAAGCAGCAGCACCAGCGCTCTCCCAAATAGGCCTGGCCGGCCTCGCCGTCATGGGCCAAAACCTCGCCCTCAACGTCGCCGAGAAAGGCTTCCCCATCTCCGTATTCAACCGCACCGCCTCCAAGGTCGACGAGACCATCGATCGCGCCCGCCAAGAAGGGAACCTGCCTCTCTTTGGCTACTTTACACCCAAGGATTTCATACTCTCTCTCCAACGGCCCCGCTCCATCATCATCCTCGTCAAGGCTGGCGCTCCGGTTGACCAAACCATCACGGCGATGTCTCCTTTCATGGACATCGGCGACACCATCATCGATGGCGGCAACGAGTGGTACCAGAACACCGAACGCCGCATCGACCAGGCCAATTCCAAGGGTCTTCTCTATCTGGGCATGGGCGTTTCTGGCGGCGAAGACGGTGCACGCCACGGGCCATCGCTAATGCCCGGCGGATCTTATCAAGCTTACTCAAATGTTGAAAGAATACTCAAAAAAATTGCTGCCCAGGTCGACGATGGGCCGTGTGTGACTTTCGTTGGCGAAGGGGGTTCAGGGAATTTTGTGAAAATGGTGCATAATGGGATTGAATATGGCGATATGCAGCTAATTTCGGAGGCCTACGACGTTCTGAAACACGTTGGGGGGTTATCGAATGATGAATTGGCGAAAATTTTCGAAGAGTGGAATAGGAGTGAACTTGAGAGCTTCTTGATTGAGATTACAGCTGATATTTTCAAGGTTAAGGATGAATTCGGGGAAGGGGAATTGGTGGATAAGATCTTGGATAAGACAGGTATGAAAGGGACTGGCAAATGGACCGTTCAGCAGGCTGCTGAGCTATCAGTGGCTGCCCCGACGATCGCAGCCTCCTTAGACTGTAGGTACCTTAGCGGGTTAAAGGAGGAGAGAGAGTTGGCAGCTGGGGCCTTGAGGGAAGCGGGGATGAACGACGACGTGAATGCAGTGAGGACTGGGATTGATAAGAAGAGGTTGATTGATGATGTTAGGCAAGCCTTGTACGCTTCCAAGGTTTGCAGCTACGCGCAAGGGATGAATTTGTTGAGGGCGAAGAGCGTAGAGAAAGGGTGGAATTTGAATTTGGGAGAGTTGGCTAGGATTTGGAAAGGAGGCTGCATCATTAGAGCTGTGTTTTTGGATAGGATTAAGCGGGCTTATCAGCGAAATCCCGGCTTATCTTCTCTGGTTGTTGATCCCGAGTTTGCAAGGGAGATGGTGCAAAGGCAGGCAGCGTGGAGAAGGGTTGTCGGATTGGCCATCTCCGCGGGGATTAGTACTCCGGGTATGTGTGCTAGTCTCGCTTACTTTGATACCTATAGGCGAGCTCGGCTACCGGCAAACCTTGTTCAGGCTCAGAGGGACTACTTTGGGGCACATACCTACGAGAGGACAGATCGCTCAGGATCATTTCATACCGAGTGGTCTAAGCTTGCTGGGAAGGGTAATAATAGTGTGGCTGCTTTCCATCATTGATCTGTTGTTTTGCTTTTATCCTGTGTTAGTGCTGTTTCATTCTAGCCAGAGTTCTTGACGATGATTGTTATTCCGGGCTTGGGCATTTGATGTTTCTTGTTATTTGAGATCAACATAGTTAAGTTTAACTTGTTGATATTAAGGAATGGTGATTGCGCCAGAATAAATATAAACAATGGTGGATGGAAAGAGGTCATTGTTATTCCTATGGGGAGGAGATGTTAAACTTTCCTTTCTTTCTGTGTTTGTTGATTGCCTTGTGGTTTCGCTCCTCAAGTTTTCAAGTCTGTCCCTGCATTTATTCAGAATACATACATTTGATCATTAATTTGAATTGCTGGTTTATATTTGTCCTTCCAACTGCTAAATCAATGAATTCTTTGATCATAGAGATGCATACATTTGATCACCACGTGTGAAGAGTTGGTGCTTTTTTTAAGGAATTTACTTTGATGAAGGTTGTCTCGGTTAGCAATGAGAGATGCATAATAGATCAATATTGACTATACAGAATCTGCAATTCTTTCTCCATTGTGTTCGTTGAGAACTAACTGTTTCTCGTCCTGCCAAACGCTGCGTGCCACCTCCTGGTCTGAAACTTGAAAGCCATTGTTGTAATGTTGAAATCTGAGCATGGTGTAGGAAACTTGATTAAAACAGAATCCTTATTATCTATCAAGCGTGAAAGATGTTGCTACCTGTGGAATCATATATTCAGGAGTTGGGAGTAAAGGTTAAGCTTAAACAACATTTCCATCTCTCATCTCTCTCATTCTCACGATTTGAAACTCAAACCCGAGAGAGAATTTATTAAAAGCAATCGGGAGAGAGCGGCATGAAAGCTCGAGAGAGGATTTATTAACAGCGATTGGGAAAGAGCAGCATGAAGGTTTGCCATCATTACACAGTCTCCATCAATTGATATAGGAGCTATGGCAACCACAAAGTAATTATATTCATTCACTAAGCCATATAATTGTACGTAACGAAGTGTACTTAAGATGTTCACTTCTTACTAGTAGCATTGTGCCACACCCGGCCAAATGAAACTTGTGCAAGAGAAGTAGCTGTCCATACATTGATGAAATGATGCAGGGATACGTGAGAAGAGAGGGCCTTAGTGGTTGGATCCCGTCGGTGAATCAAAAGTTCGACTTGCATTAGTTATCACTTGAATTGTCACGGATGGCCTTGTGAGAAGTTTGACTTGGTATTGTAAATTTTTTCTTGTTCGTCCGGTGAAGCTTGAACGCCGGCCTTGCTATGGAGGAGAGGGAAATGTCTTTGGACACGGAAAATAGAAACCTGTTTGAGACATTTACTCAATAGGAATGTTTAGAGGACATATCGAGGGATATGACTGTTGGGGCTTTTTTAAATCCAGAAACAACCAGTGCAATGTAAACAAATTTTTTATTCCTTTGTCAAATGTTGGCCGTTAAATATTATGGAAGTCATACAACTAAAAATATAAAGTTACATAATAATATTCAATATAAAAAATCTTGCTTGATCAAGGGGAAGGCCTTCACATTGAGAAGGGTCTTTCATAGAAAATTTCAGAAAAAATTTATTATAATAATATCCAATTATGAATATAATTTCATCTAAAATACCTCTACGATAATCTAAGTAAATGAGATGTTTAATATAATTTCAACACACTTAGAAATTTACAAAAGATAAAAACAAGTAATTAAATTATAATACGTCTTTGAAATTAAGACTGAAGTAAATAAAACTTAAAATGGATATCAATTGGATATTAAATTTTTTTCATTTTTTCTCCTTTTTTTTTCTCTTTGTGAAGCGTTACTTTATATTGATAATAATCTCGAATGTTATAAAAATTAAATTATAACCATTTATATCACACGTGACTGTTTAAGTGGTTAGCTCAAAGCCATCTTGCAACCACCATTGAAAAATTCCTCACAGTCATGACTCTTAATCAGTCGTATTATGGTCCCCATGTGAATAATTATCAAAACTCTTTACAGTTCTGATACTTAAACCACCAAATTGCAGCCTTTTTGT
Organism: Nepenthes gracilis; assembly: GCA_033239525.1. Taxonomy (NCBI): domain Eukaryota; kingdom Viridiplantae; phylum Streptophyta; class Magnoliopsida; order Caryophyllales; family Nepenthaceae; genus Nepenthes; species Nepenthes gracilis. The sequence continues at coordinate 3,599,399 of BSYO01000009.1, forward strand.
GGAGTCTCCTACGAACATGTTTGCTCGAGTAAAATTTTCACAAATATTGTGCGACCTTTAGTAAATAATATTATTTGAACAAACCTTGTGTGCATATTATGCAATCCTCCTGATAATTCATTTATCGAGTGTAAAATTTATAAGGAAGCAGTCCAAATGCAAATAAAAGTACGGAAATCAGTTATGTCTGTCATGCTATGAGAAAGTATCTGCATAGATTTTATCTCTGCTTAATCTTTTATTTTTCTATAAACAGGTTGAAAGAAAAAAAAAAGGTGACTCCATATAAATTTTATCGTCTGCAAGTCCTCAACTTTCATGCCAAAATAACACAATCTACTCGCAAAGGAGATGCTCACGTCAACCCAACTAGTCTTACTTTGTGGAGATTTGAGTAAAAGTTTTGATATTAGACCAATTTTAATCAAATGATTGATATATAATATATTAAAATAATATATATATATATATAATTTATTATAAAATATTTAAATATTGACATTATAAAAATAACAACAAAATATATTATTTTTATATTTTTTAATTAATTTTTACCTTTGAATTTTAATCCAACAAATGAAAGAGGAGTCCTAGGGCCTACAATGCCCTGTGCGTTGCATGTCCCCTCTCTTTAATTTCAAATAATTTAGAATTCCTAGTTTGTTTAAAGAGAAGACGTAAAATTCTATTCTTTTTTTTTTAATTTAAAATTTAAATATTTAATAATATTTTATAAATAGTTATTCCTGTTAGATTTGTTATTTAATAAATATTAATATCATAAAAAATTAAAATATAATTATTTTTTATAATTTTTATTTTTAAAATTTAATTATTAAATTTTAATTCAATAATCGAGAGAGAGAGAGAGAGAGAGAGAGAGAGAGAGAGAGAGAGAGGATCATATTCTAAAAGGTTTGAGTATTTTGGGGAGAATGCTTAAGGCATGAAATTCTAAAAATAAATAATAATTATATAGAGTCTTCGTCATAATTAATATAATCTGCATCTTTGATATTTTAATTTTCAATCTTAGTTCGAACGTATGAGGGAGCCGAAAGGTGAAAGCATCGTAACAATTCTATATTATACGTTGAAAAAATAGGCAAATTTTTAGAATCTTCTATTAAAAAAAGTTAGGTAATATATTTAAATTTATTTGTTTATATTCTAAAAATATGAAATTTAGAAATTTTTAAAATTCTAATGTTTTAAATTTAAAAAAAATTAAAAACATCATAAAAGATTTTAAAATTTTCATTCACTATAAAATAAAAATTCTAGTATTTTTCAATCTCACCTATATACTAATAATTTAAAATCTTGTAACTCTCAAAATAATGTTTTACAGGTTCAAAAATTGGTAGGGATGGTTGTAATGGGCCGACCGAAAAGGATAAATAGCCCAAAATCTACAACAGCTCATTTATTCTTGAAACGGTTAACGTTCCCATTGACCGGAAGAGCATCCCAAGTAGGCCAGACACAACACAAAACAAACGTGGCCCAAATTAAAATCAGCCCACGCATCCTCTTTTGTACTCAATAGTCATCTGCCTTAAGTCTCCACAATTTCGAGGATGGTAATCTTTTCTGTAACAAAAATCTCCTAGAATTATAGTACATCCCGGAATGAAAGCTCTCAAATTAGCGCGCAATTCTCAGAGCAAATCTTAATGGTCACTGCGCACGACATCTCTACAGAATAAAAGAAATCTTTTCTCCTGATCGTTATAACCCAGAATGACGCCTACATTCACACAGGGAAGGAAACGATCCCTTTAAAGAGCAGGCATCTCACCTCGCTATCTAAGAAATGCAACAGAGATCCACAGTTATTAAAAGGCCATGAAACTCACTCCATATGTACACTTTCTTGTATACTCAAATTAACAGAAGGTCACCCGCTCTCAAGTATTCTATTACGCTATCATCTCTTCTGCTACTAGTTCTCGGCGAACTTAGTATTCAAAGAAGTTGCTCTCCACAAGTACTCCATGACCAAAGCCATTCTCCACGATTATACATCCGATTCTCCTTCTCAAATCCCTCACCTAGCATTCATCTCTGCATCCTTTGTTTTTACATTCTCATTTTTAGAAAGCCGATTACTGATTTGAACGTCTGAAGATAAATCAATTAGCAAGTTTTACCTTTTTTCTTTGATTCATCATCGTTTGTTGTGGTATGCAAAATACCGTGTATAGGACGGTGATTGAACTCAAATAGCAGTTAGACCCAAATCCATTTAAAATTTGAATTCGGGACACATAAAAAATAATAAATAATGTATAATTTAAATTAATGTGGTAGGAAAATTTTATTTGAGCTATTAATTAATTTTATAATTTTATGGGAATCATATGATTTATATTTTTATACATTAAAAAATACATTTATATTAATTAATACAAAAAATTAAAAATATTGTTTTTAACAGTATTTAGCAGAAAAACAAATATCTACCCGTACATCTAAAATTTTGTATATCTTAAAAACATTGTGCACTGTTTCCTTCATAGCAAAAATAAAATATGTTATAACATTTTGCATGTTTATTGTTATTACTAAACAGTGTCATCAATATTTATTTTTTACTTTATGTCATATAATAAATAAATTGAATATCATTTAATTTATATCTAATAAGTGTATTTGCATATTTTATTTAAAATACATATACATGATGTGCCACCGTAGTCATAGCGTCATAGTGTATTTGCACACTATCCCTAGTGTGCACCCAAATGGCACATTAGTTTTGGCCCGTAAACATTTGTTTGTCTACACATTTGTGATGGGGATATTAGAATTAATAATACAAAAAAATTCTACAGTAAGAAAACTATAAGATATTCGATTTTAATGTTAAAAAAAATCCAAAAAAATTTTTAGCAGATATCACAAATCAAAAGTAATTTAGTTAAAATTCAATGCGTCTGTACCATTCAAATTATAAATTAATTTTCTTAAAATAACATTTTCATTAACTGTAGAAATCAAAAATATTTTATTCAATAACTGTTGATTATTGATATTTTTTTCTTCGCCAAAAATTTACATATTAAATTTCTTATATTTTATATATTTTCGATGCTATAACTTACGGTGTATATTATTTTGATTTATACATAGATCATAATATATTATATATATATTATATATCCTAGCTTATTTGGCTTTCATGAAGATTAGACACCCTGTTGCCTTTTCCATATATAATAGATTATTATTAGGAACCATAAATAAAAAATGTGTCAATTTGCGGTATGTAAGTTTTGTTATTTTCAATTACCCATGAGTCAAATTATATCTAATTGAGTTTGATCATTTAATTTAGTATAAATAATATATTAAATAAATTTATCAATCAGTTTATCTTATTAATAATTCCAACCGTATCACAAATAAGTGATGTTTTCCTCGTAAATATTAATAAAATCAACTTATTAAAATATCTACTTCATTAAAATCAACAAATAATTTTCTAAGCACCCCATCCTTTGGAAGATATATAGGTTCAGTAGTTTAGTGTCCATAAAACAAAGCAGGAGCAAATTAGGAGTTTTTTAGGTTCATTAAATTTTATAATTTTAATAGGATAAATATAAAAAATTATAATTATGAAAAATTAACTGCTCTTATAAATGTAAATATGTCTCAACAATTAATAATTAAATTTAGTGATGTTAAATAAAATTTAATTATATATATATAATATTTTATGATGAATTGACCACGCACCCACTAAAACAGATGCACCCATAAAACAATAGTTTCATCGTATGATCATTATCTTTTACCCCTATAGTTAGTATAATATTAAAGTTTTTTTTTTTTGGGTAAATAAAATCTTAAATATATATCTTTCATTTAATTAGTATTTTCTTAGTTCTTAAAGTTATATTAAATAAGCCAATTAATCAACTTATCCAATATTAGATATTTCTAAACTCTTATACTTCATCTAGTCTTATTAATGTACTATTTTCTATTATTTGTAAGTGTATATTTATTTCTTTTAACTGTAAAATCTAAATCTTATTTTTTTTATATGTCTTTCCCCCCCCCTTCTATCTGGATCTTAACTTAGCGTACAATTTATTATATGTTTAATAATTATGTTAATTTATTGCCTCTTTTGCTATTTTTTGTCTTTATATTTTTTGATATTTTCATTCACACATAAAGTTATACGCCTTACAACTATTTACATTTTTTCATCTTTATCTTAAATTTCCCATTCCATCATCAACCTCACCTAACACGAACTTTGTTTTTAAGATTTTTATTTATAACACGTTGATACAATTTACAGTTTTAAGCAAATTGGGATTAAATCAGAGTTCTTGAGATTGGATTGATATCATATATTTCTTTCCCTTCTGGCTCTCACCGATAGACCACCTTGCCCTATCACATGCCAATGAAAAAAGAACCTAAACCGAAGGTAGCTCATTGAATGGAATGAATTAGGAGAAGGGAAGGGCTTCATAGCTCCAACCTATATGCCACTCATGGAAAACCCCACTTTTTTTCAAAATCTGATTAAGAAGTAAGGCTTGGGAATGGCTCCAATAGGGCACACATTCGTCCATCAAGTAGCCGAAATAGGCCGCAAACGATCAAAGCCTCTAAGAGCTTTTGTTACAAGTCGGAGGAAGATTGTTTATCTGTTATAATTTTTTTCTAAATATAATTTTTTTATCACTTGAAATGCCAAAATTGTGTGATAAAAATATTTGAATAAAATTTATTTTGTTTTTTAAATAATTTGTACTAATCTCTATTATCTTATCTTCTTTCAATTAATATTATTCCTTATAATGACAATGAAGCTTCATTTGTAGATGGGCCATAACAACTTTGCTCTTTTAGAGGATGAAGTTTCATGGTTAGTATTTATTTACGAGACATTTAATGTTAACAAAAATTCTTACATGGAATTGCTGGTTAGATATTTATCGTAATGCTTATAAATAATTGATTAAAAACAAAGTGTAAAAGGACCATAAAAGCATTCAGAAAAATATTGGGCCCAGGGCCCAAAATTTGTTTTGGGCATTTAGGTGTTACTTTTGGGTCAGTATATCATGGGCTTTCGTGGAGATTAGAAACTACATTAGGGCCCATCCCGTTAGACAGGTAGAACTTGGGAACCTGCTCAACGGAGATTCCACTTCGGCAAACGATGAGGTAGAATTTTCAATTTATTTTAATTGAAATTCCTTGCAATATTTATTATTTTTATATCAATCTTATAAATGAAAACATAGAAATACCTAAATAAGCTTCATATAATTAGATTTCTTAACAATGTAAAATAGTAAAAGTATATAGCTTTATCTCTATGTAAATTTCTTCCCCTTTGCATGTAAAATGCCCAATTCCTTGTTTAACTACTTAAGATTAAGCAAATAATTTCATGTTTAACAAGTTTATTAGCATAATTATTTACAATTAATTAGAGACTTAATGTGCTGTTTAATTTACACTTTAATGTACAACAATAAATAGAAAACCTTTAAATATTTTTTCATTTAAATCTAAAAAATTAATTAGTTTATAAATTTACACCAACCTCCCATTAATTTAAATTAAAAACTACAGAATTTTACTTGAATAAAATGTTACCAAAAATCCCTCGCTGTTTGAACGCCATAACTTTCCTATATGAGAATGAATTATAATACACAATTAAAATTCAGTGTTTTTTTATGAACTTACTCAATTTTATACTTTTAAAAAAGTACCACGTTGTAAAAGTTTTATTTATTTATTCAAAATAAAAAAAGAACAGCTGTGAAGGGGAAGTCATTTCGCGGGAAAACCCCACAAAGCACGAGACATAATAATATCATGATTAACGATATTTATATATTTATTTATATCAAAATTATTATTTTTTATAAAAATAAAAAATTTAAATAAAATAAATTTTAAATTTGTTTTTAATAGATTTAATATAAATAAATATACAATTATGTATATATATATAACGTTTCTGTATATTATTCCCTGGCCATTTTCCGTCGGTACTTATCCTCTCTCTGCCCACATCCCTGACGCCCCTGCTAGTCTGCAGATTCTCTTAAAAATCTATTATGATTCTATACAAACGCATATATTCGTCTATCGATTAGATGTTGTGGAGATTATGATTAATAATTTTAATAATTTTTTAATCTCCATTATTAATATTTTTCAGATTTAATCTTATTTTTTCATAGGAAATAAAAACTTTCCAATCGAAATGATAATAACATAACTCACCTTGTTATACTAACGGTTCCTCTAATAATCGAGCTAAATTATGTTTTTGCTATTTAATGCTATGATAAATTTTATTAATTCAAAGTTTTACATAATTTTTTTTATTTTAAAAATATTATTTTTTGAAACTTATCGTTTCAATGAGTTTTATGTGATTTTATTTAATGTAAAATAATAAAAATGCGAATTTTTTATGAAAATGGAAGATTTTATGGTAATGAAAACAAATACAATAATAGAAAAAATAATTAATTGAATTTTATTATATGTCTGTTAATATAAAAAAAAAGTGTATATGGGAAAAAAAAACAATGGAAATAATTATTAAAATATTAAAATTCAATCTCTCTCATGTGCTGTCTCTCTCTTCCCACTTCTTGTATAAATAGCTGCAAATTTTGTTGCGTATGACAAATTATTCTTAAATTCTGTTAAAGCAATTACCTTACCATAATTTTGTACAAATTTAATTATTTATAAGATTAATCACATGTCAATTATTACATTAACGAGTAAGCAATGTTAAGAATTTAATAATATAGAAATTAAATTAAAGATGGGAATGTGTCGATGGCCAAAATAAATTATTGAAAAATATTCTGTAACAATTCTTATAGCATTGATCCCGGTCGATAAACAACATATCTAAATGTTAGATAATGATTTATATGAAAAGATTAATCCAAAATAATTTATTGAAAAAAATGATTTAGACAATAAATTATTAAAAATATTTCATAACAATTCATATAAAACAGATAATTATTATTATACGTCTATTTTTTTGTGACATCTCTACAAGTTAAAAAATTATGACCAATTTTAGAGTATTATCTAAAAGATAACTAATTTTATAAAAATATTAAAAATAAATTTTTGTTTAGCTTATAGATATGTTAGCTTTCTATTAGTGGGCTTAGATAAACATGAGACCCAAAAAATTGTTGATGGAATAAATTTATAACAATAAGGAAAAAAATATATGCACAATGGACACCCTTTTAAATATTTTTGAAATATATTTAACAATATAATATTTTATTTATTTATTATTAATACAAATGAACATTTATATATATAAATATATAATTGATATTATATGATTCGTTTATTTTTTTTAAATAATTGATCAACATTTTTAATTATTTTTGCTAGAAAAATAGATAAAGGAGTAAATTTTTTTTAATATTATCATTTAATAGTGTTACGTGAATACTAAAAAATATGAAAAATGTATGAGTTATTTAATAACGAAAGTTTAATTCTAAGTTTATATACGAATAATGCTAAAATGTAGTCTCTAATCTGAAAAATAATAAAACTTGAAAATTTTAAGAAAACTGACAGTGGAATTCGTTGAGTACCATAAAACTTGTATATTAGTAAAAAGTAATCATGACCGGCGGGCATCTTGAATCCAGGGGGAATGAATTTGGAAGAGCTACGAGTGAAAAGAGTGCAGGGTAGGGTGTGGGCTACGATGGATGGATGGACGGATAGGACGTGCTATGGAGGAATTATTCGGTGCAGTGCAGTTCACCGCAGCTTTTCGTAGGCTAGCCTTTTCTGCTCGACAAGACTCTGATTGAATCTGATGTGATCTTCCTCCTAATATTATATACGTTATTTATTTATTTATTATTACTATTATTATTTTCCTCGCCAACTGACATCGCATCGTCCATTGGCTCGTATAATTACCAGGGCAGGGTGTGATTTGGTACGTACCATAATTGCTTGGTTACCGCACCTTTTTTTAAAAAAATAAGAAATAGTTGTTTGATCGCGGTTATCAAGTATCGAACCTTAGAGAAAACGCTTATGCCGGTGGTATTATAAGAGAACAAAATACTTGGCTCAGACTATTGTGTGTTCTAGAATGTGCACATTGACGACAGTGGTGTGGTCATTTCATGATAGTGAAGTATTCACTTTAGGGTTGATGTGGCAAATGTTTCAGTCGATCGAGTCAATTATTTATAAAGTAGAGTTAATTTAGACTCCACACTCATTTATTTTATAATTGGTTGGTTAAAAGCGACTAAATGTTTGAGATTAGATTTTTGACTGCATTGATTGTGGTTCCGGTTGTCCTTTTTGTAGGCACGGTATAGAATTTTATCAATGTCTTTTTTTTAATGTAATTTTTTAAAAATTATTTAAAAATTTATGAGAGATTATAATAGATACTCGTAATCATCTGAAAAGTGGAGTCGAGAGACTAGATAGGTTAGTGTGAAATAAAAATACAACACCTTGCAATTCTAATAAAAGATTTCTTAAAAAATTAATAATTAGTAATTATTTTTTAAATTTTTATAAAGCGAACGAATTTAATCTTATATATAAGCAATAAAGGTAATCGTAATATTAAAAATGATTTTGGTAACCATAATTTATTATATCTAACACAAAAAAAAATTATATTATCTAACGATAGGATAAATTAGATAATAAAAAATAGTGATAAATGTAATTCTTTTATTCATTTGGGAAAACAATTATACCATGACTTCCCATCTAAACTCCTATGTCCCACTTATCATTAAGAGATAGGGTATTGGCTTGTCCACTTATTCAGCTTTATAATTTAGGTGCTGTCATATGTTATTATTTTCATGTTTTTGTGATTTTTTCTTTTTTTTTTCTTTGTCTTTGGCCACTTTTTTTTTTGGCGGTCTCCTAATTTCAGTTACTGTGATTGGGAGTTAATTTTTATGCATTGTGGCCACGGTGATTGCCTTGTTTTGTATAACTGTTAAATTTATTTATCTTAATTAATTATTAAAAAATATAAAACCTTAATTTACACACAAGTGTCATATTAACACGTAATAAACCATGAGAGAGATGCTTGCGAATACAAAATAAGAAGCTGAAAAATATCATATTATCTTATAATACTTTTTAATTATTAAAAACATATCAATTATAGAACTCTACAGGTACTGTGCAGGATAGAGAAGATATTATTTAAACTCACTTGCTGAAATTTTAAATAACAAAATATATATCCACACAAATATGTCAGTATAATATGAATAATTTTTATAATTTTAAAAATATTATTAAAATATCATAAAATAATAAAATATCTACCATATATTTCTATTTTAATGCAATACTGTGGAATTTTTCGAAAAGGGTTTGCACGCTCCCCAAAGCAGTGACTTCCCATGGCAACCATCTGTCGATTTGTTCACCGTATCTTTATTTCTATTATAGAAAAAGTTATTTGAGACGATTAGATTATATTATATTTTCTATAACTATTTTTAACCTATTTAAATATTTTATAATTATAATATTATCACCCCATAATATAATAACCCTTATTTGCCGACAAAATAAAGTAACTTATGGATTATTAAGGCATCAGATTACGGGGTACTTCATCGCCATGTACAGTAACATTTAAATGTTAACCCGGGTTTTCACGCAATTTTATATTTTAAATATTAGTTTTCAGTCGCATTATAAATATTATATTTATATTAATTTAATTGGAGAAGAAAATAAATATTTAAGAAAATGAGAGGTATAGAAATGTAGGGGAATAAAAACGAAAAAATCATCTTTTGCATGCAATTCAAAACAAATTTGGTTTTCTTATCCCAGACTTGTTTTTACCGTGTCATAATACACTCCCCAATCTACGTGCTTTATGAGCTATGTTAGTGGCTTAAAAGTCAGAGTTCAATAAGTATTGAACATTTTCATAATATTGAAATAAAGTCACGAAAATACTAAAATGTGTCCGCATCTCTTACTAGTAGGCAAATGTTGGACGCTGGACGCTACGGTTGATGCTTCATCAATAACTGACGTTCTAATTGTTCAACATTATCATTTGGCTTCTGGAATTCCTTCAATATTTTTCACAATTGATAAAGTATTTGTGACCCATATTAATGCCGATAATAATTCATTATTGAGCTCATTATTCTCCATTAAAACTTTTCGTCACATCTATTACTGAAGGCAATTGATGATTTTGTCTTATAAATATTGGCAATTGATTTTATTCATGGCACTCACTCTCACTAATACACCATCTAGAAAAGATAATGAGTGTCAAAAAACTAAAAATCAGGCGAATTTAGAATTGAAAAAATAGAGCAGCTTAATAGTGAGAGGTTAGTACGCGATCATTTATTTCACTTTCGTGATTATTTATGCCACATAAATGGATAACAGCAAATTCATGGAGTTTTTGGTTAGGGTTCATCTATTATAGTTAAATTGATTGGGTGTTAGTTTATCTATCTTACCTAATTTATAAATTAATTTCTTATAGTGAATTAATTTTTATGATTTGAGAACTCTCGAAAATTTATTTAAGAACAGTGTGAATATTAAAATTTTTATTTATCAATAATCTCTTCTTTAATTTATTTTTTATAATTTATTTATGTTTAATATGTGTAATGATTGATGACTTGAACTAGTGACTTTGGCTTCTATTATCAAAAAATAAATATTTTTACACGAAACAGATATTTATAAATTTTATAATTTGGTATCATAAAATGTCCAATATATAAATATTTAATACTACCAAGTTTATTTCTAACTATATGACAATCAAATTAATTGATATTTAAGGAATAGTATTTTGAGTTTAAAATATGAATATTATATTAAAATAGTTTTTTAAAAAATTTTATAATGTTGAAATATTCAAATATTTATATTACAAAAAAATTTAAAAATACTAATTTATATTAATTTTTTAATTTAACATATAGACCTTTGAGTTATTTATGTAATGGTTTAGATAACGCAGGGCATCCATTCCTTAGCAAGATTAACAAAAAAATACGCCACACTCCATTCTTCAAAAGGACACGGTTGTTATTATTGTTATCTCACGTTTATACAATAAGTAAAGTGCATCCAAATTTATTTTAAAACCTAATTTAATAAGTTAAAGTACTTTTTCTCCATCGTAATATGAAATTATCGTTTTTTTGGGGGAGAAGCCAAAGAATGATCTAATTGAATATCAATCCGAGACTTCAAGCCTGAGAAAATTAGTTTTTAAATTTTTGTTAAGTATGTGTTACGAAATTAAAATTAAAATTTAAAATATAAATTTAATTTAATTATGCTAAAAATGAAATTGGGTGGAATCTCAAAATGTGTTTTTTCGATTGTATTATAAATTATTATTATGAAAAAAAATAAGATTGAGATAGGATTAAGTTTTAATCTATAGATGAAAATAAACAATAAATAATTGAATAAAAAATATAATTTTTTAATATATAAAATTAAATATATCATACATTTATAAAATTTTATTTCTAGGCATTAAAAATATTTTATAGATAAATATATTTTTAGACAACAATATTTATTAAAATGCTAATTTTTAAGTTTTCTAAATAATACTATTGTATAATATTTTAAAAATTAAAATAAAAAATAAAATTATAATTGACTCATTTTTATTTTATTCAAACAATCAAAAATATTTTATTTAATTGGTTTTGCTTATTCAACTATATTTATTTGCCAAATAATTATTATCTTTAAAATTATAATTTGCTACTCTACGGATAAAATTACAAAGAATAATCATACACTATTTTTTGTTTCTTATAAATTGAAATTTTATTTTTATTTGACGCCAAATAACACAGCTAAATCAGGTTATAGTTTAAAATTTTAATTTTAATTTTTAGGTGCACTTAAGCGGGGCAAAAACAAAATGTTTTACTGTTACCGGTTTAGCTTAATATTTGTAATTTCTTAATTTAAAAGAAAATTTAACCTTAAAAATATTTGCCAAATATTAATATTATTTATTCAGTAATATTTAATCGAAACACATACTCTTATTTAAATGATGGCTGAACAAAAACATATTTAAGCTTTTGCCGTACTACATATTATTGTCCTTCTTGTTACCTATTTTAGATAATACTACTCAACTATTATATAATACACAATACTTTGGGGTCTAAGGGTCACATAGAGTTAAAATTGATATTTTCCCCCAATTTTCCGGATTATAATTTAAAAAGTATTTAGAGTATTTGAGTGACAAATTTTAAATATGTATTTTTTGAAACAAAATAGATAAATTTTATAAATAAATACTTAATTTTTATTTCATTTAACCATAGAACTTTTTAAAAATATTCTATAAAAGATTGAAGTATATGTTTTTATCTACCCATGGTTACCATATACAATATAATAATCTGATGAATTAACATTTCATCTCTAAATGCATTTAATTTCAAAAAGGAAAAAAGAAAAAGAAAAATACTTCACAGCTATATTATAAAACAGGTGATGGCTGTTCTCATTCAAAAGCTTGACCGCATCATTGTGAATAATGTATGGCTTGCTTAATTTGATGCCTCTAAAACTTACTTCCCCTCCCCTAGGCATTTGTGATCACTGCCCAGCTATCATCATCAAGCTCACACTTTTTCTAGAAAATGCATATTTAAATTCAACAACTTAATTGCTAACTGTCATGTATTTATACCTTCTGGTAGGAATGCTTGGAGATTTAATGCCACCTATGTTCCTATGTTTGAAGTTATTCATAATATCAAGGCTATTGGATCAAATTTTAAGAGGTTATATTTTTTCGTCGGGTATACCTATCCAGTATTCTCTAGGGCCAAAACTGTTCTAAATCGCTATCACTTTGCTGAGTAGGCCAACATTTCAAATAGTATAATTTAGATATAAAAAAATGTTATCTAAAAAACCTATTAAAAGCTCTAATATCTAAAGAGTATTTTTTCAAACAAATGGCCAAAATAATATGACTATCTAAGGAGGACTATTGAGCAAAATTCATTTTTAGATTTATACTTCAAAGATACAATAAAAATAGAATTTGATACATCCACAATGATTATGACTCTTAAACAAATAGCTTGCTTGGTATTAAAAATATTATCTTGTACCAATATACTCACTGTCATAGCAGTAAGCTCCCATGGAAGCTATTCATCCCGATGATATCAAGTTATTTTATAGTTTTGTCCCTCATCGTATGTAAAATTTTCTCAATCGACCTACTTATTTAGATAAAATTAGAGAGATTATTGTTAGTTTTGATGATAAAATAATTTTGGCCATGATAAGCTTAACTCGATCTTTTTTAAAAGGTCATAGAATATAATTGGCCACTTTATTATAGAAGCTATCTTGAATTTTTAAAAATAAAAAACTTTTTATGCAGATTAACACAGCAGTCATTTGCTTTGTTCCCAACGTGGTATCTTAAAAAAAAAAATCATGGATTTTCACCATATATCTTGTTACAATATCATTTATAAAGTTATATAGTAGACTACTACAACTGAACTTAAGAACACCATCTCATTTCTGGTAGACAAATAATAATATATTTTTATCTCATATAAAAATATCTACAGTAATATTTATTTGGATCAAGAGCTATTGCAAAACTATCACTCTAAAAGATGTCCCTCAAAATATTTTTTAAAAATTGACCCACATAAAGCCTTTCATACAACTAACTAGAACTTCCTTTTGATTGTACTTCGACTTATGAATTTTGAGGCTAAGTTTATTGATAAGATCTTCAAACACATTATTACTCCCTCATTCTCTACTTCTCTCGATGAGAAATTGATAGGTTTTTTCAAATGTGTGAAAGGATTTTGGCATGTGAATCCCCTCTCCCTGTACCTCTTTGTTCTATTTATTAAGATTCTCCATGGTAAAAAATTTTAACGTAATATCTTATTTATTATTTATTTTAATATAAAATCATTAATATAGATAAACAAATAATAAAATGATGGTATTGAAATATTTCTAATGGGCTATTGGGATAAAGGTTCCCTTGAAAAAATAATATTTTTTTATATTACGTGTCATACATTTTAAAATAAAAAATGTCAATAGCCAATAATAGTTTAACAGATATTTAAATTTTTTCAAAATAAATTAAATTATAATTATTAATTTACAAATAGACAGTTAATTTATAAAAAATAAATCTCTTAATTTTTACGAGAGATAAAAATTTCAAAATTTTTGTTTCTCCGGTGAGTATTAACTGTTTTAATATGTGAAATATAATTGAGCACATTTTTACTTATTAATATTTAACTCTGTTATGTTTTGCCACATAAAAACTTATATCAATTCTAGACTTATACTAATTTTTTGCTCTATGCGTCAGAATACAAAGAATACGAAGGATTTTACATATTCCAGAGTTGGCATTTTAAAAATTATAATAATTAACTCATTTAAAAAATGATTTCTATATTTACTTCATTAATTTATTTTAAAGAACATCCTCTAATTAATAAATGTCAAACAAATTCATTTCTATTTTCAAGTCAAACTTGTTATTAGCAGAACAATTATTACAAGGTTCCGGAATGTTTCTAAAATAAATAATTTTACCCTTCATTTTTTAATATATTTGTTTATTTTTTTAGTATATTTTAAATACTTATAGATAAATTAATATTTTTTTGATATTCCCATCATAATTTTCTTAATTTCATGTTGAAATCGACATTCTTGTGATTAATATATACTTATATAAACATTAAATAAGATATAAATAAAAAATATCCTTTTCGTATAATCATAGTTGGTGCATGACGATATTTAAGTTTATGTTTAATATAATTACTTAAAATTTTATAAGTTACTTATATAAATGCAAAAATTATCATTTGTGAAATTTCCCATAGAAATATATATGGGCGGAATATTAAAAATAATATATATTTTAATTGATAAAAAAAACTTAGGAGTGATAATATATAAAATATTGTTTTTTTGTTAAATAAATCCTAGTAATTATACATAGGGAAAATGAAACCTCTAAAAATGAAAAAAAAAAAACAAATTCTTTTTTTAAAATTATGCGCTAATTTAAAATGCACTTCTTTATCTAAATGTGATTTATTTAATTAAAATATTTTAAATTAAATTATAATTTAATGCATTATTTTAACAAGTCTATATTAAACGAACCAAAGCTTTACACGAAGTCAAGCACATCTACGTAGTGCTACTTTACCTAAATTGAACTATTTAATTAAGGGGCTAACAGCCTTATAACCTAATAATTTAACCCGACCGGTTAAATTTATTGAATCAAGTACGATGAGTTCTAATCAAGCCATTTTTTTATACCAGTTTAGAGATATAAAAAATATTTTTAAAATAAATAAATAAATATAAATATAAATATAAATATAAATATAAATAAATAAATAAATATAAATATATATATATATATATGCGTGTGTGTGAATAAATTATAATACCATTAAAATTTATCAAAATAATAATTAAAGGGTGTGTTATCTTGAATAAAATATAAACAGTTAAATAATTATTTTAAAATTTTTTTATTATTTTTAAATATATATTAAATTTACGTAATATTTATTTTTTTATTTATTTTTATATAAATATATTAATATATATAAACTAAAAAATATTTTAAAAATCAAAATAACAATTAAAGGATGTGCTCTCCTGAATATAATCAACAAATAAATTAATAATAAACATAGTGAACCCTAATTCTCGGCTTTATAAACCCCAGTTCAGCAACTCACTCAGCACGCTCTGAGTTTCTCCTTTTAATTGTGACCTTCCTCAATGTCTCTATCGAACTCTTCCTTCGTCAACCGAACATTCTTTGATCTGCTCTTCTCCACTGATCCATCTTTATAAATATATGCACAAGAGATGTGAATATGCAGCTGATAGTTTCTTTGTTTGCATGTTTCATCTTTACTGAGAAAGGAAAGAAGTTGATGAAAGAAGCGGGAAGTGAAATGAAGAGAGCTTTCTTCAGTCCACTAACGGGGAGGGTTAAGATTTAGTTTGCTGCCGATTCATTCATCCAAATGCTGTGTATAATTATAATGTGACATTTATCATTTTTGGCTCAGCAAATGAGTGAATGACGCGGGAGTCAAGTTGAATCTTAATCTTCCTGTTCTTGGACTGAAGGGAGCTCCTCTCATCTTCTTCATTTCGCTCTATCTCTCCCCCACTAACAATTATGCAATCATTAAATCTTCTACTGATCGATCCCCACTAACAACTAGACATCTTTGCAGTCCTTGTTGTTTATGATATTTTTTTTCGTCTTATTTCTGTTTTTATAGGTCGTTCTATTCTTGTTCATTGTTTTCGTTATGATTTTTCTTGTGGAATTAGTAGGTTTGCTAAGAAAAAAGCTAATTTTGTGCATTACTTACCGTAACTACCCAAATTAGTGCAACAAATAGCAGTTAATAATAATAATAATAATAACTTATTTGAATGTCAGCATCTTTGATTTGCTTATCTTAGTCTTCCTGCTCTTGGACTGAAGAGAGATCCTTTAATCTACTAAATTTCTCGCAATCCCTCTCCCTGACTGGTTCTGGAATCACTAAATCTTCTCCTAATGGATCTCTCAAACATGACCTTCCTATCTGGGCACTTTGCCAATCTTCTGTTTCTTAATGCAGTTTATGTTTGTTTTTTTGTCTAAAATCCTTTTCATATTAAGTATAGTTTAACAGAATGTGAAATTCTTGTTCATTGTTTTCGTATTTAATTCATTTTTTTTATTTATTAGGTTGGCTTAGAAGAAAGCTAATTTTGTGTAGTACTTGCAATAAGAACCAAGTTTAGTTCAACAAATAGCAGCTAATTAAAAAAAAAGGAACTTTTGTAAACTGTATTTGCATCTTTGATTTTCTTATTTTTCTGTGATGATCAACGAGTATATTGCACGATCTGGAAGAGAAACTATCCTGATTTTGATTTTGCTGGCTTTTTTTTTTTTATTAAATACCGAATGGGTATCTTGTCTTCGTTCCCACTTCGTGGATTTAGGGCTTTAGGGCTTAATTCTCAGTCTATTACCTACTAGTCTAAACACAGAATTAAAAATCAAATATGCGATTACGAAGTCATCAATTGTCTTCGTCTAACCCATTGAATATACAATGGGTATTTAGTAGGTGTTATACTGTGAAAAAAGGCTTCATTTTTAGGGTTTCGTTCAGTAGCTAACTAGCAGTGTCGATCTCGAACATCGAAAATGGGTAGAGCAGCAGCCAGTGAGGCGAGAGAAAACAGCAACATCCTTCGCATAAGCTTCTTGGGGCATGTAGCTCAAGTTCCCACCCATTTTTTGTCTCCCTGAGGGTGCAATTACCGATATGTTAATTTTATTTTCAGATTCCTGCATTTTTTTCCGTCAAAATTCTCATGCACATCATGAATTTAACTTGCGAAGTAGATATGATCTCTGGATTATCTCTGTAAAGATTAGCACCGATGGAAATAGCATTTTCTTTGCTGGTATTTGTCCAAGATCGGCTTGTTAATTAACCTCAGTATAGTTGGTCTCGATCTCTGGAACTTTACCTGTTGAGTCTGTCATCGAGCTATGCCCTTGATGTGACTTGTATAAAGTTTTCTTTGTATGAATTATAAGTGGTGTGAGTATTGTAAAAATAGGCTCTTATATATATTTAATATTTGTTGGTCTTTAACCATCTCACATCATTGAATACCAAGAACCAACAGATCCTGTACTTCATTCGATGGCGACCTAAGGATTGTATCAACCAAGCTTATTATGCTTTTTTAGTATCTACAAGATTAGGAAGTATTGACTAAATGGTGAGATTTTATGAATGGGAGAAGCATGAAACTCAGACTCCATTACTTAAACCTCACGCGTAACAACAATATGCATGAGTTCGTTCTCTGGGGCTTGTTCAAGTTCCCACACAATTTTCCCTAGACACAGTAAACTCGTTAAGACCCACTATTATTGAGAAATAGTATATGATATAGTGCAATTATTTAAACGTTCTCGAGACATTATGCAATTATATCAGAAAAAAAAGTAATATTTGATATATTTTTGATAATCAAAATAATGATTTAAGGAAGCATGTTGGCCGAAAATTAAATATTTATGATTTTAAAATAATGAATAGATTTATCTAGAAAAATGATAAAAAAAATAAGTGTCTGCATCTTTTCAAAAAATTATGTACTAAATCAATTTAAATAATTAAAAAAAATGAATGTTTATTAGCTTTAATGGATTATATCATATTATCTAATAATCTATCAAAAATGCTATAAGGATGATGCTTTCTAAATGTTTTTGTTAATTATTGAAGTCTTGTAAGTACATTTAGCAAATTAAGGATATATAAGTGTTATCTTAAAGATAAGAAAATATGATACGGGCACTTATTATATAGTATCTCTATTTAGAATAATCTTTTACTAACTAGTTCATGCCCTATATGACTAAGTAGGCTGATAATAAACACATCTCCTAAGTCCTGTCAAACGTACCACGAAGAACCATGTTTAGGATAAGGCCTAGCATAAATATAATAATGACATAGTTTGCACTATATTTATAAAAAATGATGTTTAAAAGGGGTCGGAATCTCATTTATATTTTTAAAAATAATTATTAACCTATTAAATTAATAAAGGTGGTGATAACTGATGTTTTCTTAACATGATAACAAAGTGTTTTTTTTCCCTCAAATTATCAGAACTTGAGTTTGTAAAAATATTTGTTCTTAAAAAAATTAATTGTATACGTACCATGAGTCTATACTCACATTATGTTTTAAATTTATTGAATATTCATACGGGGATGTATAATAGAATATAAAAATATTATTAGACCATTTAGTAATTTATACATTTACAAAAGTTTACTCATTGACATTATTATTTGTCATAATTAAGTGTTGCATGATAAAAAAGGAAAATATTTTAATAATTTAAGATATCCCAAAAAACCTAATTAATCTTTAACTAGAATAAAGCAAGAGAGATTAGTTGCGTTACCATCTACGCAAATTATCTATAAATTCATATATATGATGCACAAATTAAAAAAAAGAAAACTTTACAAAATAAATGCATAAGTAATACACTTGGTACCATATATTTTTAAACCATGCTATTTTTTTGTAAAATAAAGTAATAAATTAATATTTTTTTAAAATAATTAATTATAATATAATTTAATAATTAGCTAACAAGGCATAGCTATCCTATTATATAGTTGTTAGAATTATTTCACATAATGTGTCTTATAATTAGTGGTTAATTAACATAATTATAGGTTATGATTCAGTATAATTTATTTATATTTTATTAAAAAATTATTTTTTAAATTAGTATATTATTTGATGAAGAGAATATCTATATAATTGAAATATACTGGATTTTAAAAAGTTATTAAAACAGTTAATATGTAGTATAATATTTTCAACATATTGTAATTTTTATTAAAAAAATTAAGCTCCCGCCGCATTAATAATTAGCCCCACTTTTGCCATTCAGATGTACGGTCATAATCTGGTAACTGAAAAGAGCTTAAATCATTCTCTCGACAGAGGCATAATTAATTGACCAAATATAAATATATGTGAAGGTATATATTACTTATTCATTTGCATATAATCCATTCTATATTCACGAAGTCCATTTTTAATTTTTTAATTCTTTAAATTACAATAAATTCTATATTTTGAGAGGAGATTACAGATTAAATATATTAAATTTTTTAGATATAGTAGCTTTTGTCAAGCTGAACGTACATATATAACTTATAAGAGTCAATTTTTACACTTTTTTTTTTCTTATTCTCCCTATTCCAAAAAAAAAACAATTATATACACATAAGTATATAAATTTATTTATAAATACCACCAAGTGACAGTCGTTTGTAGGCCTTATAAGCTTAATGGGCCGAAATAAGCACAATGAATCTTAATGTTCTTAAAAGGTGGCCTAGTAGCCCAGCTTTCACGGGCCCAACATGAGGAGGGCCCAATAATCACCCTTATCCAGCACATCATGGGTGGCGGCCGAGTCATTACTCAAACACCATAAAGAGAGAGTGGGGAAAGAGTGCAAGTACAACTGTTCCGATGTTAGGATTCTCCGAACACAAACATGCATACAGCCAGCGTAACAGAATTGTATTCCCAAATCACACGTTAATCATCGTTTACCAAATACTGCGAGGCTACACTGAACGAATTCACGTACATATAAATTATATAATAATATTCTGCATAGAAAATCTCTCTCAACTAAAAAAATTTTGATAAAATACAGTATAATAGTATCTAGTTATAAATATAATCTTATCCGAGTTAGTAACCGCTTAAAAACATCCCAAACACAGCTAATAACCCATTTGAGAAGATAAATTGATAAAAACGAGTAATTAAATAGTTAAATATCTTAAAAAGAAGACTTGAACAATATACCTGATTTTGAAAATGAATGAAAGTTGAGTCAGGACTTTAATTGAGTATTGAATATTTTTCTCTTTTCTCTTTTGTTTTTTCTTTCTCTTCATGCATCTCTTTATTATGTTAAAAATAGTTTCGAATACCATAAAAGTCTGAATGTGCCCTTTTAAATCCTGTATAACTACTTAAGCAGTTATCATGTGGTGTAATTGTGGATTGAAAGGCTCCAACTGAGGTTTATTTTTTTATCTTAACTATTTATTTTTAAATGAATAATTGTGATATAATTATTTTAAAATAATTAATTTTAATTAATTTTTATTTTTTAAAATATAGATAAATCACAATTATTTATTTTAAAATATACGGTTAAAATTAAGAAAATAAACCTATGTATTTCAATAAGAAATAGAGCTACCCGGAATTCATGCACCCCCCAATCTTGGTTCTTAAGCATCCATATCATGGCAATATTGTGGATACCTATTTAAAATCCTTTAGTTCCTGGCACAAGCCCAGAATCTCATATGACGAGTTTCACTCGTGCAAATATCGCATGATTTTTGGTGAACAATGTCACTCAAACAGCTCTCGTGCGAACATCACGCGACTTTTGGATGACCCACAAGTGTAGGATTTACTAAAGAGTGACTTAAGCAAGTTTGAGAGTGCCGGAGTAGCGCTAAGCCCAACGGAGAGTGCTGTCATTCATGGTGAAGTCAACACTTTCCAGTGAAATAGAGCGCCTTTTGGCCTGCCCTTCCGCTGTTACAGCACCAACCTGGATGTCGCCGCCACCACCACCATCTCGAAGAGGGAGTGGGGGGTCTTTCAGATTCTCCTTTCTGCGGCATCACGCATGCTTTGTGGCTTCAAATTATTCACTCCAATCAGTTCAATTTGTCTGAATAATTTGTGGAAGGAGAGATACAGAACTATGATTAATCACTCTGATTAATCAGAATATATATATATCAAGAAAAGTAGTAGTAAAGTGTGAGAGACTTGTGAGCTTGCTGCCAGAGAAGCCGACAGAGTCGTCCTCGGAGCAAGAATAAGATGCTAGGATTTTTATCTTATATATGACATGATAACTTAGGAATCTTAGTCGATGTCCTCAAAATATGAAATATGTTATATTTTATTATTTTTGTCAAATCACAACACTATTTTTGTCCTTTTTTTTTTTTCTATGAAAATATGTTTATTAAATCCATCAATGAATATTATGTCTTTTATTGCATATAATAAACAATTGAATTCGATATACAAATTCAACCAGGCTGAACTGGTATCAAACAAGTTCTAATCCATCAGTTCTCCTGAGGTAGAGAAAGTTATAACTTGCAAACCAAACTCCGTTGCGTTATGATATGTTCTTAATGTTCTATGCCTAATTTTTCTGCATTTAATATTCATCCATTGAGGTTCAAATGATTATTGATTACCCATTATAGAGCAGTGATTAGATACTGAATATTCGACTCGACCATGTCGTTGGTTTATCAGCATACAGAATTAACAGTTGGGTTAATCAGTTGATTCACTGATTTTTTTCTGATCTATTTACTAGATTTTGTTTTTTATTTTCTTTTAACTGAGGACTATTGGCCAATATCCTCCAATATTTTTAGCATTTATTTCTATTTTTAGTTTTATTCTCTCTATTATAGAAATCCCTTCACCATAAAGTAATTGGGCCTAGTCTAGTTTGGCTAGAAAGTAAAACCTCATCCTAGTAAAACCTCATCCTTTTATCCATAATTTTTTTATTTATAATTTTCTTACTTTAATTTTATATTTTATTATATAATTATTTATTATTGTTAATTTCATACTTTAAATAATAAGTCTAGTACTCAAACATAGTGGCGGGGTACTGCCCTCACATACATGACAACCATTACTGTGAACAATACATTTTCCTTGCCCCAATGATTAAAGTCAATTAATGGCAAACGCCATCTGAATTCCCTCCACTGAAGAGCAACAGAATTGGTTTGATTAACACTGAAACTGTACAAGAATCAAAGGCTTACATAGTTTATACAGGTACAAACACAACAAGATGCACAAGGAAAACAAGGATAGCATCTGTACAAGCAACAAACAGATTTTTGCATTGCTAAAACAGCAGATCCTCAAATGCAAAGTTATCGACATTTGTAAGCCGCAAATGAATCAGTTCCGAGAGTCTAAGAAGAGCCTTTTAAGATTTTCAAGCGAGGCCCTTTCGGTCCACTTTCTTGTAACTTTGCCCTCAAGGTGTTCTCCCTTGAGACCGGCAGTTTTTTTGAAGATGACCCGGATATTTTGAGTTCAGGGGATGCGACACTTGCCACCCATTTCCTAATCGGGATTGTATTTCTCCTTGACGTGGGATTATCAAGGCTTCCCCCTTCCGACACTGAGACTGCAGTGGCTGCAACACCACTTTCAGGTGGGTTTCCTTCTGAGCCTGCATCGGTTGACAGGGTCAGATTCTGATGATTCAAGGCAGCTGCCCAACTCATCTGCTCTTCAAACTTTACCTGTAAGCTTGATGGATTTCGGCCCTTTTTCCTCCTACTAGAAAGAAGCATAGTCACATCATTCGATTTCATCTTTGCATCAGGCGAGCATCCTGTAGTTTCACATTGGTGGGAATCAAAGTAGAGGTTCCCGGTTTTGTTTATCTCAAAACAATGTGAATCACAAAAGGCTGAATCTTCATTGACGACATACTTAGGTGAACTAGATGCCTCATTTACAGGAATAGATTCGAGGGAATGGTGCCTCAAGCACCTCGGTTCATGATCTGTAGGTAAAAGATCCTCAGTAATCAGAGGACTACAATTCCTTTTAGTTTTAAGGAAGGTCTCTATTTCATGTCTTAATCTGTCCACAACAGAATTGTTTTCTGCACAGCTGCCCTGTGCTTCTCCATCCTTCACCTGCATCCGTTCATCGAGCCATGATTCGGATAGATGGAGAATCAGATGCGCATGGTCATCCAAACTGCTCCAATCTTTGTCAGATTTGGGCTTCATAGTATGCACCTGCCCCGCATATTCTCTTAATCCCCTAGCGAACTCATCACAGAGTTCTTCCAATATCTGGCGCGATCTTCTCTCTTTTTCAAGCTCTTCAAGAGAATTAGAAGCTGCAACTTTGACCTCAAAGAGCTCCTGAGCTAGCTTCCTATGCAGGCTTTCTGAGCGTCGTCTTAACTTCCTCTCTT
Source organism: Nepenthes gracilis (assembly GCA_033239525.1). Classification (NCBI taxonomy): domain Eukaryota; kingdom Viridiplantae; phylum Streptophyta; class Magnoliopsida; order Caryophyllales; family Nepenthaceae; genus Nepenthes; species Nepenthes gracilis. The sequence continues at coordinate 3,623,174 of BSYO01000009.1, forward strand.
CTTCTAGCTCATGCCTCACAGATTGAATGGCAGCATCAATCTTCTTTTGTTCTTTGCTCTTCCTACCTAGTTCGTCATCATCCATTTGCTTCATCAATTCATCAATTGCATCCCTACTTGCCCGCTGATCTTGAACCAATTCTTTGATCTTTGCACGAGCATGATTGAGCTCCGTTTTCAATGCTTTCACGAGTGACACATTGGCTTGATGCTGCTCTTCCAGGCTCCAAATTCGGTTCAATACTTTCAGAAGTTTTGTGGATGTTTTAAGCCTATAGGTAGAGTCACCAATCCGCCCGTTAAATTGTATAGAACTAGTAGGAGTGATGGCATGATTGTAGGGGTTCATCTGCAAGAAATGCATATGATTGAAAGTGAGAATATTCTTTCTCCAAAGTAAAATTGCAGGAAAACAGACATTATATCTTTGGAGTCTTGTGATCTTACAAAGATCACATGATTAAATCAATAAACAAAATGATATTTATTACCTCCAAGGAACTGTCATCAGTTGCAGGGGATAGAGGCAGCAGTGCTTGTACATGATTATTCCTCTGGGCAGAGCTATGAAGCTGCGCGAGCGACTCAGCAACATGTCTTCTCAAGCTGAGTGTATTAGCAGGCTGCAATGAATGCAAAAATAAACTATCAGTGTGTTTGGTATCCTATGATGTGTAAAATTAAGTAAATCTGTATAAATTAAGTGATTTTAATTGTATGTTATTTTTAGTTAGCACGGAGAAAAACTATGAAAATCAAAACTATTGTCCAAGTAGGATTCCAGAGTTTCTAATAAAAAACCTAAGAAAGAAGTTCCAAATTTATGAAAACCTGTAAAAAAAAACCTTATGGGTTCCATTGATAAGAAATTTTGATTTTCACAGTTATGCATCTAGTAATCCAAACAAAATACATTTTATAAATTTCTATAGTTTTCCTACCTGCAATTTTACCACTCCATAGTTTTCCACAATTTCTCATTAAGAGACAATGACAACGCGCTCTTCTAATATCTCTTTTGTTTTTTCATTTAGATTCGGTGGTGATGGTTTTTTTTCTTGGGGGTGGGGGGTGGGGTTGTTATCAGATCATAGCAGATGGAACTTCTTGACTATTTTATTCAACCCCAACAGATTCTGAATCCTGACAGCAACATTTTCAAATCCCCCAAAATTGACCAAATGTCATTCAAATCCAATCACGCACATCTCATCGTGTATCATGATGGTGCTTATATTATCATCCATCTATCAAATTGACATTCCTTATTGCCCAAGGTGTCTGATAGCTCAAACAAACAATAGAACTCGATACTCCATGGCATTTCACAAAATCATTCAGCAGCTTAGCAAAAGCGGACATTGATAAACCTATAAGCTAAAAGTAGAAGCCAGAATTAGCTCAACTTGTTTGCTACAATCTGCAGTAATCTTCGAGATAGAACTATCTTACACGATACAAGTTAGTGCGAAATTGAAGCTAGAATCAGCTCAACTAGTTCGATACAATCAGCAGTAATCTTCAAGATAGAACTAATTTACAGGGTTGCAGTTAAATTGAAGCTAGAATTAGCTCAACGTGTTCGATACAATCAGCAGTAATATTCAAGATAGAAATCTCTTACAAGATAGAAGTTAGCACTTAAATTGAAGCTAGAATCAGATCAACTGGTTCTCTGCAATCAGCAGTGGCCTTCAAGATAGAATTATCTCACAAGGTAGAAGTTAGCGCGAAATTTTTTTATCATTTTAATTTGACGATTGAAAAGTGTAATAAAATCCAAAAATGGGCTTCAGTAGCAACCAAAGAAAGATCATAGCAGAGGCAACGAAAATGAGCCAAACTTCTTTCATATTAAATGACCCCACAGATCATAGCAGAGGCAACGAAAATGAGCCAAACTACTTTCATATTAAATGACACACAATCCAAAAACGTAAATAATTCAGACCTTAATGCAAGAAAATGAAAACGGACCCATTAACAGATTCCACAAAGAAAAGCCAATTCAACAATAAAAAACATCAATTAGGGCTGGAAACCCCCCTCAATTTTACAGAGAGAGAGAGAGAGAGAGAGAGAGAGAGAGAGAGGGGCACATGGGGTTCATGCGAGGCGTGAGAAGGGTCAACCAAATTGAATTGATCAAGACCCTTGTCCTTGTTCAGGTGGTGATGGTGGCGGTGCTGGTGATGACGTAACCGGTGCTTATCAACGCCGATTTCCATAGTAAGAGGTGAGAAATAGTGAAGAAATTCCCAGAGGCCGGCGGCGAGCTTTCTTGAAGAGATTTTCGTGTCAGAGAGAGGGACATAGACCAAAGGAGAAAAGTGGGTGGCTTGAAGGAGGCTATTATGTTGAGCATCACCACCATTATCACTCCATGGGAGTACAGGAGTAGTCGCATGAGTGGTTGGCCCACCTCTTCTACGGACTAATAATAATCCTCGTTCTAGCTTTGCGATCCCAAAATTTCCCTGTTTTTCCGCTTGCTTTCCCTCACTTTCCTTTCTCCTGATCATCTCTTTCAGGAGCCTCTCATCTCTGGTCCGTACCACTGCGAATTTACCTTGCTCTTTGCCCTTTCCCGTCTCCCCCCCCCCCTAGGTGCGTCTGCCCAGCAGGGATGACAATGGGCCGTATCAAATCAAGACTCTATTCATTTGAGCTGTTTTTTTATAAAAGTGTGTTATGTTATACAATGGGCTGAGTCTAACGCCATACAAAATAAATATATTTTGGTCTACCACAATATGTAGCACGTTTGTATTAGATGGATTTGACATGGACCAAAAATAAAAATATATATAAAAATAAAATTATATAAAATATTATAAAATACATCATATTTAATTTATTTGGTTAAATATTTTTCATGTTATAATTTATAAAAATAAAAAAATATATCTAAGTATAAATTATTTATTTTTTAGTTTTACTTATATTTTCATTATCATCATTTTTAAAATTATCCTCTTCAATAAAATTTAAAATAATTAAATTTTTAATGTAATATTTTACGTAATTAATCCTTAAAAATAATATATATTATTATTATCTTTGACATCATTATACTTTTTTCTTATCAATTATTTAATAAAAAGTTATTTAACTTGGCACAAATATTATTTAGTTAGTTTCAACTGTTACAGTAGAAAAGTTATTTTATAAAGTAAAGCTTTAAATTATTTAGTTATAATTTTAATTGTTTATTCGTATAAGTTTAAACAAATAATCAGTGATTACTAGTGCTTAGAAAATGAAACTTTACATGATAAGATAAACATAATTCCTTCGTAATCAAGGCGTGCAAATATAGAGGTGCTGACTTGTGCTACATGTAGGCCCAAAAATAGGTTTACAAGAGATTATGAGGACGTGATACAAATTTTTACTCGATAATATAGCCATATAATAATATATATAGCAAAGTAGACATATCTTATAGATTTAATAGATGATGAATTCTATATCTAAGAATTCTTCGTTTTCTATTCATAAGCACCACACAAAGATCTTAAACATTTTTGTTGCCCTTTTTTTCAATGATCTTTTTCGAGAAGCTAGTACATAAGTTATGTGATAGTTTCTATTTGAAAGTGTATGTGGATATCACCGTGTGTTTGAATTTGGACCTTTGGCTTTATTGATGTTGAGATGATCACCTCTTACCTTTATAAATTTATTGCTTACTCTCTCTCTCTCTTTCGAAAATTGTGGCTTAAGAGATTTCTTATTCACATCTTAGAAAGTTATTACGTCCTTGAGTTTGGGTTCTTTGATGTATTAGAGAGCCTTTGAATTCCATGCCTGAGTAGGATCTCAAACGGGTTCAGTTTTTGCTCTCATTAACTTGAACCTTATACAATACAAATTACAAATAAAAGGTCAAAAGTTGGCGAAATATTTGTCTATTGAAAATACTTTGACGCTCAAATCAGATATCTTTAACAATAAACGGAGAGATGCAGGAGTGAATATGAGATACGGTGGGAAATATGAATGTGCTAGAATGCAAGATTTGTTGAGAGGTTTTGGAAAGTTAGGCTTCGCTGGTTGCACTGTTGGGAGTGGCTCACTAAGGTTGCTCGATAGAGACTTTGAAAAATCAGGATTCTAGATTGGAGAGAGATCATAGAAGCCTAAGTCGGGGATTCAGAATCCGAATCCTTTTCCTGTTCAAAGAAAGGGTATTTATAGACTCTATAGTGAAAAACCTTGAGCGTGGAAACCTCCGACAGGTGGCAAATCGGAATTTGCCAATTGTTAACCACTGGCGGTGGCCAGTGGTGTTAGTTGTCGCATTGTGGTGACTTAGAGACCGTCATTGGGTGTTAATTACACTTGGTTTGGTGCCCGTGCGCTGATTGGTTGAGCAGCTTGGGGGGATAACGTGCACCGCGACTTGCAGCGCTGACTTCATCCTCATTGGCCAGCATTCTTTAGGCAAGTTTCTGCCGCTTGCAACTGTCTCAACAAGTTGTAGCGGCGCACTAATTAGTCGTTTCCCTGAGATGTTGTGTGGGCTATGCATCTGGATCTATTAGGCTTCAGAGGGATTCTGGATCTGTTGCTCGACTAGGTTGGCATCCTTTTGACTTGGCCTTACTTCTCCTGACTCGCCTCCAAATTGGACCCAATAAGAATAATTCATAGATTAAAGAGAATCAAATTAAACATGTGAAAAGACTAAATTTTATACATAGTTTATCATTACTACTTATCTCAACTTCTAAAAAAATTAATCTGACAGAATTATTATAATTTCTCTATTTAGTATATAACAATTCCTTAAGGACAATTGCTATGATTTTTGTGATAAGAGTGAGATAAAAAATCAAAATTTTGAAGGTATGATAATTTTTCAATATATTTTTTTAGATTATCTCATTCTCAAACTTTATGAGATTTTTTTTTTGTTTGAATTACTATTGTGAATAAAATAGCGGGATGATCATGTTAAATTCCTATTGAATAAGTTTGTGAATATTTTGATTCATTTTTTTATGCATTTGTTTAACAAATGAATGTTCTATGAGTGAGAAATTGAGATTTTAACGGATAATTTATCCAACTTTAGTCAATTTCTTGTTATTTTTTTGTTTTTTGTTCTATTAAATCTATACTATATAAGTCAGAGATATTTAAAATTTTATTTCCAATGATACTTTTATAATTTGGGATAGTAATAAGTGTTATAAAATCACATCATTCAAACAATGTAAATTTTGGGATGTTTTTAGCATTAGTAATTTAAAATTTGTCCTATTTCATAAATGAAAATTTAGCATTGATCTTTAACCAATGGAAATAATGTCGGAAGACCTTATCAAATAAATTATCCCATTGTATTCTTATCCATTTAGTAGTCAGAGTTATATATTATTTCATTTAAGTTCTTTGATAGCTAAGTTTGGTGTTCAAATAAATTTTCTGAAACCCTTGTCAACCACTCAAGCACACACAAAGTATATGTAATAAATAGTTGAGCTTATTGAGGTGAATCCACATGGGGTAGTAGATTTGGTAGAAATGTCAAGGGTGTTATGGTTAGATTTATGGATAAGCATTCAATTCCTATTGTTATAAGTCTAAACTTACCTTGTATGAGTTATATAGGTATGAAATATATTTTGAATTTGGCCAAAACTTGAAGAGGAGGCGATGATTCTTTGTTATTGGCAATAAAAAGTAATAGTGTTAATTGAATTGTGTCACATGATTATAAGAATATTGTACCGATATAAAAATCAACAAATATATTCTAATCCATCATGATATAAAACAAATATATTTCGAACCAATATGACACGTGATCCCCCTGTGCTGGCCAAGCGTGCCTATAGGTTGGACCGTGCCAAGCACGATCATAATATAAAAAAATATTATTGCATCCATTATTCCTAATTGTCCAATGAGTTAGGGAGTTATACGATCTTTTCGGTAGGTTAAATCAGAGTAGATTCGAACATCGTACCTATTAACTTGAAACCTGCACAACATACAACAAAAAAAAAGATGTCAGAGAAAAACGGCGGGATTCACTCCCTAATTTATCATCAAATATTTAAATCTGAAATCCTTCTTCATAGAAAGAAAGATAGAGTATATTTTGAATAAAATGTGAGTAGATGATTATGTATTTGGGTGTACCCAATTGAGGAACGTTTTAAAGATACACTTCATTGAAATGTGTCTTAAAGGTGCACCCCACTGAGGGGCGTCTTATGAAATAGAAATAAATGAGCACAATTATTGGTTATTCAATTATCGGAATATCATTGAGATACTCTTGGGCAGAAGGCCTGACATTTGGATACATGACCTCCTAGGAGCCTCTTAGAGGGAGGACTACAATCCTCCTTGTCAGAGGCTAGGCCCCTCTCTTTCTCTCTCTTCTTCCTCATTTCTCTCTTTTTCTATCTTGATTTACCATTTTCTTTCTTTTCTTCCACTTTTTCCACTGAGATGAGAATATTTATAATATTGGAAGGTGATTGTCTTTATTCAATGACAATCGCTTGTGGATAAAATAAAACGGTTGCGATTCCTCTTTCCATGCTAAGTATGCCGAATCCATCAAATATATATATAAAAAGTTAAACAAAATATTATAAAAAATATATATTACATTTTATTTATTTATCAAATATTTTTAATGTTATGAATTATAAAGGTAAAAATATTTATCTAATAATTACTCACTTGTTTTTTTATTTTACTTATATTTTTACTATCATCGCTTTTAGTATTATCATCTTTATTGAAATTCAAAATAATTAGAAAACTGACTCGATCTTTTGTATCTAATTAATTTTTAAAAATGACAATTTTTGGTGTTATTCTACTTATTTTTTCATGAACTACTCAACCATCCACATTGAAAGGTAATTTCAATAACTCTATATTTATTGATGGAGTTAAGAGATTTTGTGTTATTAATGTCAATACAAAAAATATGTATTCGTTAATCTTTCAACAATCTAAAATATTGAATTTTAATATGCTACTTGTAAAATTAAAAAAGTGGTTGAATTACAAATATGAAAAAGTTTAACTGATATTGTATTTTTATTGATTGATTATATTTTACATCGAATCAATATTAAAGAAAGTAAATCTCGTTGGCCACTTGTGTTACTACTAATTGCTTCTTCTACGAGAATGGACAATTTTGAAGTTAAATTGTAGTACATCAAGTTGTATATTATATATAAATTATGACCAATACAGGTCTTTATTTCTTTTAACTATTGCCATCTTTTTTGGTATAAAATCATCTAATACAAATATACACCCTATGTAAATTTATAAATAATTATAACAAGAAATGGTTAGTATTAAAAGATTTCTATTATATTTTAATTTTTTAAAAAGTATAGTAATTAGTGAATATATAATTTTAGTGATTTTAATATTTATTAAAATTATCTATTTAAATTTGCCAGTTACTTCCATCGCTGGTTTTATATGGCAAAAACTATAACGGTCTTGAAAAAACACAAAGATGTTAGTAAATGATAAGAATTGGCTCAATAATATATTTTAGGTAATTTAATAGACACATATAAATTTATTTATAGTAAAATAAAATATTTTTAAAAAATATTTAATTATTTTAATGATCTTTTAATCAGTATTCATAATTTGCTCAGCTAATAAAATATTTTTATCATGAAAGATTGCTAAAATAAAACAAAAAGGATATATGGCCACTAATATTTGGTAAGTCGAGTTCAATTATGTTGGGTAGTCAATATTCATATTCATATATCTTAATTTATTCTCTTGGCATAATACTATTACTTCCAAAGAAGAATATGTTCTAATAAATAAATTAATACTTTTTTTTTTTTTTTTCACATAAATAGAAATAAACTCTAAAACATCATGGACACAAAGACTAATAATATAATATTCACATTTTGTTTGAAACAATTTACAATTTAAAATTTAAAAATTATAATTTAAATAGAAGAAAATTTAAATTATTATTTGAAGTAATGTCAAAAGTAATTAAAAAATTTTATTAAATATTTTAAATTTATTTATAGTAGTATTAATTATTTTAAAAAATACGGAATCATTGCGTGGGTGCTCAAAAACATTAAAATCAATAATTTTTTTATAATTTAAAATTTTTAGAAATCTAATTTGTGATAATATAAATATAAGATAGATTATTATATAACTATCATATATTTCTAATAAAAAAAATATTAGATTTTACTTAAATTATTTTTAAAATTATTTTTTATTTAAATTATAAAAACGGTAGATTATTTTATCTTTAACAGTTTGTCAAGGATATTTTCATATACTTGTATTATAAGCACTTATATGTGTAAATTTTAAACTTATAATCTTCCACCTTTAGAAAATGATTTTTTGAACAAATTATATAATCTCTCAACTCTTTTCAATTTAACCTTTGATTATACTGAAAAGCTGCTAACCTTATATCACCTGAAATATTAATTTAGTTTAAATCAAAAATAATTATTATCTTTCATATTTTTGATATATAGTTTTAGATGTTCGGTATCTTCAAAATTTTTATAAGTATAATTTTTTAATATTTTTTATAAATAACTCATTTTTGATCATTTATTAATTTAATTAAAAAATTATCTTATATTATTAAAAATTTTCAAAGAGGCAAGTAGAGCTAGAAAAAATAGTAATAATCTCTAAAGTAGGTTCCATTATTTTAAAATCATTATCAGTAAATGTATGCGGTGCAGTCAGTATAGATACATTTGAACAATTTTTTTCATATTTATTCATTATTAAAATTAAAAAAATTATATTTCATAACTAATAAATAAATTAAAAATAATAATACTAATTTATAAAGTATAGATAAAAATTAATAAAAATAAAATAATTATCTTAATAAATATTATTTTATTGCTTCTGACTTAATAAAAAAAAAAAAGAAGATATATAGTGGTAGAAGTGATAAAGGAAGGCTGCGACGTGATTGAGTATATATTTTCATTGAAAAAACACTTTTCTGGCTCATACCTGCCATTTTTTAGATTGGAATAATCAAAAGGCATTGTATATTTCTAATTGGATTTTATCAAAAATAAAAATAAAAATTTGCAAATTAATTTTTTTAATTTTAATAAATAATTAATATTTTATTTTATATAAATTACTCTTTAATTTATTGTTAATTTTTAATTTATAACTGTTTTGATGATAGCTTAAAATATTTTAGCAACCTAGTAATTATAGTAACTTCAAAAGTATTTATTTAGATAAAACAAAAAGCCACCTCAGCAATTGTAATAGATGGAGAGAGAATATTTATAATTTTTTAATTTAATTATATATTTTTTTAAAAGGGCAATGGTGAATGTTGCCTTTTACCCAACGGTTACATGGACATTATATCTTCAAAAATATTAGATCATATCAAGTATGATACAATTTGTATTATAAGTCGACACGGCAAGTGGGTTGCCTCACTATGATATGACATGACTTAAAATATTGTCTACATCTAATAGACTGTATTCTGCTATAAACGATATGATTAAATTAACATAATTTAATAAAAATAAATTAAAATATGATACAATTATATTATAATTTGACATAATTTAGTTGAATTTGGGTTAATTTTGATTGCATATTTGAACCGGTCAGAACATTATATTATAAGTAATACATTACTGTAATTTAGTATTTAATTTTTTATCAGTTATAACTTGGTGTTATTTTACTTTATTTGCATAATCATTTTTTCATGCATAGTAGATTATAAATCTAAATATTTATTAATAAATTATAATATATAATTTAAGTGACTAAAAATAATACAAATATTTTCAACAAAAATTAATATAATAATTACTTTATTTAGATTTATTGAATTTGCTGCTAAAATATCCATATCAAACCCAAAACTCTCACATGTTCAAATTGAATTTAGGTTTAGGTAGACTGATTGAAACCAAACCCAATTTGATTAATGAAAAACTCTTTAAACATTGCTTTTGTAAGGCCCGAGGTTGAATATTATTGTCATTTTAATTAATTAAATTGATATAATTAAAATTAATATTAAAAAGTATAAAAATTAGGTCAAAAATTAAATTTAGACCAGATCACATTGAATTAAATGATGCCTAACTAGTATCCAATGAATGCTCGTGTTTGGAAAGTAGATTATTTAGCGCCTATGGGATGCCTAATTAGTGCCTAAGCACGTCAACAAAATGTATGCACTTGATACTTGTTCGAAGGATACTCAAGTACTACAGTAGTAGGTTCGCACTCGAGGTAAGCCCGAGGCGACGCTTGTGCATCGCGGTGTTAAAGACATGGTGCCTAACGCATGCCTGATCAATATTTAAGCGCCACTCAGTATATATATAGGAGCCCAACTAATTTTTGTCATTTTTCTCAATCAATTTGAGGAGAGAAAACGAGAGAGATAAAATATTAGAAGCTCAAATTAAGTACATTCAAGTTAGAATTTTGGTGTGAATCGAGTTAAGACAAGTGTATTCTAAAATTCTTTTCTTATAATCCTATTCTTTATTGAATTTTTTGAACATTATTGATCAAATACTTATGAATATCATAATTTTGAAGCTATAATGAAATTATTTAGTATGCATGTATAATTCTCTTTATTTTGTTACAAAAATGTATAAAATTCATATTTAAACCATATATAGCGTATAAGCTAGTTATTTTTAAAATTTCTCTACATTATGTATTAAATTCATAATTTATTGATCTTATATATGATAAATTTCGTACCTCTTACTACTGTGTATTGTGGACTTTAAATATATATATTTGTTTGTCCTGAATTTCAGCAAATAGCCCTGCATGTTATGATAAACCTGTTATAGTAATTTAAACATCATAATATCCTATATTTTTTGCTAAACTTGCTATACTATCATGCTAAATTAGCATTCTGTATCTTAAAATTTATCATAACTAAATTTTTACAAGGAATATTGCAGCAGGTTTTCTTAAGAATATATCTAACCATAGTTATATTGTAGTAGATAGTATATTATGATATATCTTAATATATTATAGTGGTATATTGAAATTCAAACCTATTATTCTAGAGTGAGAAATGACATTTGATTTTGTCTACAAAGTTTTATGTATGATGGTCTACTTATGGGTTGAATAGTAGCGTACAACCTTATGTTATATGAAAACAAATATTACCCAAATTTTAATTATCTGTTCATTTGGTTGGTAAGGTCGCTTGGTCTTTGGTCCATATGAAAATTAGATTTTAGTATGATTTGATAATATAAATTGAATAAAAATAATATAAGAATTTTGGAAAAGATTAATTTGAAAATCCTGTATAAGTATTATGAAAATTTTATGTTATTACATCAAATTCTGAATTATAATCCTTCCGTTATATTTTAAATGCGAATTATATATAATCAATTGTTTATTATATATCTTATTGAATTTTTGACCCACTCATTATTTCTATTTTACTAACCATTTTACATGAGAGATACGGATACTTACAGGACGAATAGGATTGAGGGATGAGCAGTTGTGAAGAGTTTAAATTAAAAATTATGGAATTCTGATGTTACTTTACAGTTTTAGACAACAGTTTATACGTTATGACATTAATTATCGGTAATCAGCTATCAGTCATGGTTGTGAATTTTAGTTTTTGGTAGTTGTTATGGATTTTATTTTCATAGATTATATACTCTGATTATTGATAACATGTATCACACCTTATGCAAAATTTGATGTAACAGTTTGGATCAGTGTCGAAGTCACGTAATGACATAACACATATTTAGAACCTGTATATGAAATATTCTTTTATTTTGATCGGTTAAGGTGTCTACATAAAATTGATATCTAATATTTAGTAGATGGCTAATTGGGTTGATTAATAACCAGATAATTAATAACAACGGGTTCAGAATTTGGGATATGATAACTTTCATAATGTTTTGAGGCAAATTTTATTTGTTCTTAAAATTATTAAAAGCTCTTTATTTTTTAAAATTTATATTTGTTCTTAATTTTATTTTCTTATCATACATTTAACATTTATATTATAATAAATATTTCTATGTATGTATATCAAAATGATTATACTTTGACTGACATGATAATATGTATGTCCTAATGGAAATACTAAAAATAAAAAGTTTAAATACAAAAAAATTTTGGGTTCGATATAAAGGGCCAAGAGAAGTCCAAACCCAATCTAAGAAGCAACGGCCCACGTGGCAGGGTTAGCCCAACATCCAGGAACAACTTACGTGGCAGCACAGGCGCGCAGCCAATGATAATCGCCTACATCCCATTAATGCGGCTGATGGACAACAGAGGAAGCAAGCCAATAGGGATACGGTCAGCGCTGCAAGTCGCGGCTTGCGCCGCTACCTACAGATTTCTGGTAAATCCTAGCACAAGAAGCAAACCAGGCATGGCTTGCGAAGCCCGGTAGCCTGCCTACCACCACAAAGCGACAACTGACACATCGGCGATTATCGTCAACGGTCAACGGCCAACGAATCCTTGTAAGGAGGATTCTCGTGCCAAGGGCTCCAACCGGAGAAGCCATAAATTTTCCTCTCGCTCACAGAGAAAAGGGGGACATGAAGGGCATTCTAAAATCACGGAGAGCACACTTTGGCAAAAGAAAGGATTTTCGTATCCTACTCCAATCGATTCGATCAACTGGCCATGAAGAAAACAACAGCCTGGCACCAAGACATACGCCCCTGCATGCGCAAGCTCTTACAAACATAGCCAACCACCGCTTTTCTCTAGCCTAATGCAGACCACCACAATTAGACACCCGCTGCGGTGCATTCTGGGAGCCAAGCCTCCCTCATCCGCTCACCAATCTCCAATTCCTGCATTCACGCACTTTTTATACATTCACAGCATACTCCCGCGCACCTCTAAGCGTGCGCCACCCCCTTTCCGTTTATTGCGCAATGTTTACTGACTTAAGCATTTGAGTGTCTTCGGTAGAAGAATTTTCGCCGAACCTCTGACCTCTTATTTGTTAGTTGTATTGTGCAGGTCCTAAGTTTACAAAAATAGAAATTAGACCTGCTCTAGATCACCTCAGGACGACGAGGAATTCGAAGGCTCCCTAATCCGTACAACTGCGGACCCGAGACACAACAAAAATTTTAAAATTTTAGGTCAAATCTCAATAATTTTATTTATTGTACAGCTGATAATAAGATGAAATTTAATAGTTAATATTAAAATCAAGAATGAAATTAAAAAAAATTCGGCAATGGACACCATTGTTGTTGTGTTTCCTAATTTTTTCAACTGCTATGTTTCTTGTTTTTCCTCCGGATATTCTTCGCAAAAGGAGGAAAATGTGCCAATAAACGCAAAAATGAAAAACTATATGTGAAGCGGGTGAGAGCGATGGAGCCGGATTTTCACCCATTATGGGCTCCTAGATTAGAATCTCAAAGTCATAAACTTATATATTTTTTAAAAAATAAAAAAATATATATGTGTGAATGATTATATTTTTTTATTATTATTTAATTATATAAGTGTTTTAGTATTTAAATATTATAAAAAAGGAAATATAAAAATAATTATTAATATTTTTTATTTTTTAAAAGAAAAAAATATAATCATTTAAATTATTCAAATTTAAAGGTTATCATGTGTCTATTGCACGATAGACACATGACAAATGGGGGTGCGATAAGGCAATTAAATTGGCATTAATTTATAACTACCCCAAAAAAATAACAATAAATCAGCATTACTTTGTTACTTTTAATCATAAAAAATTAAAGGCTTACATCAAAAAATATTAAGGCTTGCGTAATTGATATTTAAGTAAGAGTAATATTTTTTTGGTTATTTTTAGGTCAATTTTAATGATATAATATATTATTTATCTATATTAATAAATACTAACAATAATAAATGAATATATAAATATTACATTGTTAATAATATTCTAAAAATAATTTTTAAACTTCTTCTCTTTAGATGAAATTGTTAAAGGCGTATTACCAAAAATAAAATTAAACTTTTTATATTGGTGCGGTTTAATTTTAATAAAAGGAATAGCGATGTAAAATGTGAGTTCATAAAATTTGAAATAATACGTTGTTTACAATTTAAAATACCATAAATTAAAAATTATACATATCATAAATTAAAATAATAACTTAAAATTATAAAAAAATTTATTATATTTTAATATCATATATTAATCACATAATATAAGTGATCATCTTGCAGTGCATTTGCTCCAAATAACGTACGAACTTGAGTTGGATTTAGCGGGTTTGAGTGACACTCGTCCTAAATACAATCAGCCGTGACAGGCACTAACAAAACATAAAACGCATTGGAAAACGCAGCAGATTCGTACTGTGAATTGATTTTCTGTCGTTGCACCATGTCCATTACATTCATTTCCAGCCAAAAGGAAAGCCTTCTTTCTACAAAGAAGAAGCAAAATAAAGAAAAAAGAAAAGAAAACAACTGCAGCACTACTTTATAATCCAAGAGGAAAGACGAAGGCAATTGACATAGATACTGTGTGAGAAACACGCTAATGGCAGAGGATGATCAAGGAGCAATGTCAAGCCGGGGTTCAAAGCAAGTTCCACCGTAAACTTCGAGGGGGCACTTTCTTCTGTTGGCAGGGAAACTACGTGACCACTTCCACTGCTTCGTTTCCACATTAAACACGAGAAGACGCCGTGAGTCGTAGCCCTGAATATAGATTAACTCACCAAATCCGCTGCTGTGGAAGAGATCTTCATAGGGTCTAAATCTTCTCAAGAATCTGCCGGGCATGCGCGAGATCTCAACCCACTGTCTGCGCCTGAGAACCCAGACGCCGACGCCTTCTATCATCCCTCCGCGACCCGCTATCTCGATCGCTCCGACCATCACGAGCTCGTCTTTCAGGCTGATTAGCCGCATACATGAGAGACGGAAAGGAGCCGGAATGAAATCCTCTCTCATGTCGCAAGCCAAGGATTGGCTTCCCAGGCGGTAAGCCAACAAGCCGGATTGTCCATGCGCTATCGGCACAGGTCTCCACGTGTAAACGGCGAAGTACAAAACCCCGTCGCATATCGCACTGTCGCAACCTCCCCTCCACTCCTGTGCGACAAGCTTTAGAGAAGGCTCCCATGCGAGCTTCTCAGAACTAAAGACGTCAATTTCCACATCCCAGACCATACCCTCTGTTCGATCTTTGGTCGATCTCACCATAGCCACGGTATAAGAATGTGACACCCGACTAACAGAGATTGCGAGAGCGCTGTAATCAGGGCAGTCGGATCCCCGGGGATCCTCGAGCTTTCGATACTTCTTGGTTATGGGATTACAAACATGCAAGTCTCTGATGCTGTGGCTGGGGGTGAAGCAGAGCAAGCCAGAGAATGAAGCGATAGGGTAAGTTGTTATCTCAACATAGGGGAGTTCAAATCTTTGCCATTTCTCACAATCGGGGTCGTAGATATGCCCAAAGGGTTTGTCAAAGTAAGTGAAGATGAAGTACCAACTTTTCGGAGATTTAACCACAGATGCCACCTTCAAGAATTCCCAAGAATGCACTAGCTCGTACCATTTTTTGCAAACACAGCCTGCTGTAACAATGTCAGCGACAGGGAGAAGAGCCAGAACGTGTGCCACAAGATCATCGGGGAGGATACAGTTTATACATACATTGTTGTTTTCTTCATGGTCTTCATCCGACAGTAAATTAGCATCTTCGTCTTCACTTGGATTGTAGTCATACATGATCTCTGATGCTATAGCATGAGGTTCGTACTCTGTCCAAGATGGCTCCATAATATACTCGCATAAATCCTATGAAATGGTAATTTTACGATTCATAAAATAACTGTTATGAATGCTTTCTATTACTGTAACGTTATAATTATTAGACGATTGATACATTGTTTGGTTTGGGAGAATGTAAGCAATCCGAATGGAAGGGTACCCTTTATTCACATCAGAAAATGCCAACTCAGGAAAAAGGCCCCTCAGACACTCGCAGAAAGGAATAAGCTATGTTTCTTACACATTGTTTGGGCATTGGTTTGGAGCAAATGATTCAATTTCAGATTAACGGAACACCCATACGCAAATCCATGCTCTGACACTAATAGCATAATCTATACAGCTATAAAGATGTGAACCGGGAAGAGATTTTGCCGGTAAAATAGTTATTTGATTAGGATTACCTTTGCTGCTTTCAACATAGCCATTAATTATTACAGCAAGTGCCTTCGACCTCAGTAGATCAGGGATGTTATCATCGATCCTGAAATTCAGCACCAATGTATCTCAATATGCTGGTGTTACAAATTCAGCACCAAGTAATTTGTTACGTGCCTACAGGCTGCACAATGAAAATCAAACACAAATCAATAAGCTTTGAACTATCATTGTTGACCAGTTTAATAGACTGGGAAATTGCGACTCCGTTTTAGGAAAGCCACAATCAAACTGGGATTCAGCAGAAAATTTGCTAAAAACAAAGAAAACGCATATAAATGCACATATCCATTGATCTGTTCACGGCACGAAAAACATGATATAGCGGTGGAATGGAAGTCATTAGACAGAAATAGTTCAGGGAAAACAGGACTGAAAAAAACATGGCCACCTAGTCTTCCATAATCAAAAACCAACTCGATAAACGAAACTTCTGTATTCATATGAGAGAATGAAGAGGAAATAACAGGACAATAACAGAATCAACTCAATGCAAAAGGAAAATGCGAACAATTGCGAGCAAATCAAAGAAACTACGTACCTTCAGGACTCCAGGCGGCTGATTATCCAACAGAATTCTGACTCTCACACGCCTGCGCGACAGATAGTTATACTAAGCGGTTATTTTAAATATCGAACAATTTCTGAAGAACTGAGCCCGCAATAACCGCTTCACCACGAACGAATTAATGAAGTTAACGCGAGATCTTAACTGCCTGTTGGTGGGATAGATTTTAGGCATCCACCGAGAGAATGGAAGAGAGAAGGTGCGCCGTCCATAAGGCGGGCCGGACAGGACGGACACGTCGGAGAAGTTCAGTGGGGTTCGGAACGTGTTTGGCGTGATGGACATCTATTCAGAGGCTTTTATATGAGTTTTCCTGAAATGGCAGTTGTCTTCAATCTGGGTCTTCTTAAAAATATATGCTATTAAAGGATCAAATATTTGGTAAATATAGCATTAATGACGAATATCCTAAGATGTTCCATAAATATTATATCATTGAAAACAATATAATATATGTAAATGGAAATTTTATTTTATTTATCATCCTAAAATATAGAAAATTTTGTGATTAGAGCATACCAAATAAACAAATAAATAATAATTAATCTTTTTATTTGATATTTTTAAATAATTAACTGTCTATTGATAATGTATATATTATTATAATAAATAAAATATTTAAAGTAACCCTCTTAAATTATTCCAAAGCAACTCTTAAGTATTATATCATTTATCTATTTATTTGTCAATGTGTTAATATAAATACAAATTATTTTAAAAATAAAAAAATTTCGACCCCTACTAATATTTCAATAATAATAACTTGAGTGGTGGACCCTACTGTGGGAAGATCTATTCTAATGATGCAGGTTCATCCACTTTCTTGCAAGGCGAACTTAGGGTTATACTCCGACGTAATTCCTGATTTGTTGGGCCCCCTCTACCCACTTAAAAAATAATATTAAAAAATAAAGAAAATCAGAAATATAAATTAAAAAAAAAAGAAAAATAATAAAAATAGAAAGTATAATCTGCAAGATTGCTTGCTAAAAAATCAAGTGTCCAATAATTTGATGTAAAAAATTGAATCAAGAAAGATATGCGGAAATTTTTATATTACATAATTTTATGAAATGATAATAATTCTTTCCCTATATTTTAGCAAGATTATTTATATAACTATAAAAAATTTGATATAACCAAAATAAAAGAAATATATTTTTGGCCGCAACAACTATGCAAGATTGATAAATGTGAAAACAAATCATCCACTTTATAGTTCTCAAATTTTATATTAAAATTATGCTTTAAAATTTTGTTTTGTTAATTATATTTGTAAGTATAATTCAATATTAATTTCATTGTATATAAAAATTAAATTACATTAATCATGTTTTAAGTTATATCATGACACGTATGTGATATGAAAACTATAAATAAAAAATTAAATTAAATATTAATTTTATATTTTTTTTATAGTATATCTGAGATAGAAATTTTTATATATACAATAATTATTAATAGAATTATACGACAATGTGACGAATAAATTAAATATATATTTTAGGGTTTTATATGATAATTAAGATATAATTTTTTATTTAAAAACAAAATGAATTAATATTAGAGTAGAAGTTGATCATATGTCTTAAAATAGTAAATAACAAAATAAAAATACAATTATGAGAATAGTTTTAATGATTATTGAGATGGATGCATGGTATTGCGCTCATGACAAGTACGGTATCAGAGTAGCATTAATTAGTTTAATTAAAAAACACTTTTCTAACATACATTTAAATTTTTTTAGATTAAAAAAAATCAAAAGGCATGGTATATTTCTGATTGTTTTTTTTAATTATTTTTTAAAAAACTGTAAATTAATTTTTTAATTTTTCAAACAAATTAATGTTTTATTTTATATAATTTACTTATTAATTTTTTATTAATTTTCAACCTGTAACGATTCTTTTTTATTATTAACAGCATTATTAGTGGAAAACAGAAAAGAACTTTTTCATAGAAATAATCGTTTAAAAGTCAGATTTTACGATATAATTGAATATTTGTTATACCAACTCAAAACATGTAATTATTAAGAGTTTATTTGTTATGGAAATGTTAGAAGAAAAAAATAATTATAAAAAAAAAAAAAAGAAATTATTTTTTAATTATAAATATTTTAATAGATATTTTTTATATATTCTTTTTTGATTTCAATATAATGAAAATATAAAAAGTATTATCCATCGCCAGTTGGAGGATTTAGTAGGATTTTTTTATCACCAACAGTTTTAACATTTATGATATAAAATCTGTCAAAGGGGAGATTTCCAAATATGAAAATCATCTATCACATTAAATGCCAAATATTATAACATTATTAAATTATATTCATCATTGTCTTTGTAGCCAATAATAATTTTTCTATTCGAATTGTCTAGACAAGGTTTATGAAGATAAGTTGAACTATAATATTAAAATTTATTTTGATTAGTACTTTGTCAAGATATTAAAATTTTTTTAATTTTATTTTTTAATGTTAATTTCTTTTATTTTTTATTTGCTTTCATTCTAATATGATATATTTGATAAAATTTACATATTCTGAGTTTATTATTAAGTTACATATATATCGTGTGACATAAACCTATATATAACTTTGTAAAATTACTTTAAATACTATATACAAAATAGATAATAAAAATAGAAATAGTATTAAACAAAATATTAGGGATAAATTAAATTAAATATAAATATGAACAATACATCCATTCTATTTTAAACATTAATTAAATAGTTTAATATTTACTATTATATTTGTCTAACAACCAAACAAGACATAATCCTATTATTCAGAAAATAAATTAATTAATCCGTTGCAATAACTGAATAGAGAGAGCTAGAACAATTATGAAACTGGCTGAGAGTTACATTATCAATAGCCTATTGAGGAGTTTAAATCTAAAAGCAAAATTTAATGCAGTATAAACCCATCAAATAAGAATTAACCCAGATAAAAAAAAAAAAATAGTTATTTTGTAAATGAATTCCATATCATATTTAGTCAGCATTTACGAAAAATTCATTCTCTAATTGAATGATATGAAAATTATCATATTATGTCGACTAATAATAAAGTGAACTTTTAATATATATATATATATATATATATATATTGTTAATATTGTGTGATTTACTACCTGCTAAAAAGAAGTGTCGTAAAATATCATCTTTATTAAAAAATATTTGATTTAAATGTCCTTAGTCTCTTTTGTTTTTTATTATGAAGAGAAAGATTAGGTGCCCGTGATAAATCTTTCTTTACTTATTTAATTTAAAAGTTATTTTAAAAGAGCAGTTGGTCCTTGAAAGTTAATATTACATTTGTATTAATTAAAGTATACATTGTTCATTGCTATTTATGAGTTTGCATATAAATAAATCCCGTATTTACTAAAAAGGGGATTCTTGGCCCATGATAAAAATAACTAAAAGATTATAAAAATAAATAACATACAATTTCAAATATGAATGAATGAATGACCCAAAGATAAAATATTCCTCGTTCTTGGGTGGGGCCCCTTGTGAGTTTGGATTGAAAATTTTATTTTTCTTGATTTTTTATTATTAAGACTAAATTATTTGCTTTGATTATGTTATAATTTTATTTTACATAAATTATCCCGTATTGATATATTTTCTGTTGTGGGATAATATGATATTAAAGTATTCAGTGAAAAAAATTAAAATATTATCTAAATAATATTAAAAAATAGGAACTAAAAAAAATAAAAATAAATTAGCATTAGTATTGATACTTCTATTCTCCCATTTCTCTTTCCCAACACATATTTATCACGTGCGAGCATGCGCACTAGAACACTATCAAATAAGATTAACAGAACAAAATAGTTATTTTGTAAATGAAATGCGACTTATCATATTTAGTAATTTGCCCATTCATTCTCTAATTGAATGATAAAAAAATTATCATATTATGTCGACTAATAAAAAGTAAACTTTTAATATATATATATTTTTTAATATTGTGTGATTTACTACCTGCTAAAAAGAAGTGTCCTAAAATATCATCTTTATTAAAAAAAATATTTGATTTACAGATTAGTCGATAATTTACTTTTATTATGGTGCAAAAGCTATTCTGCCCGTGACAAATCTTGGGTACTATTTAATTTAAAATTATTTAAAAAGGCAGTTGGAAGGAAAGTTAATATTACTTTTATTAATTAAAGTATACATAGTTCATTGCTATTTATGAGTTTGCATATAAATAAATCCCATATTGAGTAAAAAGGGGACTCTTGGCCCATAATAAAAATAACTAAAAGATTATAAAAAAATAAATAACATACAATTTTATTTATATTAACAATGTTTAAAAAATCAACTAATTTGAGGGAAATACCTTCAGATATCTCAAGCAAAAATATATAAATATATTAAAAAGGTCAAATTTAATACAGCTAATTTGAGTGCTACAATCTTGTAGCACTCAAACCGCATCGAAAAAATCATTTGTCATAGATTTGAACCCCTTTTGGGCTTTTGGGATATCTTTGATCGATTCAAAATTTCGATCAATATTCTATGAAAAAGGCAAAATGAATGAAAGACATTAAAAAGTAAAAAAAAAAAAATATGAATGAATAAATGAGATAAAAAATAAAAATATTCCCAATTTCAAAATTTTATTCTGAATTTTTTATTATTAAGTTTAAATTATTTACTTTGATTATGTTATAATTTTATTTTACATAAATTATCCCGTATTGATATATTTTCAGTTGTGGGATAATATGATATTAAAATATTCAGTGAAAAAAATTAAAATATTATCTAAATAATATTAAAAAATAGAAACTAAAAAATAAATAAAAATAAATTAGCATTAGTATTGATGACTTCTATTCGGTGGTCTCTTTACCAACACATATGCGTCACGTGCGAGCATGCGCACTAGAATAAGGATCAAAAGATTGTCAGAACGACTGGCTAGCGTGGATTTGATCAAGGGAAATGCGACTTATCCATAACTATAATTTGCCCATGGACCTCGGGATATATACCTCCTTAAAAAATATTAATTATATATATTTTTTACTTATATTAGGTATAGTTTAAAATAAAATTGTTCTGACTTGTTATTATATGAGGTTCACAAACTATAAACTTAGAGAAAACAATGAATAAATCGAGCTGTTAGACATGAAACATAAGAGAATCCGATAAATATCTAAATAGCTAAACTACTAGTAATATGAAAAATTGAGATACTGAATAATCGATCAATTAATGAATTTAAATTATTAATATTGATAAATGGTTGTATGAATCAAATGATGGACAGCCAAATCAAATAAATAATTAATATACCAAACGGATAAGTGTTGGACTTATAATTTATGTAATGATTGAATCATTTAATTTTTAATTAAAATAACTTTTAATTGATGAGTAATTATATCTATTCAGGAATGATACGCTAATAGGCAATAATATTGTAAATATATTTATTTTCACTAATCAATGGGGGAGGAATTTAAATCATTCATGAAAGCAATAAGTATAAAGTTTTAATTATCTACATATTGACAAATTTTAAAAATCATACGATCAAATCTTCTATTTCTAACTATTTGTCTATAGTCATTAGTTTCTTATAATTTTTAATTTTTTAAAAAAATTTTCTAATTCTAATGTTAGAGAATATTTTGATAAGGGAGTCCTATATTTTTTGATCTCTTCTTAATTATTATAGTATATGAGATATAAATTAAAAGGTTTGAATGATAGCCTCAATTTTATTTGAATAATTATCCAAATTTTGAGATACATATCAATTTATTAGATATAAAAATTTAATAAATAAATTTTAAAATTAAAAAATAATTATTTATTTAATTTTTTTATTATTTGATGAAGTAATTAATAAATTTTACTAATGTAAATAATATAAAAAAATATTATATATTGTTAGGTATGACTTGGGATTGGCCCAACCTAGATTGAAAACACGGCTCAAGTGTTAGTAATTTAAATATAGATGTAGAGGGGTATGCCAACCTTTTGGGCAACCAGACGTTAAGGAATGTATAAAATTAAGACAAGTAATAACTTAATAGTGTAATGGATAAAATATTAAATACTGATAAACGGTTATAATAAAACAATTGATAATAAGGTACATGTGGACAATCCAGTCCAGTAACGACCGATTAAAGATTAAATATTAATGTTTAAACGGTTATAAAATTAATTTAAATAGCATTTACGTATCAAATATAACAATTGACATTTAATATAATATAATGCATTCAATTATAGGCAATGGTTTTAAAGTAACAAATTGGTTAGAATCTTGAATATAAATATAAATCGTCTAATCAAAAATAGGACAAGTCTAACTCAGTATACAAATGCCAATAAAATGTGTATGCTCAAAGCGGAGCTACATCAACCAAGTCTACAAAAACTCTATACTCAACCCCTTCTTTCTTCATTTTTCTTTTGTTTATTTTCTTCCTACATCTTCCAACTTTTTAAAGAAAATATTTTCGACTAAAATATCAAACGATATATCAAAAAACGAGTCCTACATATATCGGACTTCTCGATAAATTATTATAACGTGTAAAATAAATATTTCTAGATACAAAGACCAGACCCACAGCTTATCAGATCAATCAAAAAATTCATTTGACTTATTAACTTATACAATAATTCAGTTTAAGGAATGCATCATATTTAATTTTTGTATTCTAAAGATTTTATAAATGAATTTTCAATTCAATAATAAAGATAATAGATTTATCATTTTATATCTTAAGATTTATAAGTCAATATTATGGAATATTCTATGAATTAATTTTTAATATTTTAAATAATATAATATAATATTTATTTGTCTTAGCAAATTATTAACAAATATAATAAATGTGATGTCATTTAAAATTTTTAAATAATTTTAATTGAGTAATTTTGAATATTTATTTTTTTAAAAAAGTTGATAACATTGTGCAATTTTAAATGACTTATTTTAATATATTATTTATGTATACAATTATTAGTTTATTTTGAACGTGTTTATTATTTAATTACATATCTAAAGTATACTATTTAAGATAGGATAATATAGCCTAATTAAATTAAAATGATTACCCTCAGCTAGGGGTATACATTTAAAACATAAAAATAATCAATTTATCACAATTAATATAATTTATTACCGAAAATTATTACTCTGCGAGGAATTTTTGAATATAAATAAAGAGAAAATTAAAAATGAATATTATTATAAACAATGAACTTATATTTGATCAACTCTATCCGATATATAAAGTTATAAAACTAATCCTTTTGTGATATAAAATTAAGCTTATATATTTAATACAAGTATTATAAGATAAGCACCTTTTAATTGTTTTTGATACAGTTTATTTATTATAATATACTTTATTTATTATAATATACTATTTATTTTGATATGTCTCTAAATTCGAATTGTTGTGAGAATTAGGAAACCAACTAATTTTTTACGGTGGGCCAAATTGAGGTGAGTTTGGTCTCTATCTTCATTAACTTGGGTTCTGCGCAATACTATTGAAAATAAAATATTAAACGATTGGCGGAACTTACTCTCCAATATATATTCCGACGTTTAAATTAGAAATCTTTCAACGAGAAAAGAAAAATGGAGGATATAAGGTGTGATGATATACGGGCGAGGGGATTGAGAATGATATCAGAGGATCTAGCTTCAGTGATTGCACGTGATAGGGAGCGGCTTGTGAATAATGACGGAGGGCTTAGTTCCGGTGGCTGTACTTGAGAGGGAGCGATGTTTAGATAAAGTGAGAGTTCCCTCGGGAAAGAAGCTATTTTAAGGGTTCTCCCTTGTGCTAGTGATGGTCTGGATCTTTTTTTCCTTTCACCTGTAGGGGTGAAGGGGTATTTGTAAAGTTGGCATTGATTCTATATGTCTTGGGCGCCAAGGCTGGTGATGACTACGCTGTGAGGATTTGTTGTGTTGTCTATATGGTAGTGGAAGCCATTTATGACAGTTGTCGTTTAGGGGGGGTTGTGCAACCATGGGTGGTTCTTCCAGTATATTCACCAGATTGTCTCAACGGTAGTGGTGGCCAGCAACAAAAATTGTTTTTTAGGAGGCACTCAGAGGATCGTGGGCCATTTTCTCAATACATTTTTCACGCTGCCTCTGCTGCCACAGCAAGTGTCTTCTACATGTGTACTCTACTTTGATCGGATTATCGGTTGTTGAATTGGAAGGCTCCCTGTACTGTGATTGGCTAGTTCATAAAAGTTGTCTATTGGGCCTACTTATTGCATTTCGTTACTTACCCATCACAAGTTAGGCTGTGGTTGAGTCAGCAATGGAATCCTTTGAATTTCGTGCCGCACGAGACCTTATTGAGCTTCAACCCGCTGAATACATTGATGGACAGGCTATTCTCTAGACCAACCTATAAGATCATAGTACCCATTATATTTATTTATATTAGTAAACATAATTAAAATAAGTAAATAAATATTTATCATTTAACAATAATTTACAAAAATTAAACATTATAATTTAAATATTTTTTTCATTTATTTTATGTTTTATAATGTGAAAGCTTGCAGAGGTGGTGTGGACCAGAAAAATAAAAGTTGATGATTCTATTTCTATATAAATTTTATTTATATGTTATTTTTAATAAAATTATTATTTTATTATTTATTTTAATAGTAAAAATAATAATAATAAATTATTACTTTTTTTAAAAAGAAAAAGAAAAAAAGTCCACTATATATAATATTTTTTATTTTAATTATCAAAAAATAACTATTCTTAGATTTTTTTTATATTTATTCTTATTCCAAACTATACTTGGTCAAAATTAAAATTGAGTTATACATAGAATGGGTTTAGTTAAAAATTTATCTCCGATTTATCAGGTTGTATATGTACATAATTTAAATTGGATTAATTTGGATTGGGACATATATATTTTTATTTTAAAGTATTTTTCTTTAAAAATATAAAGATATATAAAAAATAACTAAAAGTATAAAATATTTTAAAAATTATAATATATAAATTAAAATACTATCTAAGTATATATTTAAATAAAATTATTTTTATAAAAATTATTAATTATATGAAGATATACTATATTGATTTTTTTTAAATTTTATATTTATTTAAAATAAAAAATATATTTGTACAAAATAATTTTTACATATATATCGGTTAGGGTAGACCTGAGTCGATTACTTTTATGCATAATTATACTCGACTGAAAAAATAATTATATATAATTTTTTTACTATATTCATCTATAATATTGATGTACACTGTTGAAACCTTACAAACTTTTAGGTCTGTAAGACCAAATCGATCAAATAATTTGATTTTAATTAGATGTATTTAAATATTTTAGTATATATTAAAATATTATTTCGTTATATTAGGATGAAAGAATTATTTTATACTAATTTGTTGCTTATTATTTTTACTATTATTGTATATAAAATATTAAAAAATAAATTTATAATTTAATTTTATATATTTTAAATAACTAATCAAATAAAAAATATTAATTTTAAAATTTTATTTTATTTTTTAAAGAATAATTATCCTATTATTTTATTATTTTATTTTAAAAATTAAACATAAAATTTAAAAAACTAGTGTGGTATTTATCTTATTAACACATTTAAGATAGCTATCTAATTTTTTTTTATTATTTTTTAAAATAATAAAGTTAATATTTAATATATATTAATATTATAAAAATTTAAAAGTATAACTATTTATATATATTTTTAATTCTAATTGTCAAATTTCAATCAAATAATCTTTCTTATAAATAGAACCGGATCCCCAAATGACTACTCGGTCCTCACAACGGATAATGAGGGGCAACCTATCCGCGTGGAGCTGACGTGGTCAATTTTGCTTCTCTAATTTTCTGAGCGCGAATTTTCTAATTCTTTTACGATACGTTTGGTTGTTGGAATAGAATAAGGTGAGAATAGAATAATTATTCCATGAAATAGAAAAGGATGGTAATAGAGTCGAAATTATTATTCTTATATTTGGTTGTTGGAATAGAATAATGTAAAAATTAGTATTCTATTGTTTGATTTGTAGAATAGTATGAGGAATAAGGTGTGAATAATAATAATAATAATAATAATAATAATAATAATAATAATAATATCTTATAAATAATAATAATAAATATAATAATAATATGTAATAATAATATCTAATAAATAATAACAATAAATATAATAATAATACATAATAATAATACAAAATAATAATAATAATAATAAATATGTGGAAATTGTTATTTCCATATTTGTAAAAATAATAATTTTCAGGAAATTAAAATTTTCATTAATAGGCTAACCAAATAAAAAAATTTCTATTTCCACAAAAATAAAAATTTTTTTTTCCCTCAATTTCTATAATCAAACATGCACTTAATAACCCGTCGTCTGTTGTTCACCGCAGCAACACTCCTCTTTCCATTAATTCCCAAACCCAATTGACTACACTGAATATTATAATCAAGTGTGACACACAACAGTACGGACAAGGTGATTACATTAATTATATAGTTTTACGAATAATAAGATCCGTCAGTCAATTTTTTTAAAAAATACCGTCCACTACGACGACATATGAAGGAACATTTATTACTATTTTTTTATTTTATTACACGTGAGAATGATTATTTTTTCACGGAGACAAATTTAAACCGTAAATTACGGAGAACATGTCTAAGAATTTATCCTGTATTATATCATATTATATGAATTGTGTGAAAACTAATGCTGAACAGCTACTAAGTTTTGATGTTAGGCAAATTCTTATAACCATTAGTCAATGTGCCATGTAAAGGTACAAGGAACCTTTAACTAAAAGGGCAAATCGAAGAATATTGAGTTGCTTTTTTAGGCAATGCAGCATGTTGTGAGTATAAATTTAAGAAGAGAGTCAAATTTTAAAAGATTGATTTGATAGGAGTAAGAGTTTCTTAAATTAATAAGTTAGTAATTGTAGAGTTGGCTCCCCGGCATAAAACTCACAACATTTTTCTCCCATTGACAGCCGTAAACCTTGGTAGTTGTACTATATGATAATTTACTCGATGGCTTTCACTTTGTAGCAATTCACTCGACTTTTTCAGTCAACTCATCCGTAGGTATTCCTTTTTAGTAACTTTTTTCGATCATAAACCTTCATAAATAACCTTTGCTGTATTGGAGTTGCTCTCAACAAGAACATAATTGTTGCGAGTATAAGTTCAAGAGGAGAGACTAATTTTAAAAAATCGGTCTGATAAGAGGGGGGCTCCTTAGGATTATAAGCCAATTCTTATGAAGTTGGCTCTCTGATATAGAACTTGTAACAGAGCTTATACTTAGTCGATATTGTGCGTCTTAGCGAATAATCCCTCATGAGCATATAATTTATAGTTCTTTCACATAGCGCCAACCATAATTCACAACTTAGGACATATATATTGACAATTTTTTTGAACTGCACACACATTTGTTTTTACACAATATAAACAGCAAATCTACTAATATAAATGGGGGGGGGGATCAGAATATTATCCAATAATTCAGAAAAGATAATCATTTTGTATCCGTGAACATACAAAATTCTTATAAAATCTGGTCATTAGCTTATTACTATAATTTCTATGGTCTAATTCAGTAATATTCAACTTACATAACAAATGTTTAGAGCTCATCATTTCATACACTTTATCACCCCCACAAGATTTTTTTAAAAAAACTTATTCTCTATTTTTCTACCCATTTTTCTGCTCCTAACTTATTTATTAAGTGCTCTTACTAATATTAACGTTAGATAATAACTTGAGAAATGTTGGCGTAGAATGGACGAATGTATGGCTATATATCGAATCATACACAGGCATACAGTAAAGTGAAGGTAGAAAAGAAAGATAGAACATGCACGATTCCATATGAAAAATCTTTATCAAATAAGAAAAAAATTACGGGATACTAAATTTTTGAATAAATCACTAAGTGTGAGGTCTTGATAACACAAATCACATGAGGTAGAAATGAAGAACAGAGTACGAACCAATACTTTTGTGTTTTTTTCTCACAGCTCTTTTTTTCTTCTCTTTCTCTCCTCTATCTTATACAAAAGTTTCACACACACATCTCTAGTACAAGTATAATATATATATATATACATTCAGCAAAACAGACAGCCACCAACTCAATATGGTGGCTGTGTACACAGTTTCCAAGACCTATAAAGGTGGCGCACACTCTATGCTACAGCAGGTGGCATATGCATGCCTTGCAAGTTGACTTGTTGTCTTCTCAAGAATAACGTTTTCTAACTGCTCAATTAGGAAAGTCAACAGCCTGCCTTTTGAAGATGACAGTCGATTAACATTTCTATTCTCAGCTGGTTAATACCCCGTTGTTGTCTTCTTAACCTGGACGATTAATGCCCGCATTGATCGTCTTTTTTACTTTGCTGGTCAATACTCCACGTTGACCGCTCGGACGTCCTTCAGCAGATCCGTATGCCATCGGCCAATCAACATTATGTTGACTAGAACACACAATTTACTGGTCAACAAATTCACCAAAAGTTCTGTCCGTCCAAAACTTTTGGTCAACAAAGTTGACCGGAATTTCTTGCGAAAGTCCGTGGACATTCAGCACACAAGTCATCGTACTCCTCCGAGTCCTCCAACTATTAGGACTTCCACACGAGAATGATTTCTAGCAAAAGACTCCTTTCAAATCTTTTGTAGCTATCATTTTGGCTCGTGATATATAGGTTTCGATTGAAATATTAAAAACCTATTTTTAAATTTCTCAAAAAAATTAGATCAAACATACGCATTACTTGTAATATTCTTCAAATTTACTTTTGTCTTTGATCATCTGTCATGTTACCTGGCTGCCTGTTCTACATTGCTAAAGTTTGCGAGGTGAAGATTGCATAACTTATCACAATAATTAATAAAAAAAATGAGCAATTAGAATTCATATAAAGCTCATTGCCCTTACTGTCATATTTTTTATATAGTTTATATCACATTACTTTTATACAACTTTTAATATGTCACAGTTCATTGAATTTTTCAGTACCAACAAAATCCAAGATGCAGCCAATTATTTTTAATGAGTATTGTTACTGACAGCCCAAGAGAAATATTTCGCCCTCAAATTCGCCCATAAAATATGGAAGCCTAGTCGACCTAAATCGATGAACGCGCTTGACGGCTTTATTTGAGCAGTTAGCTGCCTAAATGAAAACGAAACCAATGTTAACGGCTGAAGCGGTTTCCCTCTTTTATCTTGAATTAATGACCTCGATTGTCGGTTGAAATCGTTAGCTGAGTAGAATCTTATCTTCTCGGCGGTTTCCTGTGCAGTTGACAGGAAAAATTAATCGTCCTCTAACTTTTATAAAAATCTATCCTTTCCAATAGAAAAAAGGGTCGACACTTAAAAAAACTAAAGATGTTCAGAATGCATATACACTCTTTCTTTTTCTAAGATGCTTTCAGAAAAGTGCAAAACTCCAAATAAGAAATATTTTTATGAATATTTAAATTTGCATCATCTTCTTTTTCTTTCTTCAAAGAAGGAAACTAATTTGAACGTCGGATGGTATATCGGAGAGTGAGTTCTATCAAATCTTTTGACTGTATTTTGTGTTGCAAAATATTTAAATTAAAAACGTACGGAGTCCGGACTCACTTCTGACCCAACAGATTCATTTTGACTCTTTAATTTGTATTAAAATTTAAATTTAAGGATGCATTAATTTTATTTTTTGAAATGTTATTGATAAATAGAAAATTGTTAAATTAACTTTTTTGATATGTAAGAAATATCGTGAAAACATTATTTAATGGTTTTTGAAATACACTCAAGTAACTTATAATTAATATTTTAATTTATTTTTATATAAACACATTAATTAAAATATTGCAACCTAGAGAAGCCCAAAAATTAGACTAAAATTGTACCTCTTGATATCACTCTCACAATAGTATAGATTAGGTCGATAATGAAAATATTACTTGAAAATTATACTCATATATTTAAGTTACTTTCATATGAAAAAAATAAATTATTTTAAATAAATATATATTATTTTTATTAACAATATAATACGTCTCAAAAATTTAGATTATCGTACGAATTAGGAGCCAATTATTTCGTTTAGATATTCGAATGCAAACGGTCCCCTGTAAATTAGAATTATGTGCATCACTACAAAATTAACTAAATGTAAAAAGCATATGAGACTTGGCTCTCGGGTATATTTTTTGATATTTAAATTAATGATATTTCTAATAGATTTTGAAAGATGTTGAAGAAGAAAAATATTATGAATGAAAGAGAATGGTGATGAGTGTATATTTGAAGGATTATACTCATTTTGTATACTCGTCTAATTGAGTAACCTTTTTATTCTCTCATCTTCTTTTCTTCGCTTTCTCTAGAATGATAGATTTATTTATAACTAAAGATACTGTCTAGTTAATCGTCACTTGAGATTAAGGTGTGTACATGACGCCAATTTGAATTAGTTGTAAAAATCGTTACTAAAAGTGTGCAACGGATATCTCTATTTAATAATGATACCACCTAATTTTTAGACACAGCATCGTTTTGGCTGCTTATTATGATCTTTTAATATTTAACTATTTAAATTTTGCCATTTAGTTTAGGCGGCGCTCATACATGATTGTCTGATGGACTCTATGATAATTTTGTTAAATTATTTCACTTTTAGACCTTCTATTTATTTGAGTACTGGGTTGATTATTTTTTATCATATCTAACACAGTTTAATATAATAATTACCATATAATGGTATTATATAAATAATATATAAACGGAGCGTGAGTGGCGATTGTGGTTTTATCCGCCGACCAATTTATGCTTCGAAACGCACAAAACCCTAGCCATGGTTAACGTGCGCCGTCGTGATAGCATGCGCGTACTAGGCGTACGATCTTTCTGGAATCGTTCACTCTCCGCTCCCTGTATTGGCTTCTGCCTCGGGTTCGGGGGACGTCTAGAGGCGATGGACCCAATTCATTGCTCGCTTTGAATCAGTCGATTTTAAATTTAATCAAATAATCGAGATTAAATATTAAGTAATAAGATTGTGGCCGTCCTTTTTTTTATTCGGCGGCTACTAATTTAATACACAGTAATCCTAATATTTTAAACTCGGAAACGAAAAATGACCGTTAATTTTATTTTTTTCATCTCCTCTCCTCTCTTGGGGAGACGGAGGATTCATGGCATCGTCACAGACTCACTCTCTCTCTCGCGCTTTCCAATCATAGGCTCCCTGCGTCAACCAGTGCTCACTACGTAAGGATGACATTCTCTTCTAATGATTTCCAATGTCGATGCCTTCTCGTCTCTAGTTCCTCCGTGCATTTCGAGATTTCGAGCTGTTGAATTTTTACATGCCTTTGTACGGCTACTCTTTAATTGATCTTATTTTTCGAACCTGCTTAGTCTTGTAGTGTTCTGGTCTGAATCTCTCAGTTACATGATGTTTTGAATTTGAAACTTATTTAGTTGCCAAGATGTATCTGTTCTTAAGCTGTGAAGGATTAAGCCAGCCATCTAGTTTTTGAATTTTAGTTAATGAGTCCTGAGGCATGTTTTCTCTGGAGACTATTAGGAAATGTAGGTAAATAGGAAAATAGGCAAATACGCATTAGGCAAATATACTGTGTATATATTCGTGTATATTTATATTTCTTTTATATTTCTTTTACCGTTGCTGTGCTGTAATATAAAGAGGGCATAGGGGTTTGTAATTTCAATTAACTGGAATGGAATGATATTTGCGTCCGCCTCCTGCGTCACTGTTCTGCCTCCTTCTCCCTTTCTCCTTCCAGTTCGTCGTCTCCTCTATTTCATCGCTGCATAAATCTTTACATGGTATTAGAGACAAATGGCGACTCAGCCAACGCCATCCGAAACCACATCAAATACAACCAATCCTCCTTTCGTCTTGTCACAAGAACGCTTACCCTTACAAACCTTCACAGATCTCACAAATCCTTTTAGATTGGAAATCGGTGACAACCCTGCCATAACCCTAGTCACCGATTTACTTACCGTCGATAACTATGCCACCTGGTTGAGAGCCATGCGTCGAGCCTTGCGAGCCAAAAATAAGCTCCAGTTCATCGAAGGCATCATTTTAAAAACCCGATTCAAACGATCATCTCTTCAAATCGCCGGGGCGATGTAATGATATGGTTGTTTCCTCGATTCAAAACTCATTAGCCCCTCTATTAAATCAAGCGTCGTCTTTGTTGATGATGCTCGTGAGATCTGGAATGAGCTTCCACGACCCGTTTTACTCAACGAGAATGGGCCGTATCTTCCAATTAAAGAAATCATTGGCAAGTCTCCTTCAAGAACAAGACTCTGTAAGCACGTACTACGGTAAACTCAAAACCCTCTGGGATGAGCTTTTGATTTACGATCCCATCCCTAACTGTGATTGCGGCAAAATGAGAATTTTTGCTGACAAATATCAACGCGACTGTGTTATACCGTTTTTGATGGGATTAAATGGTTCCTATTCTAATACCCGGGACCAAATCATGATGATGGACCATCTTCCTTCTGTTAATCGCGTTTTCTCTGTCATTTAACAGCAAGAACAACAATACCGAATACTGTCTCTTGCTCAGCCTTCGAACACAGTGGCATTAGTTACCACAAGAAACTCTAATTACCAAAAAAACCTAATGAAAAACACTCAGCCTGGGAAGAAAGACAGGCCTTTCTGCGTCCATTGCAGGATCACAGGGCATTCTGTCCAACAGTGCTTCAAGATTGGTAATGCTGACCCTCCTGTGTGTTCCTACTGCAATAAAACTGACCATGTCATGGATAAATGTTACCAGCTACATGGTTTTTCTTCGAACCACAAATTTAATGGCAAAACTGGGAGTATCACCTCCACTGTCAACATGTCGAGCTTCAAGGGTAAGGTTGAACAAGAAGGTGACAACGATGATGAGTGTGTCGTTAACTAAGGCCCAATTCGGACAACTCATGGACTTAATTCAACCAAAGGATGTTCTTTGCCAAAAAGATGCGACCTACGTTTGAACCAATAATTGAGCAGCGAAAGGCTCGCTAACATAACCATAATATCTCCACTTTTTGCTCCTTTTCATAAACATAATCAAAGGGTGTGGATTCTGAATCACATCGGCCCTGCGAGATCATATGATATGTGATCCCTCATTATATGTTCATCAAAGAATCCAGATTTCAGGCTCTGTCAAACTTCCGGATGGAAGTAAAGCACCCGTTTCACATATTGGAAACATTAGAATTACTGATAAGCTAACGTTGCAAAATATTCTTTGTGTTCCTTCCTTCACCTTCA
Organism: Nepenthes gracilis; assembly: GCA_033239525.1. Lineage (NCBI taxonomy): Eukaryota > Viridiplantae > Streptophyta > Magnoliopsida > Caryophyllales > Nepenthaceae > Nepenthes > Nepenthes gracilis. The sequence goes on from BSYO01000009.1 coordinate 3,657,433, forward strand.
ATTTAATTTCTGTAAAATGGCTAACTGATACACTTAATTGCTGTATGATTTTCTTGGCTAACGTTTGTCTGATTCAGGACCTTGCTACTTGGACAACGATTGGGATGGGTGAAGAAAAAGATGGTTTATATTATCTGATGAATAAGAAAGTTGATCCCAACTCTTTACAGAGCATTCTCTCCAAATTCTGCAAGGAGCCCTCTGTTAATTTAGCTTCATTGCATTCTGATTTGTGGCATTCTCGATTAGATCATACTTCGTATTCTAGGATGAAATTAATAAGCGATCATCTTGTAAAAGGGGTCGTGGATTCTATTAATAATAATCACTGTTCTATTTGCCACATAGCAAAACAACGTCGCCTTCCCTTTTCCCCCAGCATCCATAAGTCACACACCTTGTTCGACGTGGTGTATTGTGACTTGTAGGGACCATGTTCCAAGGAATCCTACGACGGATATAAATATTTTTTGACCATTGTTGATGTTGCTTCCAGAAGCACCTGGATTTATCTGCTGAAACAAAAATTGGATACGAAATTGTGCCTGGAAGCCTTTTACAATCTGGTTGCCGCACAATTTAACGTCAAAATCAAAATAATACGTACCGATAATGGTACTGAATTCAGACTGGGGGATTTTTACAGTAAAAGAGGTATCATCCACCAACGTAGTTGTGTGGAGACACCACAGTAAAACGGTGTTGTTGAATGAAAACACCAACATTTATTAAATGTCGCTAGGGTTATTAGATTTCAATCGGGACTTTCCTTAAAATTTTGGAGTGATTGTATACTTACCGTTGCACACATCATCAACAGAATTCCTACTCCATTACTTGAAAACAAAACTCCATATGAAATTTTATTTGGAGTCAAACCCAACTATAATAATCTCCGCATATTTGGTTGCTTATGTTTTGCATCCACCATCTCCCATGGCCGTACCAAATTTAACCCTAGAAGTAGCAAATGTGTCTTCCTAGGCTATCCTTTTGGTGTCAAAGGCTAAAAATTAATCGACTTAAAAAGTGGCACTACATTTTACTCGAGAGACGTAATTTTTCATGAAAATATATTTTCCTTCCAAAACGATGGCATTGACAAAAGCTCCAATGTTCAACCCGATGTCTCCCCATTGGAACCATCTACTACAAATAATGAGTTATTATGAGAAACACAACCGGTACCATCCAACTTACATAATTCTCTTTCAAATCCCATTGTTGAACCTATGACCGAAAATGATGTAGAGATTCCTGCCGTTCCGATCCACAATCAGGATCAGGAACAACTGATCAACAATTGTTCCAACCCAAATGCACCAAACGATGTCCAGTCCACTACAATTAGTCCAATACCCGTTCGCAGAACCACTAGAGTTCGTAAAGCGCCCGAATACTTGAAAGAATTTCACTGTCACCAAGTATCTCAAACTTCACCCACTAGACCAAATTTACAAACAACTTCCGGTAAACAGTATCCCATCAAGAATCATATATCATGCCAAAAGTTATCTCCCACTTTTAGACAATTTTCAGCCACCATAATATCTCACAGTGAACCACAAACATATGCCCAAGCCATTCGTGATGAAAAATGGCGTGAAGCTATTGAAAATGAAATGAACGCTTTGGAGCAAAACAAAACATGGACCATTACTAATTTACCTTCCGGAAAGAAAGCTATTGGCTGCCGATATGTCTTCAAATTAAAGTTTAATAGTGATGGGAGTATTGAAAGATACAAATGTAGGTTAGTTGCGAAGGGATATACCCAACAAGAAGGGATAGACTACCACGAAACCTTTTCCCCTGTTGCCAAATTAACCACAGTTCGCTGCCTCTTGGCAATAGCAGCCATCAGAGGGTGGCACTTGTACCACTTTGATGCTGACAACGCTTTTCTACATGGAGCCTTAAATGAAGAGATCTATATGCAAAAACCCCCTGGATACACTAAAGGAAAATCGGATCAAGTTTGTAGACTGTTAAAAAGCATATATGGCCTTAAACAGGCCTCTAGGTATTCCAAGCTTTCTACCTCTCTCATTGCTTATGGCTTCACTCAATCCAAAGCTGACTACAGCCTCTTTACCAAACAAGATGATCAATCCTTTACAGTGTTGCTTGTATATGTTGATGACATCATTGTGACTAGTAGTTCTTTGGCTCCTATTCATTCAGTTAAATCATACCTTAATCGTACCTTCAAAATTAAAGATCTAGGTGTTTTACGATATTTCCTTGGGATTGAAGTTGCACGCTCATCGACAGGCATCCATATATGTCAAAGAAAATAGGCACTTGATATTTTAGCCGATTTAGGTTCCCTTGGTTCCAAACCTCTTAAACTCCCAATGGACCAAAATCTAAAACTGAGCAAAGAAACCGGAACTGTATTGCAAGATCCTAGCGTCTATCGAAGACTGATTGGAAGACTCCTGTACCTCACCGTCACAAGACCTGATATATGTTACGCTGTTCACATTTTGAGTAAATTCATGACTCGACCAACATCTAGTCATATAAATGCGGCTTATCAAGTAATCACATACCTAAAACAAAATCCGGGCAAGGTATATTATTCTCTTCCACTTCTAACGCTCAACTTCGAGCTTTACGTGATGCGATTGGGCTTCCTGTCGACATTCGACGATCCATCACTGCTCTGCATCTTTCTTGAGGACTCTCTTCTCTCCGGAAGTGTAAGAAACAATCGATTGTTTCGCTCATCACAAGGAATATCGATCCACGGCTACCACTTGCCGCGAATTATCTTCGCTTCGTTATATCTTACTTGATTTGCGGGTACTACACTGTCATGCCGCTGACTTCTACTGCGACAATCAAGTTGCTCTACACATATCCGTCAATCCTGTTTTCCATGAACGGACCAAGCATATTGAGCTGGATTGTCATTTGGTTCGTGACAAAATTCAAGACGGCAGTATCAGGACTCATTATGTGACCACTCATAATCAACTTGCCGATATGTTCACCAAGATCTTGTCCGCCTATCGTTTGAAGATCCACTTATCCAAGTTGGGCATAATCAACATATATGCTCCACCTTGTGGGGGGTATTATGAATGTAGGTAAATAGGAAAATAGGCAAATACGCATTAGGCAAATATACTGTGTATATATTCGTGTATATTTATTTTCCTTTTATATTTCTTTTACCGTTGCTGTGCTGTAATATAAAGAGGGCATAGGGGTTTGTAATTTCAATTAACTGGAATGGAATGATATTTGCGTCCGCCTCCTGCGTCACTGTTTTGCCTCCTTCTCCCTTTCTCCTTCCGGTTCGTCGTCTCCTCCATTTCCTCGCTACATAAATCTTTACAGAGACGTTCCTACTTCGTGTTTGACTTACCCTGATTTCTAATAGCATGAAGAGAGGGGGTAAGATAAGTTTATTTGGCAGCTGGTGCAATCAATTAGGAGTTTGGGTGTTGCTGAAGTTCATTGACCCAACACACTGTTGCTTGACTTGAGATTTTTTAAAGATAAGCTAAGCTTATCGTTTGGGTGTTGTGAGTGAGAGAGTTTATGCACGCGTTCACCCTTTGTATGTTACTCTTTCTGGGTAGTACGTGATACGAATAAGATATTTGGGTTCGATTACCAGGTTTTTTTCCTCCAAAAGGGCCATGAGTCATGATTGATTGTTAACGGCTGGCAGATACAGTCACCGCCAACAATTGCTTGCCAACGTAGTATATGAAAAGTATATTCCATCATCATAGAGTAACATATGACCCAGATTCCTATATGCATTGCTGGAACATATGACACGATTTCATATACCTAAGAATCAAAGATAAACATACCTGAATGCTTTGGATTTCTTTGCATATAATTTTTTAGGGCAAGTATCTGGGTTTTCGTAATAACATCAACGATGTTTAATTAGCTATATGGATCGCCTGCTAATCACATTTTAAAAATATGCCCAGTCTCTCTGATACGAAGGACAAAGGCATTTGCAATTTTATTGATGCTGCCTTTGCATTGTGTAGTTATATCCTCCAAAAGGAAAATTATTTCGTATTACAGGCCTTGATGTCATGTATCAGGATTGGGAACTTCTTTTTTTAATTGAAACAGGAATTTGTAGAAAGGAATTTAACGTTAGGTAGAGGAAATTTTGAGCAGCCTAAAATTTTTTATTTTTTTTAGGAAAAGCATTTTGAAGTTGAGCTTATATTCATGTTTTTTTTTTTTTGTTAACTTGAATGGCATTATTTTGAAGAATTAGTCGGTGACATTTATAATAAAGGATCTTGCAACTGTTGGAGCTTGCTGACTTCATGCTTCAAGGAGCTCTAATTGTCTAGACATAGGGATAGTTAATTACTATTGCTTAAGATAGGCTCTGCATTCATGATGTAGATGTTAGCTTTCCTCTTTTTTCGGGGGTAGGGACAGAGAGTAGACCAGTCGGTATTTTGGATTTCCTTTGGTTGTAAAAATGATTAAGAGGAGAAACGTGCAGCTGATGGCCATTAATTTAGTAAATCTTTCTTTCTTCTGTCTTTATAGTAGATGCTGATGGATTAATTATCCTACGGCCATGTGGCATCTTGGTACTCGGTCATGTGATGATATGTTGCAACTATAATATAGAATAACCAGTTTTATGAAAAATAAAGTGTCTAGCATTGCAGTCTATTTCATTATATTGCATTTTTTTCCCCTGTTCAGCATCAAAACCTGAATGTTTGCACCTAGAATCTGCCCCAAATTGAATTGTGAATCCAAACAATGAACTAAGCCTACCCCCAGTGTAATGCATACTGGGTTAAGTAGCATATCCACTAGAATGCATTCTGGGTTAAGTAGCATACCTGTACTCATATGTAGAAGCCAATCCTAAGTATTCCGCCTCTCAGGTTACCAATATAATGTTTTGATTATGTGTTATATATTAATTCAGATTATGGGGAACTTTTCCAAGTCTGTGAAATTTGACATACATCCTATTATTCTTCCAATGAAATTCTGTAAAATAAGATGAAGAAAAAGAGGAAAAGAACCTTTGTGAAGAATCAAAAGTCCTAATGTTAAAACGTTTAAATGATTTAAATAATTTCATTTCAAACAGCATTTGGCAACACTAGAACTGTTATAGGAATTCTCAAATCACAATGAGTATTTTAGTGACATATTTGTTTAGACTTTGTATTTATTACGGAAAGATTTCTGGTAATTTTTTACTTGTACTAAAATTAAAAAATTTTGTTTGTCTTTGTATCCCATCTTTTTAGTATTATTGTACCGATATTAAATTTATGACTCACTTTGCTTAAATTTATTTTGTTCTACCATTGTCTTCTAACTATTTATTTCTTTCCCTATTTGGTATCATAGTCTTTGTCTTATTTGTTTCTCTCCCTTTTTAGTGCATACTGCCGCAGACCCTTCAGCCCATCAAATCGAAGGCCCAAACTCGTCGACAGGACCGTGCTGCTCACCATTCCCGCATCAGGAAGAAGGTCCCTCCAATTTTCCTTCCCTTCTTCTTTTTACCGTATTCAACTGTTATTCTATACCTCATTCTAGTTCCTTACCAATTCGGCTAACCTTTCTAACTTCGTAAATATCTATGATTAGGCTTTCTTTTTTTTTTTTTTTTTTTTTTTGCTTTTGCTTTTTTTTTTTTTAGTATGAAATTGAGCTTATTGTTTGCTGTTGCAGCATGTAGTAGTTATTATTAACGTTCCTCATTCTAGGTTGAAGTTGATTGAAACAAAATGAGTGAAATAGATGGTGTAATAACTTGCATTAATTTTGAGTTATGTTGGTTTTTCAGAATCATGTTATTTTTCCTTCATGTAACCTCGTGTAATTTAAGAAAAATGTTGATTTGGGCAATATTTGGGGACTAGGATTGGCCTAACAAGCATTTTCTAGTGTTGCAAGTGATCAAATATCATTAAAGGTCTCAAGATCCATAAATTGATACAAATTAATTTGTTTTCTGAAAAGTTATCTCAAATAAAAGGTCTACACAAAATTGGAACGTTAGTCTGTATTGCTAGCTCTAGAAATGTAGGGTTTTATCTTGTGCAATATAAAGATATTGTTTTTGTAGTTTGAATTCGTAGCTTTTAGGTTACAAGGATGCAACCTTAGTGCTTGACTAGGGCTCACCAATGAAAGGTCTTAATAGAATTGCATATTTTGGCCAAGTGAAAATGACCTCAATTATGGTAAGGTTAGGCATTGTTTGGTTCTTGGAAAGTATTGGCAAAAAGAAAGTGAAATATTGTTGGGTCGTCACTTATAAATTACAATGTTGATCAAAGAAAGTATTAATAAAAGCGTGGCTTGGTTGAAGTTGGAGGCTAGAAGAAAGGGAGAGATAGGCCTTGAATAACTTGAAGTGAGGTAATAATGTATGATATGAAACTGACTCTTCCCTTAAAGGATATAAGCACTAGTTTGAGCAGGATGGAAAAAAACGAGCTTATATAATTAACCCTATTTAATGGAACTTAAAACTGCATTATTGTGGTATTTTCCATTCCCATTTTGATGGACTGGATTTGTAAGTTTTGTTTGACATTACTAGACATCATTCAACCATGATTCAATTCAATATAATCAAGAAGAACTATTCTGCAGATGACGTTCCTTTGATTTGAGTTGGCCAAGCATTAGTAAAGGAAATGCACCGGGAGGAATGCATGGATGTTTAGCACCGGGAGGAATGAAGAAAATATCTTAATTGAGATGGAGAACAAGCCTATGTTTAGCACCTCTCTGAAATAATACTATCCTGCTTTTCTTTGGTCCAAGGCTACTTTTCATTTGAATTGAAAGTACTATTTTTTAAATAGAGCAAATTAATAGAACCAGCAACAACAATATGCAGCCTTAAGTTATGTTAGTTGTGTAAGCACTTTTCACGAGTTGCTGTCAGTTGTACAAGTTATATTCAGTCATTCCACTCGACTTGGGTAAACATCGTCAGAACTGGAAATAATTTTACATATGTGTGAATCTTACGTATAAAACTTTCTCTTCCTTGAAAGCAAGGCTGGAAAACATAAAGTCATGTCATCAACTATAGCAGTTAAGTGAAAAATGTTTTTCAGGTTGAAGGCACTCTAGAAAGGCCTAGACTATGTGTCTTCTGATCCAGCAAGCATCTCTATGCCCAGGTGATTGATGACACTAAGATGCATACTCTTGCTTCTGCTTCAATGATGCAGAAACCTATCTTAGAGGAGCTTATCAATTCATCTGGCCCCACAATTGTAAGTTTATAAATCAATTGTGACTTCACATTCCTGCCAGGATGATGATTGTTATAATAGTTTTACAGCCCAAAATTTCCTCTCAATGGTTTACTGTTTTAATATGGATTCTGTGAGTTCCTTGGTATAGCTTTCACTTTACAATCAATTCACATTGGCAATCTTTGGCCGTAGGAAGTAGCTGTGCAGCTGTGTGCTGTGTGTGTATAACAGTGTGTGGAGTGTTCTGGCAGTGGATGGTGTGTGCTGACAGTGCGAGTAAGTGTGTGTGTGTGGGAGGCTGAATGTTTTACTTGTGAGGTGATAGGGGCCTCGCGAGGTGAATGTTTCAAGATGATTGGATACGGTTTTCGCGTACGAAAGATATCCGAGTTCATGATGATTATAATTCTCGTATTATCGCAGCAAGTTAGTGGTTTCATTATACCTTCCGTACTTGTGAGATATAATTTTCTTTTCAATTATTTATTATAACTATTTTGGAGTTCATTACTATCTCTCATCGTTATATTAAACGAGTGGTGTAGAACTCGGGTAGATTTGATATCACATTGTTGAGTTTTGATAGCAGTTTTGTACTGGATATTCCCTGAAAATTCAAAACATCAGCAACTATAATCGAAGGGCACAAGGAAAGTTTTTCGATGAGCCAAAGTGTTGATGATGAGCTAAATGAATTGGAAAAATTATTGTGAAACACACAAATACAACTGAAGCACATTTACTAGAATAGCAGATTATAGATTTATTGTAGTGATATAGAAATTTATATGAGAGAGATACCACTCTTGCTTTGTTGATTTATTATTCACAAATTGTCTATTGTAATGATACTCTTTTAATTGCTATCTCATTTGTATCAACTGATCAATTATTTCTTCAACAGTGAAAATTAACATTGTCTTAATTAATGTGAAGTGACAAAATTCCTCATCATTATACTTGTCAATTTATTTTAAGATAAAATCTAATTTTATGTCTTACCTAGGTACAAATTGTTCATTTTAATTGCTTGTTCTCCTTATGCCTTCCAAGATCAATATAAAGCTTTCAAATTTATTTACTTATGTTACTTGGTCATTGTATCAAATAACTAATATAATTATTGTGTTATTTAACAAGTAAACAATATATATTTTTAAAAAATAGCATTATATATAAATATTTTGTTGTAACTATAATTATTATTTATTTTAAATTAAAATGTAATTATTGTACACGTAATTATTGTAATTATCTTGCCACATGTTGCAATAAACACACAAATAATTACAAAATAATCTGACAAAATTTAATAAATATATACATAATGGAAAATGATAATAACACATTTTCAGAATTCATTTATTATGTTTTGTATCAATTACAATTTTCCTATAGTGACTACAGTTACATGTCATAATATAGAATATTACTATCATTTAGCCGCTGAATACTCATGGCATTGATGGTATACTACATATCACTTCTAATAACACTTATGGCTCCCGGAGATGACAACTCTTCTGGAGTTCTCTTATTTGTTACCATTGCCATATAATCAGTCCCTGAAGAAGGTGAAATCTGTGTTGGGAGACTGACACAGCTTGACTGAGAACCAGGGCTCGTTGACAAGCTGAGAGAATGTAAATCCCCGCAGCCCATGACAGAAATAGAACTAGAAATCCCTCCCACATTGTCAACCATGCTGCCACTCATTTGCAGCTCTAATGCATGGTGAGCTGAATAACCCCAAGCAACCCAGCTCTTAAGGCACGACATTCCATTTTCTGCCATTTGGGTGATCTGGGCATTGTATTTTGCAATCTGAGTGTCCTTTGTTTCTGCCCCCAAGGACCCCACGGCGGACAAATAGGTGTCTTGTTGAACTGGCAGACTATGCTGGTCCTGCATATAGGACTCTTGATATGCTTTTTGATGGTGATATATGCTGTCCAGGCTCAGAGACATTGCCTCTTTTTCATAGTTTCCATAGTGATGACTTTCGATGGCTTCACTGGCAAGGAAATTCTCTAGCATTGGAGTTGAATTAGGCTCCATCCTTTTGACACCAACCAAAGAAGCTTCTCTTTTTAGTGAGCAGTTTTATGAGAGAAAAATAGTGGGATATGGGAAAAGAAGAAAATGAAAAGCTAATAGAAGGGGAGATGAAAAAGGGAGAGCAGAGAAGCAGACCTTCTGGCTGGGATCTGCAGAGAGACTTCATTACTGTGAATTGAGGGTGAAAGCCACCATTTTCTCCAATATCAAAGCAAACGCCAGAACTGCTGAGCTGCTGAGGAGAGAGAAGCATGCATCAAAGATCAGCATCATGGTCGGCAAATCATTGTTCAGCAAATCATGGTCAATCAAGTAAATCCAAAATTATAACTTCATAACTTAATTACAGTATCAATCCTTATACTAAAATCGAATGCATCAAAGATCTTAAGGTCGGGGTAATAACCTGCTTCTTTGTGAATGGAAGATGCCCAAGACCATGCTCAATGACCTATTCAACTCTCAATGTGACAAAGATCAGCATTTCTTCCATTCAAATGCCAAGCCAAAACGAATCTAACAGCAAAGGAAACCTATATTGCTGCCGGCAGAGCAAAGAAAACCCTTACCCATTTGTATTCTTGACTCCATTAATGGCGGCAGAGCAGAATTGCTGCATTCGTTTCCGAGCTCTGGAGAGCGTATTTTTTTCCCACCAGAAGTTTTCTGTAAACCCTGCAAATCACCCACTCAAATTCAGAGGGCTGATCGAAAGGAAGGAGAAAACAGAGAGAGAAAACAGGGGAAATGGATGGAAAACAGGGTAAAAGAAGAGTGAACAAATCATACTTTAGAAGCAGCAGTGGGGAGATTATGAAGATGAAATGTTCTGTCCAATCTGTATTCATGCATGACCCAGTTGGAATTTTCTCCCTTGGGAGCTCTTCCCTTGTAGAAAACTAAGGTTTTCTTCATCCCAACTAGCGATTTTCCTCTGTAAATCTCCTTGTCTTTCCCTGTAGCCTTCCAATATCCAGCATCAGTAGCGACCAGTTGGGTATTTCCTGTCCCTCACACAGAAAAAGTACCAGTAATCCACAAGATGTATCGCTTAATAAAACAATATTAATGGATTGGTTCCATATCAAAGGGTTGCTGTGATATTTGACTACCAAAACATCTCACACGGTATAGATAATGCACCAATAAGGTCCTCAATTTATTCTTATATTTCAAGAAAACCGTGTTACTGAACTGAGGAAAAATTAAAATCCAGCTTTTTGATTCAGCCTAGCCAGGACTTGGCCTTGAAGCTTTCACATAAAGGGACTAGGATGGGTGTGCATTATTGCCGTTGAGATCACTTCACAACCTTGCTTGCCTTACCTGTTACTGGGACACACAGACGTGTAAGTAACATAACAAATTTTCACCGCTGGAAAGAAAGCTGAAAATATTAACAGAATGATCAACATTTGCCCATTACTCAATTACATGAAAAATTTGATGCAGTGAGGCTACAAGTTTTTAAAATCCTTGAGAAATTAGATTATACTATCCTGATTATAGCATCAGTAACATGTGAAAAATGGATTACCTCATACAAGACAGGAACCTTGCTCACAACCAGACCAGTATTGCCCCATTGGAGAAGAACAACCGAACGTCTAAATTTCAGAATGATGACGGCCTGGACCACCTACCCCGGACGTACTCATGGATCGCAGCTAAACAACATGACAGCAAGTAAAAAGACATCCATTATCAATCTTTTTACTGACCCAAGGAAGATCATGTGACTACTTCTGCCACATTGAGCTCTGGTTGTGGATGGACTTCAATTACAGGCAATGTAGCTCCTCATGGACCCAATAAAGAAATTTAACCAGAAGGAAGCTTAATCCGAGAATATCATTTCAAGCACAATAATTGATTTGGCCTGCAGTCATAGATCAAGCAACAAATGTAGGTTAAAATAACTGGTAAGAGAGACATTGCCCCTTATGTAAGCCTCGGAAGCACACAAATTAGAGAATACCCAAATGGAAAATTTGGGTTATGATTAGTATACCTTGAATTTTCAAATCATATAAAATCAAGGCTTACCATAAGATCTTCGTAATAATTACCGATTTACCATAAGATCAAAGGCTTTGTCCTATTTTTAAACAAGCAGTGAAGAGATTTATACAAAAATTATGCAATCAGACGGCAGTAAAGCAAAACAACAAATCCTGAAAAGGAATAAGAGCTACCATGAGTAGACACACGGCTCCACTGACAAATCATGTTCAAGCAAATGTACAGGCATCTACCTCGGGTAGAAAAGTGAGTGTTTTCTTCTTTGAAAAGTAATGCTCCTCAATAAAGTAAAAGTTCATCTGTTTTACTTCAGGAAGCTCCTCAATAAAGCAAATCATACTATCCTGATTATAGCCAGACCAGTATTGCCCCATTCTGTGAGCTGGCTTGATCTGTTTGGTTACTTCAGGAAGCTGGCTTGGATTTGGTAATTGAGGGCATGATTCTGCCTTGGTGAAGTTGGGAGGAAATTAAACTTTTTTTTTTGGAAACTAACAGTAAAATAACAGAGAACAGTAAAAAAATTGAGTACGCGTAAATATGTGTTTTATGTTGTCTGTTGAGTTGGAATCACTTCATGACAAGGTCCTGATGGCCATTTTGGACATGCCACGACTTGAATTCTAATTGGTTCATGATTCTGGTCAGAGACCATTGTGTTTGGGCTGATTGTCCAACAAAGAGGCAAAGTAGTGCTAATGCTATCTTTCTTTCCAATTGCCAATCCTCTAAAGGCAATCTTTCTTTCTGAATTCAAAAAAAAGAACCTAAGTAAGATAAATATTCCACTATTAAAAAAGGTGATTGTTATATTTCCACAAAAATCTCACATATTGCATTCAAATGAAAATATGATACCGATACTGACACAAAAAGCGCAATTACTCAATCTAAATCTTCGGCTTCTGCAACCTCTTCATCTCCATTTGAAGCTTCTGTTGTTCCATAAATCGGATTTTGGGATACACTTATATATTGTTCCTACAACACGATCAAGTAAATTAGAACTAATAATATGATACATATATATATAAAAAAGCAAACTGGACATGATACAAGATGAGGTACCTTAGCAACTGCATGTATGTCATTCCATTGATATTGATGATCCAATATCATGTGAGGTGATTGATAGTAATGGTCTGGTACTTGTACAACCGGCTAATGTTGGCTATCCGATAACAAACTAGGAGCACCAATCGTTATTTAAGAAAAAACAAAGTTAAACTATATAAATCTAATAAAAGTTGTTTGACAAGTTTTCTAACTGAAAATATACCAACTTGATCATTTTTTTTGCTTTTTCGTCTTTCTAAACAACTTTTGGATAGTTTGGTCACTTTTCGTCCATCATGATTTTTTACCACTTTCACACTTCCATTGGTAAATTGTTGTGGAATATCTACATTTTTTGTTTCATCATCAACATGTAAATTTAAAAGATTCTACACAATGTCATTCATTTGAACAATATTGTCCTGTATTTCTTCTCTTGCCTCGGGATAACCTTCAACTAACAAGTAGTTTATCATAACTTTAAACATTATCTTTTCTAACAATGTCTGTACGTCATCATCTGATATTGTATGGTCAAAACACAAGGCAGGTGTGTAGGATCTTGTCTTTTTTGTCCACCTACTAAGTATGTACTTATCAGGTATAACAGTTAGATCGTAAATAATAAAAACATGTATACAAATAACACCATTAGTTTGCATCAACCGACATTCACATTCAATCACCTCAGTCTCGCGCTCAAAACTAACTTTCACTGAATACCTCGGATCATCATGGTATGCGAGGATATATTCGGGGTCCTATCATGATACAATATACCAAACTGATGCTTCCACCATCTCATGCCGCATCATCTTAAATATAATATAGTTGACGTATATATTTTTGCCAACTGTCTTATCAATGGAGAATTCGTCATGATTAAATTTAGAAACTTTTACCTTGATTCATAATCTGCAAATAATTCCTTTTCATACTTCTTATTCACATTTTTTTCAAAATGATGGAAAACATTTTTCAAATTAATATTATATTTCAAATGTATTTTTAAATCACTATTCAGACTTTTTGAGAGTTGCGTACTTCTAATACTCAATGAAAAGATTTTCCTCATGTAACAATATGCCAATTTATGACGTAGTGCATATATCCCACCCAATCACGTGTGGGCGTGGGACTCTCCTTTATTGAATATCATGTTAGCTCATGCATTCTCAAAGTCAAATTTATTAATTATAGAAAACATACAAGATTTGAATGTAGCCAATAATTCCAACCGGACAGTTAGATGCTTAATAGCATTTTGCATGATATGACATGTACACAACCCATGACAGGTACTAGTAATCACCAACCTAAGAGCTTTAGTCATAGCAGCATCTTGATTAGTGAAGATAGTGATGTGTGCCTTGCCACCATGACAACATAGGAAAGTCTCAAATAACCTAACAAATGAATCGGCTCTCTCATCATATAACAACGCAGCACCAAACACCACCATTTGCTTATGGTGGTTAAACCCAGTAAATGCACCAAAGGGTCTCAAATCTTTATTCGTCGCATAAATGGTATCAAATGTGACAACATCTCCAAAACATTGATAATCTAATATCATCTCTACATCAGCTCAGATAATATTAGTCACACAATCATCCGAATCTAACTGCAACTCATAGAAAAATCTAGAATTTTTCATTTTTGAAAATATATCAAAATAGCTTCTACCTCACCATGTTGCATCTGCTGCTATATTTTCAAAATAGCTCCTGCCTCACCATGTTGCATCTCCTACCTCACCCTGCATCTACAGATACAACATGGTGAGGTAGGAGCTATTTTGATGTATTTTCAAAAACAAAAAATGAAAAATTCTGGATTTTTCTATGAGTTGTAGCTAGATTTCGATGACTGTGTGACGAATATCATCTGGGCTGGTGCGGAGATGATATTAGATTATTAATGTTTTGGAGATGTTGTCACATTTGATACCACTTACGAGACGAATAAAGGTTTTAGACCATTTGATACTTTTATTGGATTTAACCACCATAGGCAGATGGTAGTATTTGATATTGCGTTGTTGTATGAAGAGACAACTAATTCATTTGTCAGGTTATTTGAGACTTTGTTACGTTGTCATAGTGGCAAGGCACCCATCATCATCTTCACTGATTAAGATGCTGCTATGGCTAAAATTCTTAAGTTGATAATGACTAGTATCTGCCATAGGTTATGTACATGGCATATCATACAAAATGCTATTAAGTATCTAGCTGTCCAGTCGGACTTATTGGCTATATTCAAATCTTGTATGTTTTCTATAATTGATAAGTCTGACTTTGAAAATGTATGGGCAAGCATGATATTCAATGAAGGAGAGTTTCATGCCCGCACGTGGTTGGATAGGATATATGCGCTACGTTATAAATGGGCATATTGTTACATGAGGAAAATCTTTTCATTGAGTATTAGAAGTACGCAACTCTCAGAAAATCTAAATAGTGATTTAAAAACACATTTGAAATATAATATTAATTTGAGAAATTTTTTCTATCATTTTGAAAAAATTGTGAAGAAGAAGCGTGAAAAAAAATTACTTGCAGATTATGAATCAAGATAAAAGTTGCCAAATTTAATCATGATGAATTCTCCCTTGATGAGACAGTTGGATAGATACGCTAACTATATTTAAGATGATGCAGCATGAGATAGTGGAAGCATCAGCTTGACATCTTGTATCACGATAGAACCTCGAATGTATCCTCGCAAACCATGATAATTCGAAGCATTCGGTGAAAGTTAATTTTGAGCGCGAGGTTGAGGTGATTGAATGTGAATGCCGGCCGATGGAGACTAATGAAGTTATTTGTGTACATGTTTTTAAAGTTTTTATTATTCATAATTTAACTGTTATACCTGATAAGTACATACTTAGTAGGTGGACAAAAAAGACAAGATCCTACACACCTACCTTGTGTTTCTACCGTACAATATCAGATGATAACGTACAGATATGGCCAGGAAGGATAATGTCTAAAGTTATAAGGAACTGTCTGTTAGTTGAAGGTTATCCCGGGGTAAGAGAAGAAATACAGGACAATATTATCCAAATGGAAGTCACAGTGTAGAATCTTTTAGATTTATATGTTGGTAATGAGATAAAAAATGTAGATATTTCACAACAACTTGCTGATGGAAGTGTAAAAGGGGTAAAAAATCGTGATGGACGAAGAGCAACCAAACGACCCAAAAGTTATTTAGAAAGACGAAAAGGTAAGAAAAAGGATCAGATTGGTGTATTTTCAATTAGAAAACTTGTCAAACAATATTTATTAGATTTTCATAGTTTAAATTTGTTTTTTTCTTAGGTAACGATTGGTGCTTCTAGTTTAGATTCACAATTCAATTTGGGGCATATTCCGGGTGCAAGCATTCAGGTTTCATGCTGAATAGAGGAAAAAAAATGCAATATAATGAGATAGACTGCAATGTTAGAAACTGTATTTTTCATACAACTGGTCATTCTACATTATAATTGCAACATATCATCACATGACCAAGTACCAAGATACCACATGGCTGTAGGATAATTAATCCATCAGCATCTATTATAAAGACAGAAGAAAGAAAGATTTACTAAATTAATGGCCATCAGCTGCACGTTTCTCATCTTAATCATTTTTACTACCAAACGAAATCCAAAATACTGACTGGTTCTACTCTCTGCCCCTATCCCCGAAAAAAGAGAAAAGCTAACATCTACATCATGAATGCAGAGCCTATCTTAAACAATAGTAATTAACTATCCCTATGTCTAGACAATTAGAGCCCCTCGAAGCAAGAAGTCAGCAAGCTCCAACAGTTGCAAGATCCTTATTATAAATGTCACCGACTAATTCTTCAAAATAATGCCATTCAAGTTTAAAAAAAAAACATGAATATAAGCTCAACTTCAAAATGCTTTTCCTAAAAAAATTCAAAAATTTTAGGCTGCTCAAAATTTCCTCTACCTAACATTAAATTCCTTTATACAAATTCCTGTTTCAATTAAAAAAAGAAGTTCCCAATCCTGATCCATGACATCAAGGCCTGTAATACGAAATAATTTTCCTTTTGGAGGATATAACTACACAATGCAAAGGCAGCATCAATAAAATTGCAAATGCCTTTGTCCTTCGTATCAGAGAGACTGGGCATATCATTAAAATATGATTAGCAAGCGATGCATACAGCTAATTAAACATCATTGATGTTATTACGAAAACCCAGATACTTGCCCTAAAAAATTATATGCAAAGAAATCCAAAGCATTCAGGTATGTTTATCATTGATTCTTAGGTATATGAAATCGTGTCATATGTTCCAGCAATGCAAATAGGAATCTGGGTCATATGTTACTCTATGATGATGGAGTATACTTTTCATATACTATGTTGGCAAGCAATGTTGGCAGTGATTGTATCTGCCAGCCGTTAGCAATCAGTCATGACTCATGGCCCTTTTGGAGGAAAAAAGCCTGGTAATGGTAATCAAATCCAAATATCTTATTCGTATCACGTACTACCCAGAAAGAGTAACATACATAAGGGTGAACGCGTGCATAAACTCTCTCACTCACAACACCAAAACGATAAGCTTAGCTTATCAAAAATCTCAAGTCAAGCAACAATGTGTTCGGTCAATGAACTTCAGCAACACCCAAACTCCTAATTGATTGCACCAGCTGCCAAATAAACTTATCTTACCCCCTCTCTTCATGCTATTAGAAATCAGGGTAAGTCAAAACAAAGTAGGAACGTCTCCAGAGAAAACATGCCTGAAGACTAAATAACCAAAATTCAAACACTAGATGGCTGACTTAATCCTTCACAGCTCAAGAACAGATACATCTTGGCAACTAAACAAGTTTCAAATTCAAAACATCATGTAACTGAGAGATTTAGACTAGAACACTACAAGACTTAGCAGTTTCAAAAAATAATACAAAGGCATGTACACATTCAACAGCGTGAAATCTCGAAATGCACGGAGGAACTAGGGACGAGAAGGCATCAACATTGGAAATCATTAGAAGAGAACGTCATCCTTACGTAGTGAGCAATGGTTGACGCAGCGAGCCTATGATTGGAGAGCGCGAGAGAGAGAGTGAGTCTGTGATGATCCCATGAATCCCCCATCTCCCAAAGAGAGGAGAGGAGAGAGAGGGGAGGAGATGAAGTAAATGCAAATGGCTGTCGTTTTTCGTCTCTGAGTTCAAAATATTAGGGTTACTACGTACTAAATTCTTAGCCGTCGGATCAGGAGAAACGGACGGCCAGAATCTTGTCATCTAAGATTTAATCTCGACCGTTCAATTAAATTTAAAATCGGACGGCCCAAAACGAGCTATGGACGTCCCCCGAACCCCTGCTGCCTGTGCTCCCGCTCTCCTCCTCCACTCTCTCCATCCGTTTCGCTGTCAAACGAATCAAATTTATGTGGTAACGTTCTCTTTATATCTTCAATCTCTTATTTGTTCTCGGATTCTCTGTTTGCTCGCGGTTATCATCGAATCTATGCAGAAAGGTATCGTTTGCAAGTTGAATGTATGAAAAGGTGATGACTCTCTCTTCTTCTCCGTTATGTGTTCTGATTTTTTATGTATTGTTTGTTAGTATGTGATGCCATTTCATCTAAAGAAAGTTTCCTTTTAATGGTTTAATTACGTTTTGGTTGATTTTGCGGGATTTTGATTTTTTATTAATCTTCGTTTTCAAGTTATCGAGCTGATTATTAAGTTGCTCTTGACTTCTGATGTGTTTACATGATTGTAGATTTCAAATTCAAAAAAAGAGAAATCTGACATTGGGTTGGAAGTTTCGATGCTGTTATTTTCGCTCTTCAATAGTTTTTTTTTCCTTTTTAAAACTTTAGCTTGCTGTATTTTCTTGGTTATAAACGATTTCCATCGATAGTTTTTACTTTCTGTATTTTAAATCAAATGCCAGCCAAAAAACTGTAGGCATTCTGAAGATTTGACAATTTTAAATTCGATATTGCGCCAAAGGTGGTTATAATTCGATCCTGATCTTGAGCAACTTCGATCCTTGATTTACACTGGGTTTAAATCCGGCTTGCCTTTGAGCACCCAGATGCGAGGTCTGCCTGATTTTCCATTCTTTTATAGAAGGTTGTGTGTTGGGTCACTCCCTTTTTAGTCCCGTGTCCGTTGAAATTGTAGTTTTTCATTTATGGAGCTATTAGAATGTTCCGCCTGAGCTTTGTGTGAGGTCCGCACTGGTGAAACTATTCGTTGGAGGTTTTGCAAGAAGGCCGTGAGCCGGCGGTCCAAGCGCCATGCTAGGGAAGATTTCTATTATGTTCTGCGAGACCAGCGCAGGTTGGTTGCTTGAGCACTAAGAGTGGGAGGATTTTCAATGGTGCACCGCAAGATGGCTATGAGTTATCTACTCAAATGGTCACGCGGGATATAAAAGGTCTTGTTCTAATTTTAGGGTAAATTAGAAATTATTTCAACACAAAGAAGTGCCACACAAAGAAAGGTGAGAAAAAAGAGAAAAGAGGAAGAGGTTCGGTATATGATTAAATTTCGATTTGAGTTTCATTCTTTGCCAAACTTGTATATATTGCATCAGTCTTGTTTTTCAAGATATATTATAATTTTGTTACTCTTTTTTCTCAGTGTATTTTTTTTTTAATGGGTTGTTAGGTGTATTACAGTTATATTTGATTATTTTTCTCTAGTGAGTTGTTAGGTATATTGCAGTTATATTTGATCTATCATTCACTTGAATTATAGTGGAGAGATTTTAAGGGGGTTATATTTGTGACCAAACACTTTTTTTGTTGATTTCTTCAGAGATTGTTTCATATTTTTTTTTGGTTGAAAAGATTTATCCATGTTAAATATTGATGCACAACTTATGTGCGTTTGGTTGTATAATTGTTGTTTATTATGCTTTCACGGTGTTTGGTGGCCAACGATTGACGAGAAATTTGGGGGTTCATTTTTATTGGTCCGATTGTGTGCGTTTTTGTTTCCAAGGAATCTCTACAAATAGTATCAAATAGTAGGTTTTTTTGGTGCGTGAAAATTACAATTTGATGGCGTCATCGTTGAAGGACTTATCATTCTACATTTAGCAATTTAATGGATGAACAACTTTAGTCTTTGGCAAGAAAAAGTTATGAGCATTTTGACCCGTGAAAGAACAATAAAAGCATTGAAAAAGGACGATAAATTGGAGAAGATGAAGGATGAGGGGTGGCATTACATGAGGGTTTTGCAAATTGTACGATCAAGTTAGATTTTGTGAATAACACTCTTTAAGAAATTATAGATTTGTTGGATCCAGCGGAGGTCTGGATAAAGTTGGAGGGTTAGTACAAATCCAAGTTCTTGATATTAAGGTTACATGTGAAGAAGCAATTCTATGGCTTCCGGTTGTAGGAAGGGGGAAGCTTTAAGAAGTATTCGGGTGAGTTTGACCGGATTTTAACACAAATTTTGGCGCTTGATGAGAAGATTAAGGATGAAGGCAAGGTGCTTTTATTGTTGGCTTTGTTGATGGCCTCTTACGATTATATTATCACGACACTATTGTTCGGGAAGGATATACTTAGTCTTGATGAGGTCATTCTTTTTTACTTATGAACAAGCCTAGGCAAAAAAAAGGTGATGAGGTTTTAGAGGAAACGAGTGCCTTAGTGTCTACTTGCAGTTGGGGGTATGAGAGTTCGAGGGAGAGAGGTGGCAAGTTGGAGAGAAGCAACAGTCACTCCAAACTCAAGGATATCGAATGCTTTTATTGTGGCAATAAGGCCCACATGAAATGAAATTACTTTAAGCGGAATCAGGAAGAATGTGGTAGTTAGTAATAAGAAAGGAGGGATTATGACAGTAATGATTGGGCCTTTATTACTAACTACGGAGACGTTCTAGTCATTGATGCATGGAAGATACAAATTTTCACGAGCCATAATAAGAGTTGGGCAATGGATAGCAGTCACATCATGTAGCATTAAGGAAGTTCCTCTTCACCTCCTCTATGTTTGGGAACTACGGGGCGTTGAAGATGAGAAATGATGGCTCATCTAGAATAGGGGGCATCGAGGATGTTAGTTTGCGGACAAGCAATGGGACGAAACTTGTGATGAGGGGTGTGAGATATGCTTTAGATATTTGGCTGAATTTGACTTCAACCGAAATGCTTAATGGGGAGGGTTTTTGCACGGTGTTTGGCAAATGCCAACGGAAGTTCACTAAAGGTGCTTCGGTTGTAAATAGGGGAAGCAAGTGATCAAATCGGTAGGTTGCCAATGGCAATGTGAAGATGATCAACGGGAGGCTTGGTTAAGGTGGCGGAAAGAGGCCGAGGAAAAATGCAAGGAGGAGCCATACACCGTGGTAAAGACACCAAAGGGGAGTAACAATATTCTAGGTTTGGTAGAGTGATAGAGGGTATTATTCAAGTTTATGGAGGCCGATGTAGGGATTCTTATAGAGAGAAAGTTGCCAATGGATGAGAGGTGATGGCAGCGTGCCGAAAAGCTAAGCCCCTATAAGGTCAGAAAGGAAAGTTTTTTAGGTTTTAGATCACTCACTTGTAAGTCTCATATCCATTGAAGTGTTGTTTTTCACTTTTGGAGCTATCAGAGTGTTCCACAAGAGATTCATGTGATGTTCATTCGAGCCAAACTATTTGTGAGAGGTTTCGTGAGAAGGCCGCGAACTAGGCTTAAGCACCATTCTAGAGAGGATTTCTAATAGATTCTGCGACAAGACTGCGAATTGGTTGCTTAAGCGCCAAGATTGAGGGGATTTTCAGTGGTGCATTGCAAGATAGCTGTGAGCTTACCGCTTCAAGGGCCACGTGAGATATTAAAGGTCCTGTTCTGATTTTAGGGTAAGGAGTGTCTCACGAAGAAAGAGAAGAGAGAAAACAGAGAAGATGATGAAATTCAGTATTTGGTTGAGATTTGATTCAGTTCTATCATTCACCAAGTTTGGATATGTAATTTTTATCTTATTTCTATGATGTGTTACCATTTAGTTGTTTATTTTTCCTAGTGTATTTTTCTCTAATGAATTGTTAAATGTGTTGGATTTGTATTCAACCGGTTATTTACGCGAGTTGTGGTGGAGGGATTTTGAAGGAGGTTATATTGATAAGCGGATTCTTTTAGTTAATTTTTCAGAGATTGTCTCGTAATTTTTCTTTGATTGAAAAATATTTTCCACATTAAATATTATCGTACAATTTATGCATGCTTGGTTGCATGATTGTTATTCCTTGTGCTTTCACGATGTTTGGTAAATTGACGAGGAATTTGAAGGTTTGTTTTTTTTGCGCCGATTGTGTGCGTTTTTGCTCCCGGGAAATTCTAATTGAGTGGTGGTGGTTTTTGACTTGTGTGTATTTAGTTGCATAATTTTTATTCCTTGTACTTTTATAGTGTTTGGTGGGTGACGATTGATGAAAGGTTTGTTTCTTTTGCATCGATTTTGTGTGTTTTTGTTCTCGGGGAGTCTCAACCGGGTGGTGGTGGTGTTTAAATTGTATTTACTATTTCTTGGTTCAAATGCCACCGTGTGTTTCCTTAAACAATGTTGCTTCGTAGCCTACCTTCCAACTTGTGGGCCCAATTCGCCGTTATCTTCTCCAATTTAGTACTGCACTTCCATTTACTTGTTAATCATTTTTTGCTGGGGCTGTTGTTGAACTAATGAGAGAAGTGTGGTATTAAACGCAGGAGAGCTAACCGGGACAATGGTTGGCTTTGAATCACGGCCCATCTCCAAATTTGGATCATGCTACCTGCATTTTTTTTTCTCTCACCATTTTTAGAATATATATATATTTTTTGATTGATTGGTGGGAATTACTACAAATGCTCATGAAAGAAGTACACAATGGATAGTGATGCAAAGGGAGATCGGATTCGATTATGCGCTGCTTATGCACATTAGGTGGTGTCCGTCTCAATATTTGCACCATTCCCTCATTACTTGAAGGGTTATGGTTTAAGGGATGATATTTTTTATTACAGGAAGCTGATGATTTGTGCTTGACCATTTGATCTGTTATCCTTTATTGGTTTCGTGGTTAAAATTGTTAGCTGTACATTTTCAACATGTATATTATTGGTGAATTGAGATAATAGGATTTTACTACTTTCTGGAAACTGTATGATGTGTTGGGCTTCAGATCATGCACAAGGATTAGAAGTGGTCATGTTGCCATTACAGCGGTGTGATGATTCTAGTTGTATATGTTTTAGAAACTGAACAAGCTGGAATGGTGCATCTTGCTGGATATCATGTTTGTTTTACTAGATTCATGTTCTTTTTTTTTTTTTTAAATTTTCTATGATAGTGTATTGATGAAAGTTCAATGAGGAAGTTAATTACCCTGCGCAAGCTAAAGTTGCCATTGTCTGCTTTTGTTTTTGGATATTTTCAGTTTGCTTTTTCTATGCGAGTTAACTGACAGGTTTGTTGTGCAAAATACAATCTCTGAGCCTGAAAGCTAGAAAGGTTTTCCATTTCTTTGCTAAATCTGTATTATAACAAGGGATCTTGTTTCTAAAATGAAATGCTAGGTTAGGCAGTAGCATTCCCCTCTGAACTGCCTAATGAGATATGAGTCCACGGAACCTAGGTTCCTAGTGTTGGGACTTTAGGTCACTCCCGTGTGGGAAGTGGCCGAAATAGAAGTATGCCGGAGTAGTGTTCACTTAGCCGGAATGGATGAAGGCTAGAGCAGTTATACTTGGCCAGAATAAAAGAAGATCCGGAGTAGAAATTCCAGAGTGGAATTCCCGGAGTTGAATTCTGGAGTGAAAATTCCAGAATGCTATACAAGGTCGAAGTGGTGTTCGCTCGGCGGGAATGGAGAAAGATCTGGACTGGAACTTCCAGAGAACTTTGGGAGGCCAGAGAAGATGAAAATTTGCCAGGATAATAAAATTGCATGGAAGGTCAACTACTGACGGCCGGAAAATAACCTGTTTGAAAGGCTAACTTGCAAAATCTGCGTAGACAATAGTTTTCGTAGATAAAGAAGTTGGCTTTCAGAGCTAGCAGCCGTTTTGTTGAACAAGTCAACTGTTTCCGACAGGAAGGCGTCTTGCAAAGTAGGCTTTGTAGTGCATGCTCCCACCTTGCAAAAGTAGGAGGTCGCTCGGAGCATATGTGTATATATGTGTGTATGCTATGCGATGGAGGAGTAGAGTGTGAGCAGTGATGTGAGAAAGAGAATTACAAAGAGAGAACACAAGCAGTAGCCATTTTTACTATTGTATTTTGCTCTTGCTTTGTTCTCAGCTCTCTAAGGACTTGTGTAACCAAGGGTTTTTGTAACCAAACTTATATGGTGAAATTATTTGTGAACTAAGTGTCCCGTAATTTTTTCCTTTTATTTAGAAGAGGATTTTTCACGTAAAATTTGTGTGTATTCTAATTCTCTCCTATTTTTTTGTCGCGTGTTCGTGTGGTTGTCTTCTTTGTCCTCTCGGTTTCACTGATTGATCGGCAACTCTAGCCTAACAAGTGGTATCAAAGAGAAGTCATCTGTACAGTTGTTAAATTTTGTTGAAGCCGATAGAGGTAGAAAATAAGATGATTTGTTTGAACGGCACAAACTATGATACTTGGAAGAGTAAGATGGCCGATCTGCTGTTTGTAAAGACAATGCATCCTTTTGTGTTCGCGGCCCAAAAGCTTGAGGTGAAATCAGAGGAAGAGTGGGGCTTTGAGCACAAACAGGTATGTGGCTACATTCGACAGTTTGTGGACGATGATGTGTATAATCACATCCGAAATGAGATGGATGCGAAGATATTGTGAGAGAAGCTAGAAATTCTCTATGCTTCTAAGACCGGCAACAACAAGCTGTTTCACTTGAATAAATTGATGCAAGTGAAGTACAAGGAGGAAACACCCGTTGCCGACTACCTAAATGAATTTCAAGGGTGCGTTGACCGGCTGAACGGTATGGGCATCAAATTTGAAGACGAAGTGTTGGGTTTGTGGCTCCTTACGACTTTGCCGAACTCCTAGGATGTGATACGGATCACCATAGCCAATACTACTCCAAATGGCATGGTGACCCTGGAAATGGTAAAAGGAATTGTGCTAAATGAGGAGATGAGATGCTGGTCGCAGGCCTCTTCTTCCTCTCAGCACTTCGACCTGTTGGTCATAGTGATGTAGGGAGGAGGGTGAAAGTAGAGAGAAGAATAATAGAGGGGTAAAGATAAGAAATTAGATTAGAGGGGTAGAGACAAGAAAGGGATCAAACCAAGGGGGAGAGAAAGGGAAGCACAATTGCTCAATTGTAATCAATTTCTCAAATACTCATTCATTCATTCATCAATTAATCAATTGTCCTAGGGATTCTTATATAGAAAATCCAATATGAAAGAAAATTGGAAACAAAATCATAATCAAATAATTGAAAAAGTGAAAAAGGAAATCAAATAAATGAAAATAAAATCACAACTAATTTGGAAGGCAAATAAAAGCGAGTTTTCATATTTGGAAGGCAAATAAAAGCGAATATATGTCTTGGATGTCCGCATCAATTCTCCCCGGGTGGGAGGAACTCGACCACGTGAGTTAAACGTCAGAATCAATTGTTCAACCATAAGGTGAGTGGGTTTGGGCAACCCGTCGGCGGACGGTAATGAACTCGAGTAAGAGGGAGCCGAAGGCGCGGAGCGATCGAGATCTCGGAAGGAAGTTGACTAGGGCCTAAAGAAGTGCAATCCTGCTGGCTCTGATAGAACTCCAAGAGGTGCGGTCAAGCCGTTCTTAGAGTGTCTCGCGAGAAATTGAAGCATTCTCGGACTGGTCGACCAATCCAACGAACAAGAAAGCGATGAATAGTTCCCTTCCTGGTAAACATCACCTGGAGATGATTTGATCGGCTTGTTGAAACTGCCTCGGAGATGATCTGACCCACTTGTTTGAGATTGGACGAAAATCTGCGGAAATCTGCTATTGTGTGATTTTTTTTTTTCCTTTTTTTTTTCTCTCTCTTTTTTTTTTCTCTCTCTTTTCTTTTTTTTCTCTTTTTTTTTTCTCACTCTTTTTTCTTTTTTTTTCGCTCTCTGTTTTGTTTTTACTGTTTTCCTTTTTTTTTTCTATGTAAATCACGTGCCTGGTTCTTTACCTTCCTCGGCCTCAAAGCACGCAGGGACAGAGAGGGAGGAGAGAGGTGCGGCTGCTCGGTGCCGACGACGGCACTCGCTCAGCCGATGACGTCGGCAGTGAAGGTGGGAGCGATGGCGGCGGCGACGGCGATGGCCGCAGCGAAGAGGATGACGACAAAGGCGAACGCAGATGAAGAAGATGATGTCGAGGCACGAATCGGTAAACTAACGAAGACGAGGGGCGAAGACAATGACAGAGGAGAACGCAAAAGATATTTGGGACTCCCGAGTTTTGACTTCTCTTTTGACTCCCTTTCTTTGGTTTGTTTTTCTTCTCTGGAGGACGGTGGAGGCTAGGGTTTATTTGGTGGTGGTAGGATTTGGGTGAGGGTTAATGTTGGTTGTTGGTGGTGGAATGTGGGCTTTAGTTTGCGGTCAATTAGGGTTCTCGAGTAGTGTGAATGGTTGTTCTGGGTGGGTTTTGGCGTGGCGGCTATTGGAGTGGTGGTGATTAGCGGCGACGTGGAGGTTGGCTTGTGGCGGCGGCTTGGCGCCGCTCGATGGGGAGTGGTGCGTCGCGCGTTTTTGCCGTGTTGGTTGCTCTGCCGCTTTTCTTCTCTTTGCTTCTTTTTTTTTTTTTTGAAACGAGCAATGGGGGCTAAACGAGATCACGGTGCTCAATAGAACTTACTTTTTTTTCCTTCTATATCGAGACGAAAAACAAAAGTTTCGTTTGGCAAAGGTGGGCATAGGAGCAAAATCACAACTTTTTTTTTTTTTTTGACAGTGATAAGAGGAGGCAGTGGTGGTGGAGATGATGCACAGAAGAACTTTGTAGGGTCGTGGGACACTGGTGGTGGTGGTAGGGTGGGCAGTTGGTGGCAGGAAGTTGTGTGGCTGGTTATTGGGTGTGGAAAGGTGTTGCTGGTGGCAAAAAAATAGGATTTTTATCTCTGATACCAATTTGATGTAGAGAAGAGGGTGAAAGTAGAGAGAAGAATAATAGAGGGGTAAAGACAAGAAATTAGACTAGAGGGGTAGAGACAAGAAAGAGATCAAACCAAGGGGGAGAGAGAAAGGGAATGACAATTGCTCAATTGCAATCAATTTCTCAAATACTCATTCATTCATTCATCAATTAATCAATTGTCCTAGGGATTCTTATATAGAGAATCCAATGTGAAAGAAAATTGAAAACAAAATCATAATTAAATAATTGAAAAAGTGAAAAAGGAAATCAAATAAAATCAAATAAATGAAAATAAAATCACAACTAATTTGGAAGGCAAATAAAAGCGAGTTTTCATATTTAGAAGGCAAATAAAAGTGAATATATGTCTTGGATGTCCGCATCACATAGAGTCCCGGGGAAGGAGTAAAGGGCGTAGCCCAAAGATGGAGAGAAGGGTCGCAACAAGTCCCGATCGAGGTACCAAAACCTCGAGTGTTATTACTGTAGGAAGAAAGGCCACATCAAGAAAATATTGTTACAAGTGAAAACGTGACAATAACAGAGGAGACAAGGAGAATAAAATCGAGAAGGGACGAGGTGAGGAGAAGGCTTCAATTTCAGTAGTCACAAGAAGAGATCTCTTATTGACTTGTGACGTAGATGATGTGGTAAATTTGACCGATCACGAGTCCAGTTGGGTGGTGGATACAGGTGCTTCACTCCATGTCACATCCAAAAGGGGATTGTTCATATCTTACACTCTGAGAGATTTTAGAGTGATAAGGATAGAAAATAAAAGAACGTTCCGGATCGTTGACAAAGGTGACGTGTCGCTTGTCACCAATAATGGGACGAGGGTTGTTGCTAAGAGATGTCCTGTATGTGCATGATATTCGGTTAAATATAATCTCAGTCGACAGACTAGACGATGAAGGGTATTACAACACCTTCTGTGAGGGAGTATGGAGATTGACTAGAGGGTCTCTAGTCGTTGCCTGTGGAAAGGTCTCCGACCAGTATGTGGTGAAAGTTTCTACTGTGGCTGGAGAAGTGAATGTTGCTAGCAATGAGAGGTCCTCAGATTTGTGGCATTGTTGGCTGGGCCACGTGAGTGAAAATGGGTTGTGTAACCTGGCTAGGAAAGACCTTATTTCAAGAGTTAGGGAGACTGGCATGAGGACCTGCCCACATTACATGGCGGAGAAGCAGCGGAGAGTCTTATTCCGAGGAGACTCGTCTACCAAGAAGGCGGAGCCGCTTGAATTGGTACACACTGATGTGTGTAGGCCGTGCAAAGAGAAATCATTTAGAGGAATACAATACTTTGTCTTGTTCATTGATGACTACTCGAGGAAATTGTGGGTGTACGCACTTAAGACCAAG
Organism: Nepenthes gracilis; assembly: GCA_033239525.1. Taxonomy (NCBI): domain Eukaryota; kingdom Viridiplantae; phylum Streptophyta; class Magnoliopsida; order Caryophyllales; family Nepenthaceae; genus Nepenthes; species Nepenthes gracilis. The sequence continues at coordinate 3,685,267 of BSYO01000009.1, forward strand.
GACCAAATCCTAGGAATATTTGAGCATTTTCATGCTCTGGTCGAACGGTAGATGGGAAGAAAATTGAAGTGCCTTCAAAGTGATAATGGAGGTGAGTACATCGGAACTTTTGATGCCTATTGTCAATCTCATGGTATTCGACATCAGAAGACACCGCCGAAGACGTCACAGTTGAATGGGGTGGCCGAGCGGATGAACCATACGTTGATGGAGAGAGTTAGATGTGTACTCTACAAAGCAAAGCTCCCCGGAACATTTTGGGTAGAGGCTTTGAGAACCGGTGCCTACATCATCAAGAGATCATCATCCGGCCCTCTAAATGGAGAAGTCCCAGAGAAGTTGTGATCCGGAAAAGAAGCGTCTTATGATCACCTCCAAGTATTTGGGTGCAAAACCTTCGTTCATGTTCCAAATGATGAAAGAATAAAGTTGGAGTCGAAGACAATGCAATATGTCTTCTTAGGCTATGGGGAAGATGAGTTGGGATTTTGACTTTATGACCCATTGAGAAAAAAACTTGTCCGATCAAGAGACGTAGTATTTATTAAGGACGTAATTATTGATGACATCAGCAAAGAGAAGAAGGCAGTGTCTTGGACCGGTCGGACTGATAAGATAAGTACTAATATTGTCCAACCGGCACCTCTCTATCAAGAGGTAGGTGGCTAAGGTGTGGTCGGAGAAGACAATAAGGAGATATCAGCGCCGGACAAAGATAAGAATGACGAAAACACTGTAGAGCCAGTCGAGATCTTTCCTGTCCGGCGATCTTCAAGAGAACGACGGCCATCTATTCGTCTGTTAGCCAATGAGTATGTTTTACTCACTGATGGAAGAAAGCTGAAGAGCTTTAAGGAAGCTATAGAAGGCGAACACAGTACAGAATGGAAGGAAGCCAAGCAGGATGAGATGGACTCGCTGCATAAGAACCATACGTTCGAGTTAGCTAAATTGCCAAAGGGGAAGCGAGCCCTAAAGAACAAGTGGGTCTTCCGTTTGAAAATCGATGAAAGCACCTTGCAACTGAGGTACAAGGCGAGGCTAGTGGTGAAATGATTCAACCAGCGAAAGGGCGTCGACTTTGATGAGATTTTTGCTCCTGTTGTGAAAATGTCTTCTATTCGAGTGGTGCTTGGATTGGTTGCCGTCTTTAACTTAAAAGTAGAACAGCTAAATGTGAGGAAGACTTTTCTGCACGGTGATCTTGAGGAGATCTATATAGAGTAGCCGGAGGGGATCCCGGTTAAAGGAAAGGAACACTTAGTGTGTCGTCTAAAGAAAAGCCTGTATGGGCTAAAGTAGGCCCCGAGACAATGGTACAAGAAGTTTGTGTCTGTTATGGTGGATCAAGGCTACCAGAAGACTATTTCATATTATTGTGTCTTTGTTCAAAGGTTTTTGAAAGATAATTTTGTCATTCTCCTGCTCTATGTGGATAATACGTTGATAGTTGTGCGAAATGTCACTTGGATCACCGAATTGAAGCAACAACTTGGGAAGTCCTTTGCCACGAGGGATTTGGAGCCGACAAAGTAGATTCTGGTTATCAGAATATTTCGCAACCACAAGACAAAGAGATTATGGATGTCCCAAGAAAACTATGTGGAGAAGGTGCTCCAACGCTTCAATATGGATAAATCCAAACCGGTGAGCACTCCACTGGCAAATCATTTCAGATTGAGCAGTCAGCAATATCCGACCTTTGATGATGAAAAACTGCCATGAGAGGCGTATTCTACTCGTCGACCATGGGAATAATGTACGCTATTGTCTGTATTAGGCTGAACATCGCACATGTTGTTGGCACAGTTAGTCGGTTTTGTCAAATCTTGATAAGCAGCATTGGTCAGCAGTGAAATGGATGCTAAGATATCTCCAGGGGACTTCAAAGATATGTCTGTACTTTGGGAGTAACAAGCCTCTGTTGGTAGGTTACACTAATACTGATATGACCAGTGATGTTGACTCCTGAAAGTCCACTTCGAGATACCTGATCAAGTTCGCTGGAGGAGCTGTTTTTTAGCAATCGAAGTTGCAGAAATGTGTTGCTCTTTCAACCACTGAGGTCGAATTCATTGCTGTAATTAAAGCCAGTAAAGAAATGCTGTGAATGAAAAAGTTCATCCGGGAACTTGGGTCTGAACAAGAGAAGTACGTGGTATTTTGCAATAACCAAAGTGCTATACATCTTTGCAGGAACTCCTTATTCCACTCGAGATCAAAGCATATTGATGTTCGATACCATTAGGTTAGGGATGTTATTGACACGGGATTATTATCACTAGAAAATGTCCAAACTGAGGAGAATTGGTCAGACATGATGACCAAGGTACTGCCAAAAGAAAAGCTTGAAGCTTGTTGCAGTATAGCTAGACTTATGAATTTAGTCCACAGTCATGAGGAAAAGTTTGTTGGGGCTTTAGGTAACTCCCGTGTGAGAAATAGTCGAAATAGAAGTAGGTCGGAGTGGTGTTTAGTTGGCCGTAATATATAAAGGCCGGAATAGTTGTACTTGGCCGAAATGAAGGAAGATCTGGAGCGGAATTCCGGAGTGGGATTCCCGAAGTAGAATTTCGGAGTGAAAATTCTAGAATGCTACACAAGGCCGGAGTAGAGGAAGATCTGGAGTGAAACTTTCAAAGAACTTTGCAAGGCCGGGGAAGAAGAAAATTTGCTAGGATAATAAAATCGCATGGAAGGTCAACTACTGACGGTCGAAGAATAACCTGTCTAAAAAGGTTGACCTGCGAAGTCTGCGCAGACGATAGACTTTGTAGATAAAGAAGTTGACTTTCAAAGCTGACAGCCGTTTTGCAGAACAAGTCAACTGCTCCCTGCAGGAAGGCATTTTACAGAGTAGGTGACAGGTTTTGTAGTTCACGCCACCATCCTGCAGAAACAGGAGGTCAGCCGGAGCACATGTGTATATATGCGTGTATGCTATGCGATGGAGGAGTAGAGTGTGAGCAGTGAAGTGAGAAAGAGAAAAACAAATAGAGAACATAAGGAGTAGCCATTTTTACTCTTGTATTTTGCTCTTGCTTTGTTCTTAGCTTTCCAAGGGCTTGTATAGTTAAGGATTTTTGTAACCAAACTTACATAGTGAAATTGTTTGTGGTCTAAATGTCTCGTGATTTTTCCCTCTTATTTAAAAACGTAAAATTTGTGTTCCGGTTCTCTCTTATTTCTTCGTCGTGTGTTCGTGTGCCTGTCATTTTTGTCCGTTCGGTTTCACTAACTGACCAGCAACTCTAGCCCGACACCCAGTATGTGTTGTTACACCTTGTCGTGGAATTACACGTGTGTTTATTAGTAGTTTGTATGAATTACACTTTCTTGTCATTGAATGGCTAATTGGTTGAATGGTGCGTTGTTTTACTTGCTGGTGAGTTTTCAGTGCTATGAGTAGTTTGTATGAAGAACTTTTGATGAACTCAACTGGAGGTATTTCCAAATTAGCCATTCAATTTCAGTGGATATAATTGTCCGTAGATATGAAATCCTCCCAGGGTTTGCTTCAACACTGCAGCTGATGACAATCATACAATATGTTTCCAAATTTCTTATGGGACAATATTTGAACTCTACAGAACTTGAGGGTAAAGTTAAGCAGTGTGATGAGAATGTATCTAAGGTTTATCGTGTTTTCATAATTTTTCTGTTTTCTCAAGTTTCTGAAGTTGAAATAGAGCCTTACCGAACCCCAACCAAGAAAAGAAACACAACTGTGCAGTGTGAAAGTGCTCATCACTCTACCCAAAAATGGGTACTCAATCACTGAGTCTATTGGGGCTTATTCCTTGTATATGTTGAGTCATTAACTGCCACTAATTGATGAACTTACAAAGGAACAAAATTGTAAGCAGGGAGGTGGGAAGGGTGTTGGGGGGGGGGGGAAGACAAACGTCAGCATTTAATCAATAAGACGTGCTAGAAGAACTTGGTGTTTTGAGGAGGGATGTGAAAATGTACACAATATATATGCTTTATTAAGTGCTGGCATTTTTGGGAATAGTGACAAATGACATGCAATGCAATCTGTTTCTCTAGAATATATTGTTTTCTTATTGATGATTTTTTTGTTGCTATATATAAGAAGAGTCAATCTTGTTGTCTGAGGCTCTTCAGTTTGATTGACTAAGTTATGTCCCATAATTACCTTGTGTTTAGTTCTTTGATTACTCCATAAACTTCGATACTAGGATATGTTCAGTTATCGTTATATTCTTCTTTTTCACCATAACCCCAAACATATCAATGCAATTTTTCCATCTTGTGTTGTTTTTATTTTTTTCTGGAATATGTTTCCTAAGGTTTTTATCTTTTCACAGTTCAGAAGCTCATTCTAAGCTTCAAGACATCATGTAAATTCTTGTGACACAGGATGATTTGCTGCCTTGACACGGTCGTGAAGTTTACAAATTTTTGTGGCTGTGTTTCCACATCTGTGTATTGATCAGTTTGGGTTCTGATGGAACTCTTTTTTTCCAAAGCTAATGGACCACTGTGACACCTCTGGATTTGTAAGTGGGGGTGGAATGTACTCCCATGTAGACATCTGACCTTAGTTTAGTTTTGTAGCTAATAGTTAGACCGCGGAAGTCAGGCAGATGGTATCTTCAGCTGAGAACCGTGTATAAGAATTGCAATTTGATTTGGTTCATGGGAACTAGGTTACCCTGTTTTGGCTTTGCTAGCAACAATTCTTCTGATGCAGTTAAGAATCTGGGTGATTTTTTGCAAGTAGGATGACTCAGGAGCTGCTCAATGTACTGATATGATCTTACATCTTGACTCCCCTGGTTCTTGTATACTTTATTCAAAGGGTATTAAGCGAAAGAGGTGCTGGATGAATGGATCTTTGTGACTGCGAGTTGACCCTTCATTGTGTTTCTGGCTGGGCTGTTCATGGAAGTTCATCAGGCAGCAAAGGCAGTTCAGCAACTGCTTGCTCTGCAATGCCTTTTGTGAAAGAAACTTCAGAAGAATCTGCAATGGATTTTGATTTGGATTTCACTTTCCACCTTGGAAATGAGAAGTCATCCAGTCCTAAGAAATCATCTGCTGGTGCAAATTTGAAACCCTTGGTTCCACAGTCGATGGTTGATATGGATTTGTGCTTTCAATTGGGCCTTCAAAATCTGAAATTAATGGTGTCCATCAAGGTTCCACTGCCATTGAAAATGGCATAGATGTCCCGCTGCCACTGCCATTATGGATTTTGAGTCCACATCATCGCATTCGAAAGCTGAAAACTTCTCTATTTTTTATTTATCTCAGCACAAGGATGAAAAATCTTTTTCAAGCCAGTTCCTGGAAAAATTGAGCCATTTCCTATTTCTTCAGACCTCTTACAAGCATAGCAACTGTGCCAAAAATCCCAGTCACCTGTACTTCTGGGATTATAGAGCAGCAACCCTGACATGGTAGTAGTTCTAAAATGTGCAACTTACTGGTTGTAGTAAGGGTGCAAGAGGTACATCCGGTCTTTGTATTGCTCATGGTGGTGGAAGGAGGTGCCAGAAACCTGGCTGCCACAAGGGAGCTGAAGGCAGAACTGCCTTCTGCAAGGCACATGGAGGTGGATGATGATGTGAATTCCTCGGGTGCACGAAGAGTGCAAAAGGACTCACAGATTTTTGTATTTCCCACGGTGGAGGGCAGTGATGCTATCATGATAATTGCACTTGACTGGCCAGAGGGAAGTCTGGATTATGAATCCCACATGGCCGCAGGAAGAGCTGTCAGAGGGAGAACTGCAGTAGAAGTGCAGAAGGTTCATCTGGACTATGCATCTCTCATGGTGGTGCCTAGGAATGCCAATATCCTGCTTGCACAAAAGGAGCACAAGGGAGCACAATTTTCTGCAAAGCTCATGGTGGTGGAAAATAATGCACAGTCAAAGGAAGCACAAAGGGTGCAGAAGGAAGCACACTTTTCTGCAAGGGTCATGGTGGAGGGAAGTGGTGTTCATTCGCTGACTGTCCATGGAGGAACATCTTTCTGTGTAGCTCATGTTGGTGGCAAGAGATGTGTGGTGCTGGAGTGCATTAAAAGTGCAAGAGGGAGGACTGACTTCTGCGTTCATTATGGTGGAGGCAAGCATTGCATATTTGATGGTTGTAGCAAGAGTGCACAAAGCAGCACTGATTTCTGCTGGGCGCACAGCGGAGGGACTCGATGCTCTCTGTGTGGGCCTTTAGCTTTGGGAGAAACGGGTCTCTTTTCAATGCATGGAGCCCTAATTCAAGACCAGAAGGTCCATGGGGATGTCACCCTAGGACTGTTGGTCCAGAATCTGAAATGCTGCAGACCCAACAAGGTGGAAGATTTGCCTTCTGAAGAAGTGAGTGCTGACGCCATTTAGATTGGCTGCAGTGCAACAACTGGTTTTGATACGAAAGAGGCTCATCTTTCATCTGCAGTGAGGGGCCCCTCTTCTGCTCCTGCTTCAGAAGGTAGTGTGCATGGGGGAATTCTGATGTCAATACTTGAAGGCGGTTGTTGGCCACATTTTTACTCGCAGCAGTATATTGGTGGGTCATCTGAGCTAATCGACTCTCATTTGATGCCACAGAGATGGACATAGGGCAATCTCTCTCTCTCTCTCTCTCTCTCTCTCTCTCTCTCTCGATCTGCATTCTTCAGTTAGAGTTTGCAGTGTCATCTATATATTGCAGTCTTTCTTTTACTTCCAGAAGTTGTATGACGATGACCAGGTTGCAAGAATGTGTTAACTTGCTCTAAGTTGTAAGTTCAAGAGAATATGGTTAGGTTTAAGTGATGGGTATTCAATCTCTTCCTCTGTGTGTGTGTGTGTGTGTGTGTGTGTGTGTGTGTGTGTGTGTATTATTATCATGTGGTTGGCAGCAGGTTCTGTGAATACAGTGTGCTATTGTGTCACATCCCTGTCCCTAGGTTCAATTAAATTGATTCTTAATCCTTAATTCTCTTAGTCGAACTATTATCTTAAGTACAACTTTTAGCACTAATTCATTTGAATTTCCAATATTTACCCTGTCGGCCAAAACCCAAATAAAACCTCAAGGTGCAAACTTAAAAAAACAATAATTGACAAACAATTCAAATAAAATAATAAGTCAAACCATAGGACCTGAATTGCCACATCCAAAAGTGGCTCTAAACATCAACCATGCAATATCTTGATACACACATGAGGAGATGTATTCTTACAAAATCAGAGCATTTGAAAGTCACATCACAGTTCAATTGAACTACTAAAAAGAAAACCGAAATCAATTCGGACATCAACAAAACATATCGCCAATAATTGAATTACAACAAGAAAATCCAAATATCCAAAACTAACAATATAAATCATTATTCTTACTGAATAGTAATACATAAATTATTCTAAAAATCTTAATTTTGCTCTCCTTAATGGTCGAAACTCCTGATCCAATTCCTACAAAATTCATATTTACTAACTGAAGGGGTTAACAAAAATCAAAATAAGAGCGAACCAATTACTTAGTAAGGTAAATAATTTTCATAATTAGACTTATATATACATCAAAACAAGTTAGAATAAGATATGATCAAATTAGATGTAATGACATATAAATTCGATGACATATTATGCATAATTTGAGGCTGATAATCTATTACATTTTCTTTAAACTATGTATCATCTAATTATACTTAAAACATACAAAACTTATGGACCAATGATTAGTGATGACCTCATAAACAAAAGTATGAATAATCGAAGTTCAAGTTATATATGTTTTCGCTCAACTAAAGGCCATAATTTAAGACCCGTAAATGGGCCGGTATACTTATAACTCTGTAGATATGGTAGAACGCTGCTTTCACCTACAAATGATAGGTTTGAATATCGATTTTCATTGTAATATACCAAGATATGTTATAATATATCTCTGTTAAGTCTCTACAATGGTCCGATTATAATCAAATGGAAAACTTTTTGCAAATATGAACAATCTTTCATCTACAGATAATAGATTTGAATATCGATTTTCATTGTAATATACCAAGATTTTTTATAATATATCTCTGTTAATTCTTTACAATGGTCCGATTATAATCAAATGGAAAACTCTTTGCAAATATGAACAATCTTTATATTTTCTCATATCGGAGAACATATCTATTATTTTTTAACTTATATAGAGTTTTCTTCCTTAATTCTTCAAATACTTAGCATGCAGTACATTATAATTCATGTAGGAATTTCAACATGCAATTTTAAAACATGTAAAAACTATATTATGAAATTTTTAAACATACAGAAATTGTTCATTATAAAAATTGCGGGAAATCAGTATAATTTGTATAATTTTATCATTTCATTTCAATTATGGAACATGCAGGATCAATTAAGTGTAAGTTTAAGGTATGCAGAATATATATTTAAGGATTTAAGACATGCAGAAACATAAATACAAAAATTAAGAACATGTAAGAGCATTTAAATATAATTTCAGAACATGTATGAGCATTTTTATATAAAATTGACTTAGAAACAAATGTATATGAAATAAGGGCATGAATTTTATAAAAATCGCATGAAATGGAAATGAGAGTACATGCATGTGAGATATAAACATTTTAGATAAAAAATTATAATATATATGAGTATTTAAGATAATAAAAGCTCATAAATATCAGAAAAAGACAGCACTAAGAGAAAGAGAGATTTGAATGTATTTACTTTATACTTAAAATTACCGAAAATCTCCTTAAATTCACTTGGATTCTCCTTCTCTAGCTTTCTATCTTTCCTTCTCTCTGCCTTTCTTCTCTCCAAAATTAGCTGCAAATAACTGAAAATTGGCCAAAGGGGCCTTCCATAGAAAATTAGTGCATGTGCACCTATCATATGTGTATCAGGTGTTGAGGCAGAAATCATACGGCACAAGTATTTGTCAAATATGCATCAGGCGCGTATATTTTACCTCAAACATGCATATACATCCTTTGGGTGCATGTTGGGCATGACCAATTTGCCCAACCCCAAAGGTGTCTTTTAAGCACATCCTTATTGTCCAAAACACACATGTGCTCGGTGTCACTCAGTAAAATATGACCCAGTTAGAACATTGGTTTTGATCTAAATCTTCACTTGACCTCAATAATTTTATTATTTTAATTTAATTAATTATGATTAAAATTATAATTCGAAACTCATGTCTTTCTTATTGTCTACCGGGGTCGTCAGCTGCTTTGTCACTTCCACATTATGGTTGTGATAATAGGTTATCATTTTGCCAATATTGAGTTTCAAAGAATTTACTGTTTTCCTTGCTATGACATTGCCAATGTTATGCTTTTATTACTGCTTTTTTTACCTTGGCTTTATGCTTTTATTTCCCTGTTTGGTCTGAGATTGAAGGCTTGCTGACTTGCAGAGTGACTCACTGAATTCATTTTTATCCTATCGTCTTTCAGGTGCAGCTAGCTAGCATAGGATTAAATTTCTTTTGTGGCCACTTTTTCTTATGGATGTCACATTGAAAAGTAGCGTATTTCAGGTTTAGTGAAAGCAAAGTTTTGATCGAGAAGGAAATGATATGGTCCATGCTCATCAGGAAGATCTGTTGAGCACTGTGGCTGGTGGAGCTTTGGTTCAGCAACGAAAGGTTCATATTCTTCTCCTAAAATTTGACTTCTGTGAAATGCAATATATATATATATATATATATATATATTTACATTGCTCTGTCTTTTTTTCTGTTCGTTGATGATTTTTGTCTTCCTCATGCTGCACTTTTTTTAATTTACCTTTTTAATAAAAAGAATCAGTAGAATAGTTCTGTTGCAATATTATTGAGCCTGCTGCTAGGTTGAAGAATAGGTTGGAGCTTGAAGAATCTTGCCAGATAATTGAGGCAACGGAAATGATTTTGCACATTTTTGTGCAAGTTATGCAACGAAGAGAACTGTTATGGTCCTTATACTCTCTTGGTTCTTTCGTACATTCAAGTGCGAGCATTGAAATTTAGAATATGAAATGTGGAATAAAAATAACTATTATGGAGACTTGATACGTCGCCATCTTTCATTTTCTAACTTTAAATCTTGGTCTTTAGACGTAAAAGAGAAGATAAGTTGATGAAAGGACTATAATAGCTGTTGGTGAAGTAGAGCATAGAGGGGAATTATTCTCACTCAAGGGTTGAGTCAAGTGTTCCCAACGAATCCATCAACAACCATCCCACAATATAGGTAGAGTCCCTCTACTTGTACAACTCTTTTATGACCTTTATATAACTCTTATATATATATATATATAATGAAAGTTTTTTTTTAATTATAAGAAAATCGAAAGGGGTCCACCCTCTCTGTCTTATATATGAAAAGGTGGTTGTAAAAGAGTTTTATCGGTGATATTTTTGGTATAGGAAACATTTCATCTGCTTGAATGGACAAATAATGGGTTGAAAAGAATTGGAGTTGAGCACCTATTAGGTTCTGGGTGTATAGTTAATTATCTGCTTCTGGCTGTATAATTCCCTTGATGCATCCAATATTTATATGAACTCCAGCTAAATAATTGCCTACAAAAATGTGTTCAGAAACTTATGCTGTGAATCTTGTATCATGATAATGTTTCCAATTGTTTCTGCTTTCCTTCTGATATAGGCATAGTAGAATAAAATTCTATTGAATAATACCTAACTCCAATTTATATCTATCCATAAGGCTGTTTGTCTTTGCGATCATCACTAGAACAAAATCTGGCTTTGGGATGTTTTAGCTGCACCATGTTAATTTCCATTAATTAGGCCTGTCATATCTCTCTTTAATGTTGTCAAGTGGAGAGAGATGTATGGTCTTATTAACCCAAATTTTAATGGTAAGTTTGGTTGTAAGGTCAGATAAGGTGAAATAATTATTATGATATAAGAGAATAAGATAAAAATAGAATTAAGTTTTGATATTTTTATATTTGGTTGGTCACTTTGAATTGATGGGGATTGAGTCAAGAATTGGTTTTCTAGAATTGGTCACTTAGAATTAAGTTTACTTATTCATTATCTGTAAAAAATTACTCTTCCTATAAGAAAAGCAAAATAATTATAACCATAAACTAACGAAATAGTAAGATTGTTATTAATAAACATTTAACAAAATTTTAATTATTCTATTAAATATCTGTTGGGTGAATTACTTTCATGTAAGTCTTATATCCAGTGTTAGTTAGATAGGATTGAAGAATAGTGTTCAAGTATATGTTAGTTGGATCGTAAAAGGTCATTGGGGAACATGGTAAAAATTTCAAAGTCTTAGAATCCAATAAAAACAGGGAGTGTGAAAAAAAATGAGCTTTATTTTACTCATTTGATTTGTATTTCACTACTTTGAGTACTAGGCTCTGTGTTGTTATCCATTGTTGTTATAGTGAAAGATTTTTTAACTTACTTTGTATTCCATAGTTTTTTTCTTTCATTTTGAAAGCATTTCACATAAAAGCTTCGGTATTATGTTTATCTTATTTTTAGATCATATTATATTTAGAAAAATAATACTCCCGCCTATAATCCTTACACCATTTGTACTGAACTCTTCTTTTTTTTTTTTTTTTTAATCTGATGCAACCCTTCCTTCTCTTTTGCAATTTCATGATATTTTTAACAATTTTGACGTGGTTTTGTGTACAATTGGTGTAACAATTGTCAGTTGGAGTATTACCGCTGTAATGTTTAACTTTGCGAAGGTGTGATGCGGGTTTTATACAATGCGTATATAACGTTGTATTGTAATTGTTGGATCTTTATCTAACCTCCTTGTTAACGTTTTTATTTAAAAAAATATTTTTTTATTTTTTTAATAACAAATAAATAAAGGGCAAATGGATAGAGATTCAACGGCTGTGAAACGATGTCAGTACGCATGCTGTACGGAACACGCGTTGCAGCGTCCTTGCTTCAGTGATTCCGTTACTCTTGTGGTCAGGTCTTCTCTCGAGTGGGGAGTGACCGCTGGCTTACAAATGACGACAGAGTGAGGAAGCATTTTCGTTACGATGCATTGTGGTGATCGGGAAGCTATCGACGGTGCTGTAGTCAAAGATGGCATGATGGCGAAAATGGTGATATTGGACAAAATGATGGGATCGCCAAGCACTACATGTGAGCAGGTACACGCACTAGAACTACCTTTTGATGAAGAATAGGCCGTGTTGGTATATTTAGAGAAAATTAAGAACGGCGAGAAAATAATCAAAATTAATTGGACGTGTAACTTAAAAAATTCAACATTTTTTATTCGAGACGAGCTATGTTGCATGAATATGAAATTAGAGGTTTGGGGATTTTGTTTCTTCCATCAATGTCATGGGATTGAAAAATTTTAATTGTTCAAATTTAAATATTAAATAATATATTTTAAATAATTATTTTTATTAATTTTTTAATATTTTAGATATAATATTCAATAGGTAACATTATAAAAAAATTATTGGGTCCAACTCAGATTGGGCCAATAGCGGTGAGGCCCAATCAAAGGGCCTGAACCCGACCCGAACAATGAGGCCCAAGCCTCCTTGTGTAGCTCGGCGGGTCCTAGCGTGCAGCTCACAGGACGCTCCAAGTCAGCGACCAATCAATGCGTCTTCGCCATCTGCTAAGGCAATTGCAAATGGCGGGAGCCAACTCAAAAAATGCCAACCAATGAAGGAAAATACCAACGCTGAGAGTTACTGTACATGCCGTCTTCACGGACACTCAACCAATCCCTACGCAGGCAACAGACCAAGTGTGTTTCACTCTCGATGATGGTCTCCTTTACCCTCGCTAGGTGACAATTGACGCCGCTGGCCACCGCTGGCCACCGCTAGCGTACAACAGTAGACAAATCCAAGCAAACCGCTTGTCAGAAGTTCCAACTCCAAAAGCCTTCCAAAGGAAGCATACAAATACCTTTTCCTACAAAGAGAAAAGGAGGAGCCCAACCTTAAGCAAAAACGATGATCAAAGATCAAATGTTCGATCATTCACCCTTCCTTATCGAGAAGTAAGAACAAACTCTCTTCCCTTGAACCACCGTCATTTTGCGACGGAGTTAGTGAGCCACCCATAACGGTGTAACTCTCGAAGCCTGGACCTCCAAACATGTCCTACTAGCACTTCCCTCATCCTTACATCCTTACACTCTCGTCACATTTATTTTTAAGCGTGCATTTCTTTGTTTATTGTGAAAGATATCTGACTTAAATGTCGGAGTATTTACGATGAGATAACTTTCTGTCGTCCTTTGACCTCTTGTTCATAATTTGTGGTGTGCAGGTTCCAAGTTAATATCGATAGAAATCGAATCCGATTCAAATCGACTTGTAGCGAGAGATTGGAAAACTATCTAATCTGTGTCATAATTGAAAATTAGGGACGCATCAAAAATATTTTAAAATATAAATATGATAAATATATTTTTTTTATTTTTAAATTATAGCCCATGAAATCTAATCCAATTGCTAAATATTAAAAAATTATGGCCCTGTTCTTCTTAGGGAAAGGCAGGTTTGCCAAACTGTGATAGAATAGTGCACCCATGAAACAACTGTGATGAGACTACATATTTTAATAATTAAAACTACATCTCCTTATGCATTGCTATAGTTTATATACAGAAATGGTTTGATTTTTTTATTGGGTCATTAGAAATTTTTTTATATTTCAAATTTGGTTTTTGAATTGAACAATTAAAGGATTGAGTATCACTCAGACCCAAAGCTCTAGTAACTAAAGCATTATTATTCTTTTTGAACTCTAGATTACATTCCTTCAGAAATTTCCTTTCGACTTTATAGCATCCTACGAGTAATACCAAATGAAGTGAATGATCTTTCCAAATTTTATATCACAATAATTTTTTTTTCAAACTTTATAACAGCTCTTGGCAAAGACACACCCTAACTATAGTTTATAAAATAAATTCAAAATCAGATAAAACAAAGTAATTAGGCTATTGAATTTATTTAAACTACAAATCATACAATTTAACCTCAACTTCCTAACTGCAGAATGTTATTTGGTAATGTTTAGTATTGATAATGCTGTCATTGATAGCATGAGAGCTTTCAAACGAATCGGAGATTCCATAAATATATTCCACAATTATTCTCCATTTTACACGACCTATGTAAATAATAAGAAAATAAAAACACTTCCATCCCCAGCCAACACTTTTTAAAATAATAATAATAAATTATTTTCTGTTCAGGGCCATTCTAGAAGGATTCTTGTGGGCCCGTTTTCACAAAGACGAATCAAAATTTGACAGGAATGAGCCCCCATCACACTCACCAGCACAGACCCATTTGTCCGCCGCACCTAACACAGACCAGACGCTCACCCTTTCAAAACCGTCTCTGTCTCTCCCACATCATCGATTTCCTTCGTCAACTTCTCCGTTGCAGCTGTACCGCACTCCCAATACCGAAATTGTTCTCAGCTCACCAACTTTGTCTAACCAGAACCACGTTTTCTGGCTGTTTCTTAATGGCAGATGCCCCTATAATTTTTATTAGAAAAAGAGGAAATTTTAAAAAATTGCATATTAATACCCTATACCCATCTCTACCCAATACTGTACAGGACATTTTCTCCTCCTTTTTTTCTCTTTTTGTTTATTTTTTTCCCTGTGAAAAGTATATCATTAGTATAAAAAAATAAGCTTTATTTATGTTGTCAATGGAGTGAAAAAAGGGTTAGGTTTCCCTTTATTCTTTTAGAAATGCTCCTTGTGGAATTCGAACTTAGTAGTATTGCCTCTTTGATTGTATTCTTGGCAGAGCTTGTTTAGTTCATTGCCCAAGACGGGCATGCCACAGTAAAAAACACCTGCACCAACGTATATGTCAGAGCCAAACATAATGAGCTAAGAGAAATATGAAGTTTCATAAGTTTTCTCTTTTTTTAAGAGAAAAGAAAGAAAGAAAGATGGTGCAGCACTGGCTGACTTACCTATCCTAGCATTTGCATGCTTTGAACCTAGTTTTGAGAAAACCTTCTTCCAGTTTGGCCTTGCAAAATGAGTGCGCACCTGCAGAAGAAATCGGGCTACTGATTAGAGGGGCAATTGAAATATCGGCCAACATATAAAATATATATCTATTGAGCCTTATTATTGATATTTTATGATATTATGACAAAATTGTGATATTTAGTTGCATCGAACGATATTCCTCGCATGTTACTACTTGCGTATCGCTCCATAACGGCATGACGCATATTGTTACTGATGCTTTCATTCATGGATTGGACATAATTGGTAGAATGATCATCGCAGAAATTACAGTTGCTCACGAATTTCGGTGTTGCTGCACAAGCTTTAGTGATACAAGATTGGTTTAGCTAGGCAATTGAGACTATCAAATGTTGGCAGTTATTTCAAAAACTAAGGTTGTTGTTGAAGGCTTTAACGGCAAAATTAATTCCTATGATAAATATCACGCCCCGACACACTAAGCCATAGAGTCATTCAATCAAGGTGAGGAAAGGACTCAGTACTCCAGAGAAAGCGTAGTGGTTCTTGGCATTAAAGGTTGACACTGGAAAAATAATTGAGGGAATGAAAAAATTCAGATGTCAATACGTACCCTAGTGCCAGAGACGATGTCAACGCCATTCTTGGCATGGTTGAGTGCTTGGACCATGGTGATTAGAGCTGACCGGGCATCACCTTCTTCGTACACGCTGGTCAAGTAATTGTGCATCTCAATCACACCCTGTTCCAAAATGATAGCTTGATGAATCCTTCCCACAATTTGGAGTTATGTATATAAAGATTAACTTTGCTCTCAGTTTTACCCGCTGATCAAGCTCAGCAACTTCATTCATGACCCCTTTGAACCAATCAAAAGAGCCTTGCTCTCTTGTTACCCAGTAGAAGTAAGCATTAGTTGTCTTCAAAGGTCTCTTCTGTTTTGGAAAGACATTATTGGCTTGGGCAATGTCTTGGTTTGGTATAGGATATAGATCTGATGCCATATCCTGGTGAATTTAGATCAGAAATTGTACTTTAGATAAACCGAAACACGAGTAGTTTAGGGAAATGGAAAAACCGATATGCGAGTAGTTTTTAAGGGACAATAATCACCTCTTGCTCTTCCTTCTTGACAATGTTATTCAGCAGATCCTTGAGAATACTAATGAACGGTGTTGCTCCAATTCCGAGACCAACAAGAAGAAGAACATCATATTTCCGATAGTCTTGTGCTGGAGCACCATAGGGCCCATCTATTAGCAGCTTTGGCAAACTAAAAACAAGAGTTGAACAAGATGTCATCAGTCAGCGTCAACTTTTAAAAAAAATTCCATAGCGATTGCAAACTGAGGATGTTATCGTTTAGTTGTTTTAATGATAACAAAGACCAATTAGGCCATTTAATGGAACCAATGATGCTTGTATGGTCGGTGTGTGTGTGCCAGTGTTTTTGATCAGATGAGAACGACCATCATTTACAAGGACAACTTATTTCTGCTAAAAGCTTGAAGACCTTGAAGCAACATTTAGCTTGTGTCTGTGAGCAATTTGGAAGCTTCTTCTAGGGTGTTTGATGTGCTTAGATCTCTGTGCAAGTGTGTTCTTGGAGGACCAGTCCCAACCTTTGCCCAAATTACTATCTGAATGCTTGCATTCTTGAGGGACTAGTCCTTAACCCGAGAGATCGCAATTATTGGGATTGTCCCAAGTTACTAGGGTCACTTCCTTATTTGCGTGTCAGTTGTGTTTTGAAAATATTTTTACGTTACACAAAAGAATATTCCCAATATATTTTATTGGCTGCGTCTGGTTGGGCCCTTTTTTCTCTAAATATTCGTGGTCAGATCAGATCAGGGTTACATAAACCGATTGAAGTGAAACCCTATAGCCACTTTGCATGACATTCTCTGTTTCTTGAAAGTTCACCGTCATTTCCCAGGTGCTCACATGTTCCAGGTCATTGATTAGTACTTTTGAGTTGTTATTTCTATTCCATCGAAACTCCAATAAGGCGAAGCACTAGGTCAGTGGGTTCATCAGTATTTGGTGTTATTCCCTGTTTTAGTTCATTGTGCATTCATACTAAGTTACCCATCTCAGCAATTTGGGGGAAAAATTAGACCATCACAGAATTCACCCCCAATGTTGTGATCCTATGACAGAGAAGAAAGAAAAATGACAGATTAAGAAATTAAAAAAAATGATGCACCTTCTTCTTGTTGATTCATCGGCTCTCAGCAGACCACTCTTCCCGGCTACTGGAGCCTCACAGACCTCTGAGAATACCCTCCTGAGTTCCTGGGTCCAATCACCTAGCTGACGGATGTGGACGCTAAGGAAGTCATCTCCCGGAGCAGATGTAATGGAAAACGGATGCCTGCAATAAAGGAGTGTTAGTAGATCCTGATTTAGCCGGCAAAAAAAAAAAAAAACAGGTATCGGCCATGGAGATAAACTCTAACCACATTCTCAAGTCTCAAAACGTTCTCACTAATTTAATGCTTTAGCTCATTGTTTTTACTTTATCCAACAAGACTCCTGAAATTAAAACATTAATGATGATTGATCATGATCCTGCACGTAGCACGCTGATTCGGCATAAATCCTAGTTGAATTTTCAGAAGACACGCATGTTTTGGAATGGGAGATCCTGCTTCTCCCCATTCCCTGCTTCTCTTTGCTTCTCCCTTCTTAACCATTGGACTAAAATCCAATGGTTAAAATTTTAACACATTAAAAATATTATATATAATTAATTTTTATAATTTTTTTATTATAATATTAATATTTAGTAAATATTAAGTTAAATATTAAAAAAATTTAATAAAAATTTATATTTATATATTTTTATTTAATATTTTTAATATCCACCATTGGATTAAAAATAATTCAATGGTGGATACTGGAGAAGCAGGATCCCCTGATCCCGCATGTTTTATATCTGATAAAATTCCCGTGAAATTGATTTAAACGCACCAAAAGAAAAGGAAACTGCTGCTAAATACTCTGTATCCAGCACCGTATAGTAAGCCCTTAACAAGCATGATTTTAATGGAATCTGGGAGATGTTCTGATGATTTACCATTCAAAGGGAGAAACAGCCGGGCACTGCACAAACATGTACTGTCCGCTCTTATAACGAAATTGAGGGGGCTTGGACATTTGCAACGTGAGAACATTTCCAGGATATATGGCCACCTAAGCTCATGGAAGAACAAAACACAAATAAGCACTTCTGAAATCTGCAAATATAAATAGCTGCTATTACGTATGACAGACAAATCAAAACTGATAGCGGGAGGATATAATAGATCACGAAGATGATGAGTTGTTTAATCACAGAGTTTCTTGGGTGTCCATAAAAAATCCCAGGAGTGATATTTACGCAGTATAATGTCATAGCAGTGAGAAAAGTATATGCAGAAAGTACAGAATTGGTGGTTATCTACCTTTAAAAGGCGAACAGAGAACATGCCAGAGCGAAAGAACCTTAGTATTCTTTCCCCTGCATATAGTAGCATCGGTACAGCAAGATACATCCATGTCTGTAAATATAGATATCAGAATATTAATTAACACTGTCGAGATAACATCCATGTCAAAAATAAATATTTGCATAAAAGGGGTTATAAAAATATTACCGTCTTGTGATACCATTTGTGCACCAAGTAAAGCTTTGTGCCATGGATAATCAGCGATATGTAGACAATGACAAAAAGATGGTGTGAATACCAGAAAGCATTGAATCCTGTGACTTTATCGAAAGGTTTAGGCAACTTAATGAGGCCTCGCCTAAACCGTCGAGTAGCAAGTGTGAAAGCAATTGCCATCAAAATGATCATTAGGATCCCAGTCACGCCCTCGTATCCTCGAACCAGGCCCCAATAACTAGGCTTTGGCGTGCCAAAGTCGCTCAAATAAAGGTAATATTTATATAGAGATGACCTTTCAAGCCTCACAAAATCACATGAAAGATGGTTGCCAGCATGAAGAATGACACCAACTACAATGGCACCTGCAATTGTCTACAAATGAACACAAGAAATTCACATGCCAGAAAAAAAGTAAGAAAGGAACGCTGCTTGGATCTCAAATACCAGAATCATCACATAAGCCAACACCCTTGATTTCTTCAAATCCACTGGAATGATTTCAGTAAAATTCATTCTTTCTGAAACCAACATGAATTAAATTTCAAGAAATAAGCGTGTGCCATGAACTTGCTGAGGCACAAAGTAATGAATGCAATGAAAATTTGACCACAAGTTACAAGTATATATAGTATAGATGTTATATGACATCCAATTGATACTTATTACGGCATTATACTAAATCATGCTAAAATGTCAAATCAAAACATGGAATATTATTTAGCCTTTTCTTATGAATCCTATGACTTCACAAACTAGATTGCTTTGAATTTCTATAAACATGCAATTATTATTGATACTACTTCTGTAATTACTTTTCCACTTTTATTGATAATGTCACCTAAATTCATTAGCAAAAAAAGGCTTCAATCAGGGAACTTTAGCACATCTTATTTACTCGGATATACAGATATGAGACAGAAATGCCTAAAACCAATTCAAGCTGCTTTGTATACATTGTCAAATGGTGCATCATGTAAATAGCATATCATGGTCACTGCCAACGCCCATGGGGCAGAATATTATTCAATCCGTGGTGGGTTTGAGAAACTAACTTTTCAGGATGAGTAATCATTTTATGACCCCTAAGGAGGGAAAATTCAAAGGTAGGTCAGTGGGATACTGAGCCTACATTGCTAGATGATGACTCATCTTGTACATACCAAGTCTTTCTTCTCAACAAAGCAATCTGCTTTTACAGGCTGGGCGAAAAGAGGGGAAAAAAAAAGTCATCTGCTTTTGGTATCTACAACAGTGACCTTGATGCATGGCATTGGCATACTATTAGCAAAATGATCCGCAGGAAAAACAGGTGAGAAAAATAATTAATGATAAGCCATCAGTTAGATGGGCAGTTTTGACGAAAATATATCAAATAACTTCAACATCTAATCACGCATATCTAGGGAAAGGATCAAGATACAAATGTTCATCTTCAGTGTTTCTTCTTTTAGGATTCTGCAATGCACATAAATTGAACTAATTAATTAGAGCAATTTTGGCATCCCCCTTCCCTCCCTTCTGGCTCGATTTATTTTTCCTTTTGTTTGATAAAAAATTTGAACTTCATCCCGTCAACTTTTAATGAAAGGCATTGAAGGGGTCCCTTCTCCATTAAATTTTGCCCCGTCCATTTCATGGGAATAAAAAAGCTAGTGATTATTTATCTAGCGCATTTTGACAAAAGATAGACACAACTGGACCACATGCATAGTGCAAGCTTTTCTTTTTTCATTATGATGAGGAGTAATAACTCAATCTTACTGACTGGCTCGGGCCAAAGATAAAAAAAATATATAACAAAAAAAAAAACACATTCCACTAGAACGCAAAGGAGGCAAATAGTAGTATGAGCAAAATATTTTTAGCTGTCAATTTTCATCAATCAGGAGAATCATAGAATAATGGGCCCTGATAACCATGTAAATATGAAAGGAAACTTCTTGAATGACAGAGGAGATAAACTAATAATTTCCGACTTCCACACAAAATAGGTGGGCCCCAGAAAGTTAACTTACAAAACTAGAACACGAAAAGAGGAAATAGGAGTTGGTGTGTACCTTATGGAAGTTGATATTATCATCAAAAGGCACAACGTAAGCTAGCCTGGTGGACCTTAGCCAAGTTATGCTGTTCCTACAGACAGGAAACAGAATGAGGGCCATGTTGAGCTTTAAGGTCTCCGCTGCACCCTTTGCAGTTGTAAGACAATAACCCATAACTTTGAAGGCATTCTTGTTCTTGTATTGAATGAATTTCCATGTAAATAGCCCAACCATTACCATAATCCACAAGCTCAAGACCCATATTCTCTTCCAATTATCTTGCAGGAAATAGAATAATTTTGTCCTCAATCTCTGTATTGGGCTCCTATATCTCAGCCCTTGTAAGTTCTGGCTCAGGGCTTGGCTTGTGTAGCTGAGTGCTTGACTGTAGCTTAGATACGTGTCCTTCTGTAACAGGAGTGTCTCCAACTGCCATAGCTGCATAATCATCATCACCCGCAATGCAAAAAGGTCAGGTCCTTGTCATAAATTTCAACCAAGGAAACAATCAGCGAAGCACAGCTTGATCATGTGAACTGACAACACAATAGCTGGGTATACATGCGTGACTCAGTGCGTTATGCAGGGAAATATATCAGAATTCCACACGGGGCATCACTACGCACGTCCTGTTGTTATTGGAAAAAATGCTCCCTCGATCCTCTATTGACTTTTCTAATTTGAATTCACAAAGCGAAGGAATGCTAGACCATAAATTTTTAAAACATGAAAATTATTTACAGTCTAAAAAGATAATTGCTGAAAAATATTTCTTCAAAACTCTTCGTCGGTGATCCTCTTTGTTTTAGTCAACCTAATGCTTTCAAAATTGAGGTAAAAGTAGACTTACCTTAACCTAGCCAGGACAAATTAGAAAGTTTAACGGTGGACATATGATGTATATGATGTGCCAACTAACCTGGTTTTTTTTTTCTCTTGTGCTTTGTCAACCAAATTAATAAGCTTTATTGGCATTCTAAGAGAATAAAGATAAAATATTGGTAATTAGGATAGTATTTTAGTCATGAAAATAACTATAAAAAAAAATTAAAAATTAAATTATTGTAAATGTTTGACAAGTACAAACTGCAGGCCAACTAGAAATTAACGTTCCATAAATAGTCACACATATTACCTAAGTAAACATTAAAATTGTTTAACTATTAGTAATAAATCACCAAATAGAAAGAAAATGATTTATTTCTAATGGTTAACAGCTATAAAACTATGAAATAATAAATAAATCAATGAAGTATGATGGCAGGACTGGCCTAGTCCCTATATATCAGATTGGCAGCCAACTTTTACCATGAATATATGACAATAGACAGAAGTTATTTAATTGGACAGGTTCTTGTAAACGCCAATTTTATAAGGTTTGACCACAAGGTAAGCAACTTGGCATGGTTATTAAAATTATTTCATGTTCACATCAAAAGAAAAAAAAGCTGGTCCATGTTCACATAGACGAAAAACAGAAAGAAACTAGCTAACGTCTTTCTTACTAAATCAACATTCTCTACATCCAAAATAGAGTTGTATTATTATTATTATTATTAAAAAAAAA
Organism: Nepenthes gracilis; assembly: GCA_033239525.1. Classification (NCBI taxonomy): domain Eukaryota; kingdom Viridiplantae; phylum Streptophyta; class Magnoliopsida; order Caryophyllales; family Nepenthaceae; genus Nepenthes; species Nepenthes gracilis. Next base: position 3,707,499 of record BSYO01000009.1, read on the forward strand.
AAAAGACCACTGACTCACTGCATAACTTTTTTGTATTTTACATTATATAGCTATAAATATTTATGATTGTCATTCCAAATATTTCAAATAAATCACAAAAAATATTATTTTATAGGATGATAGTATATTTTATATTATAAGTCATACAACAAAATTGTGATCTCTTTTTTTTTGCCTAAAACTTCCAATCGAGGCATCCTTGACCAAGGCCGTAAGCAACAGGGCCAACTGCATAAGGGTTACAGTGGGTCTTGATCTTTCTTACGGTGATCTTCAAAGCACTAACCGTCCTGATGAGTCATGGATTCTCCACTAATTTAACTATCTAAGCAACATAATTATATATGATGGGATTTGGTCAAAACACGGACAATCAATACAACCGAATAAACTCGACTCACTTGTCAAACGTTAACTAACAAACACTTGAATACAAACAATACAATATTGTACAATAATTTTTAATGTGAAAAGTCTTTTTAAATTAAGAAAATAAATTACAATTTAAATGAATGACCAATTGAACATAACCCTTAATACACCTAGCAAACTACAAAAGAAAAATGTTGAGAGAAACAAGCAATTACGTCCTAAAAAACTGTTGGGATCAGTCCTTTGTGGAAGTCCTTAAGATTTGAACAGAGCACGAATGTGCTGAGAGGAAGAAATTTCGGTCAACTTCGTTGACCGAAGTTAACTCTTCCCGTCAATATATTGACCATCATAAGTTGTGAGCTGTTTAAAGGAGCGGGACGGGCTACTTTGACCGGTCAACGGTGTGGTTGATCGGCTAATGTAAAACGACGGACAACAGAATTGACATGCCGTATTTGAGAGGTCTGAATGACTGTCATACCCAAAAAAGGTATACAGTTGACCTATCCTTTTTGGTGGTTGGTAGAAGTCATTCTCGGGACTCCAAAGGCTGATCGGTCTGTAAGAGTAGGCATGTGCCACCTGCTGTAGGACCGGGCGTGCGCATGCAGGCAGACCTTGAAAGTTGAGCACCAACCACCAAGCTATGGTGAGGGGCGTGTGTATATGTATGTACACTTTGCACATAACAGAATAGTGTGAGAAGAGGTGCAAGGCAAGAATAAGAAGGAGAAGACACCGACCAAGTTAAGAGAGAGAATGTAACAGAGGAGAAAAAAGAAAAAGAAAGAGAACTGCGAGTGAAACAAGTGTGAGAACTTTGTTTACTTTGCACTGTTCTTATTTTCGCCTCCTGTAACTTTCTCATACTTAGTGATTCTTCGTAGATTTAGTGTCCCGTGATTTTTTTCTTAATTTGGAAGGATTTTTCACGTAAAATTTGGTGTTCGATTCTCTTCTCCTGTCTCTGCTTCACAATGCTCATTGTGCCTTATTAGTAGGCCGTCCATTCCGGCAAACAGGTGAAACTGTTGTTGGATTCTTGTAAGTAGGTCGCCCGTTGCCCGTCAACAAGTGGTATCAGAGCGAGGTTGACAAATCCGTCTGAATGGCATCATCATCCTCAAAGAATTTGCCATTCAGTGTAGAATAATTTAATGGATAGGGCAACTTCATCCTCTAGCTGAAGAGGGTGAAGAACATCTTAACGAGAGAAGGAACAATCAAAGCACTGAGGAAGAAGGAAGATAATCAGGAAAGCCTATCAGAGGAGGACTGGCAAGATAAACGAGATCTTGCCAATTCCACTATCAAACTATGTCTGGCGGACAACACGCTCCAGGAGGTCTTTGGCTTGACTGATCCGACGGAGGTGTGGGAGAAGCTTGAAAGCCGATACAAGTCCAAATCTTTGACAACCAGGTTTCATATTAAGAAACAGTTCTATGACCTGCGGTTGTTAGAAGGTGGCAACTTCGAGAAGCATTTGGACAACTTTAATCGGATTGTAATTCAGATATCCGCCCTTGATGAGGTAATCGAGGAGGAGGATAAGGCATTGATACTGCTGGCCTCTCTACCAGCTTCTTATAATCATATTGTCACCACGTTACTGTTTGAAAAAGACACTCTCAAATTGGACGAGATCATCGCCTCCCTACCCAAGAATGAGTCAAGACAGTCACAAGGGGATTCAACGTCCTCTCATAGTGAAATACTTGTGACCGAATCCAGGGGACGAAATAAATGTCGAAACCAGAAGCCTGGAGAGAAGAAACGGAGTAAATCTCGTTCAAAATATCAAAACCTTGAGTGTCATCACTATGGCAAAAGGAGTCATATCAAGAAGTAGTATTTCAAATGAAAGCGTGAGAACGCTGAAAAGGAGAAAGGAGAAAATGGACAAAATGAGGACAAGTCCTCCGTCTCAGTGGTCACAGGAGGCGACTTTTTGGTGACATGTGAAGAACACGTGGCAAACCTGACGAACGAGGAGTTCGGCTGGGTGATTGACTCTGGTGCCACCTTGCACACCACGTCAAAAAGGGGGTTGTTCACATCTTACACTCCAGGAAAGTTTGGAGTGATAAGGATGGGCAACGAAGGAACGTCCCAAATTATCGGCAAGAGTGACGTTATGCTGATCACCAATAATTGGATGAAACTGATATTAAAGGACGTTTGACACGATATGACATCAGGCTTAATATAATCACAGCAGGTCGGCTGGATAATGAAGGTTATTGTAGCACCTTTTGTGAAGGTGAGTAAAAACTTGCCAAAAGTTCTTTGTTGGTGGCAAGAGGAAAAAGGTGCTCCGGTCTGTACATCATGAAGGCGTTCGTAACTGTCGGAGATGTAAATGCTGCTATCGGCAAGAAAACCGAGGACTTGTAGTACAGGAGGTTAAACCACATGAATGAACGCGGACTGAATCATCTAGCCAGAAAAGGCCCTTATTGCGAAGTAAAGGATGACGGATTAAGGACATGTCCTCACTGCCTGGTCGACAAACATAGGAGAGTTTCATTTCATGGAGACTTGTACGCTCTCAAGGTAGAACTGCTTGAGCTCATCCACACAGATGTGTGTGGACCATTCAAAGAAAAGTCATTCAGTGGAGCTCAATATTTTGTTTCCTTCATTGATGACTGTTTCAGAAAACTGTGGGTCCATCCGTTGAAGACTAAGGATCAGGTCCTTGGTGCTTTTGAGCAATTTCATGTTCTTGTGAAACGTCAAACGAGGAAGAAAATGAAGGTCGTCCAGAGTGACAACGGCGGTGAATACTTGGGATCTTTTGATACATATTGCCGGTCACGTGGTATTAGGCATCAGAAGACTCCTCCAAAGACGCCACAATTGAATGGAGTGGCTGAACGAATGAACCGCACACTTCTAGAAAGAGTACGGTGTATGCTCTCGGAAGCTGTGCTCCCCAGACACTTCTGGGCCGAAGCACTGAAGATAGCGGCCTACATTATAAATAGGTCGCTCAGTAAGCCATTAAATGGTGAAGTGCCGGAGAAGATATGATCAAATAAGAAACCATCTTACGATCACCTGCGGGTGTTTGGATGTAAAACATTTGTCCATGTTCCAAAAGAAGAAAGGACAAAGTTGGAGCCAAAGATGACGCAGTGCTTCTTTCTGGGCTACGGGGAAGATGAGTTGGGCTACCGATTCTATGATCCAGCTGAGCTACTGTTGTTAGATTCTGATAAGTAGGTCGCCCGTTGCCCGCCAACAAAAACAATAGTAGAATAATGTATTCGACCTACGGAATTCAAATGGGATCTCAACCGTATACTGAACCTCTTCTTTTTTTTTCTTCTTTGTCCTTATCAGCACTCCGTGTATTGCAAAATAATTTTAAATAGCTTAAAATTATATCAGGTGTTACTTTATAATAGTGTTGGCACATGAACGGCTTTTAGGTGTGTAGCAGGCACTGACTCACTAGATAAACAGTACAAGAGCACCTCTCAGACCTACATCAGGCACAACCTTTCTAGACAAATTACTCACATGTGCCCTTTACGCATACATCAGACATTACTCCTCTAGGCAAACAATGCAAGTGTTTTCATTAAGCACTCATCATGCGCTACTCAGTTGAGCCTCAACCAATCATCGGCTAACTTTCACACGAGTATTGTGCGACATTTAAACGTCATTTGTCGTCTAAATAAATTTCAACTGACCTTCATATGAATGTTACGCGACATTTATTTAATTTCTTCGTCCGAGCATTCCATGTGTAACGTGCATGTTTTTCAAATAATCCATCTATTTATTATTATATTTATAAGAAAATAGTCTAAAATCTAACAGCATATTCTGAATTATAATAAAAATTAGGAAAATATTTCCCCGGTAAGATTAAGAAGAAAGAGAACTTCAAGGGGAGCGGGGAGGACCCATAAGAAAACTGTTCATTTGCCGGTATTGGGATTTGGGAAGAGGCAATTCTATGTTCTACCGCCTTTTATCTATTTTTCTTTTAGTTTGATGATGACTTTGAATAATTCTCGGATGCCTGCATAGTTGTCAGATCGAACAACACTTGTATTGGCTATTTTAGCCGGTCAAAAGACTGACTGAATAAAAAAAATAGAAGTATTATACTACTAGAGCCAGAGACCTATTCTTGATGTTCAAAAAAGCAACTCTATCCTTAATATTCGGATATTCATGGTGGATTCTTTCATTTTAAAAACAGTAGGACTGGCCAAAATATATATATATATAGAACATTATCATGCAAGCAACAAATATAGAACATATCATGCATGCAACAAAATCGATCATGGACATCCAAGAGTTCACAAATGATTAATGCTACTGCTAGTCATGACAATGATTAATAAAGAGGGACCCACCTCAATGTATCCAAGTCCTTCAGGATCCAACTCTTCCATAATCAAAGCTGCATACTCTTCTGCTTGTTCCTTCAATCTCGATAGCTTGTTTGCCGAAGCACTTAGCATTATGATCTAAACAATTGAGTGTTAGAAAACAAAAGTAGACATGCATGCTCATATTCACTTTAAAATGTTCACTAAAACCACCGACTATTTTGGTAATCCTTATTTTATAAATTGGCAATAGAATTTGGGTGAGAATAATCTCAGTTCCTAAAATATTAAAACAGTGTTTTTCTTTAAGCAGAAAAATTGTTAGTGTGATGTAAACTTCCTACCTAGTTTGATATGTAGAGTGATTGGAGGATTCAAATATTATTTTCTTTTTATTTTTTGTAAAAAATTTAACAAAACTAACCACCATTGAAAAAAAGAGACGAGACTTAACAAACTATATAAATTAAATCATTGGGGAAGTTGAATTTGCTTATATCCAATATTATACAATTTATTACTTTTCATATTTTAGACAGTTTATCTTCATATAATAAAAAAATCTAACATATCAATCTATTCCACTCACAATCAAGAATATAAAAATAAGTTGGGCAGTCCAAAAAAAAATGTAAACACTTCAGACAATATAATTCTGTGCAAGCTAACAAAAATGAAAGAGTTGCCCAATATATCTCAGCTTGGCTAGGTGCCACATCAACTCTAAATATACTTTGGGTTGCCTTTATTATTGACATTAACAAAATAATCCAAGTCACATACTATTTTATTTATACTCATATTGTTAGTTTGGAGAGTTTAAATACAGTATATTAAGAATATTCTTTACTCAAATTTGACTTACTAACTAAACGTGACTATCAATTAGGTTTAAATTCGATGTAATTTAACTAAATAATCTTTTTAAATTAAATAATTTTAAGCTAAATTAATAAATAATTAATTAGTTTAATCGTCCTGTTGATTGTTTAACCTTGCCTGTGGATCTCTCCAGGTAATCACTCCCTCAATTTATGATAGCGAGGACAAGAATGGAAATTTGAATCAGAAAACAAATAGTACTACTATTCCTTGATCTCAGAGTCCATTTTCCCAGCAAGTGGGTTGGTTTGACAAACCCTTAAAATATCTTATGGACAAAAACACCCCCACCAACTACATAGTCATTAATAAACCATGTGGTTTTAGCATCAAATTTTCTTTGCACTTATAGACTACGCTGGCGGTACGTGAAAATTCAAGATGCCACCTACCATCTTCGATCATTTTTTTTTTTTTTTTGGGGGGAGGGATGGTCCACGTATTGTATTTTTTTTCCCATATTTAAAAAACTTGTTTTAATGGACCTTAAAATAATAATAATAATACACCGTCAAAGTTATATCTACTGGCCTCTCGATCGGGGCGATGTGGTTTGGTGATGATGTGGACGTGGGCTTTGAACATCGACGAGCACATGATTAGAATCATAAATAATATGATAATTAATGTGATGCTTGAGAAGATGGAAAACCTAAGACACTAACGCAATAGCCATATATTTAATCGTTAATAATCCTACAATATTTACTGCAACTTTTATTATTGGGGTTGGTGGCTTTAGAATTTTTTTCCCACTGCGGCCACCGATAGCTACCCACCGGCGACATTTTCAACCGAAAAAAGACAGTCTACCCTGAAGGGTTCATGAGAATTTGGGCTCTCTATCTCTATAAGAGTATAAGAGTATGGCTGATTAACTTTCCTTGACCATTCAATTAATATTAAATAATTAATTTTTTATTTTAAAAAATAATTATTTTATTTAAAAAAATAATATAATCGTTTAATTAATAGTAAACGATTATTATTAAGAGAAGTTAGAATCTATCCCTTTTAAGAGGAGTAGGCTTCCCAATTGTGGGATTAAGAGCCCAATGTAAAATGCTACATGCTATTAATGAGGGGATTCAATATGTAAGTTTGATAAGTGATAATATAAACCATACTCGTATTATATAGATAAAAAAAATTAACAAAATGCTGATATTTATCTAAGTTTCTTTTTTTGTGCGAGTTCTGAGAATAGTTATATACGGTTGACCTCAGCACCTTTAAATTACAGGAAATGGGGCGGGGAACAAACAAAAGAAAGTTGACGCCAGAACATGACAGAGTGTATCCTGTGCTTATGCAGAATCTTCTTTATTATCGTCAACTTGATTGCTACAAATTATATTAAGTTAATCGAACTTGAATTTAGTAGAGAGCATTACTAAATGAAGCACGGAGACAAATTTACCTCTTTCACTTCTTCTTCAGTGATGCGACCATCTTCATTCTTATCCACCCTACAAGCACCAGTAAAATTAAAAATGGTTACAATCCAAGCAAAATAGTTATCCATTATGCGATGAAATCCTTAACACTGGCAAAGATCGAATCGTCCTTCAATTATATGATGCCTCTTCCCCTCCAGAGATTCACCGAAACTTGCTTCTTTGCAAGCTACTAAGAATCATTGGACAGGTTATTAGAAATTCAACTTGGTCATTTTTAGAATGAATTACTCATACATGTCGAAGAAGATCTGGAGGCGAGAATCGAAGCTCTGATCGGTGATCTGAGACCAGTACTCGTAAAGCTCTTCTTTGCTGATTTTGTCCACCTTCAATCTCCTTCTCCGGCTCAATGCGTCGAAAATCTCTAATGCAAATTCCTTCGAATCTTTCATGCCTTATTATGTATGAGAAAATCAACAAACAATTATTCAACAATTTATAGTTATATTAATCTATTTCTAATATATATCTAGCAAAAAAAATAGAATTTACGTTTTTTAGAACAATACGCAAATTAGTTTTTGCTTTCAAAAACAAGCAGGCAGAAGGAGAGGGAGGGAGAGATTTTGAACCTATGCATTGTGCGAAATCAGTGCGATACAGAAATCCGTCCTTTGCAAGTTTCTCGAAGTTTTTTTCAACTTCGCTCCATGTATCAACACCTTTGCTTTTACTGCTGATGAATCTTAATCCTTTAAGAGCTTTCTGAGCGCCGGACCTTGTCCGATCGAGCTGAGCCTGCTGCTTCCGGCGAGCTCTCGCGGCGATCGCTGACTCGTAACCGGAACCTGATACGTTTCCGTTCTGACCTGCCGACGATTGCGAAGACGAGAGCACTCGGGCCGCGTGTCCGTGACTCCATGAAAATCTCCTGAGTTCATTCTTTAGCTCTTGAGAGAAGTGCTTCGCTTTCGCAACGGCCTCAGCTTTCAATTCCTGCGAATACTGCCGGAAACGGTTGGACGAACTTCGCCGAATGGTCGGCGATCTAGATGTCGACGCCGAAGCACTATCGCTCCCGCCTATGCCAACGGCACCGCCGCCAATGGGGTCTGTCTCGATGTTGAGGCTCGTCGCCGGCTCGACGCTCCGTAGAACAATGGTGTCGTCGTCTTCAATATCCAGCGTCACTTCAACGAACTCCTCCACCGACGTTTCAGTCGACGCCACCTCCGTCCCCGGCGACGAACCGGCACTCAATGTTCTCCCTACCGGAACCGTGTCCGACGACCATCGACGTCCGTGCTTGGGGAAACCGCTCATTGTCGAAAGTTAACCAAAAATCAAACAATCAATCCCTCAAATAATTTTATGTATGTATACTTGGACAGTGGTTGCTTCCCGGCGAGAGAGAAGTCGGAAAGAGAAACAGAAAAAGATAGACGAAAGAGAGGAAGGCACCAGAAGTGTTGAGGTGAATGTGAAGCTTTAAAGAGTAGACGTAGCCGTAGTAGAACTCGTTCGGAATCTCTCTAAAATTACATATAGGCGTCTCGGCAGCCACAGAGAAACAAGTTAAAGAGGGGGAGAGAAATTTCCGAAATGAAAGGAAGGCTTCTAGAGAGAGAGACACTTCAAAGATAGGAATAAGGAAAGACTGAAAGTCGCTGTTCCAGAAGTAGGACCTTGCAGCTGAAAATTGCTCCTGATTCCATAAATTTGTTGGTTTGTTTTATCTGAGACTAAACATTTCCGATCAGCCCAATTCTCTCGACGGCATCAGTACAATGAGAAGCAGCTGAAGCGAATTGATTCCTAGGCGTGACCACCTTCATCCAACGGTGGTGCGCGCGTGCTCTCTCTTTCTCTCTCTCTTACGCGTTTTCTCAGAGACCGGGAAGGTCGAAACAGTAGCGACGAATGATTCTAGAGAAGTACGACAATGGGTTTGGAAATTTTTTTTGGGGGGAGGGGTCGGGGGAAATAATTGAAGTTTGTGGAGGTGGGAACGTGGGTTATATAGTTTGCCGAGTCGAAGGAGTGAATCGCCCGAGTCAACTGTCACCCATTACTGCAGTGGGATCCTGCGATTGTGAATTTGCCGAACAAGAAAACTTAAAAGAGGGAAAATCTAAATACTTTTTTTCAAAGGCCTTTGGCTTTTTTTCTTTTTTTTTAAGGAGAAATAAACTTATGATTCTCATTTGAGTTATTAAACTGAAAATTTTTAATAGTTAAATTTTAAATATTAAATAATATTTTTAAATAATTATTTTTAAAAAAAAATTAAATTTAGATATTATATTTAATAATTATTAACATTATAAAAAATTAAACATATAACTATTTTATTTTTTATTTTTAAGTTTTAATTATTAAATTTTAATTTAATGTTTTTCTTGGAGAAGCAAAGTCCTGCTGGAAAAATTAGATTTCCGTAAAAAAAAAAATTTAACTAAAATATTGAGTATATTTATTTTTTAAAAACTTAGTCAACTTTAATTTCATCTTTAATTTGAGTTCATATTATCATTACTGACAGAATTTAATTAATTCTTAATTTTTTTTTATCAAATGGGATATGATTCAACACTACGTAAATCACGTATTATGTCGATTATTATTAATATGTTAAATTATTAAAAATTAAATATGTCAAACATTATTTTCAGTGATATTTTGGAACATAATGTATGCTAGTTTTTTTTTTAAATTACTTTTTAAAATTAATTTTTTTTTTACAATTACATAATACAATAATTCAAAATATTGATGAGATAACTTTATTTAAATGAAAATATAAGAATAATCAGTAATTTTGATATTTTTTATATATAATATTACGTCTTTCATTTCATATTTCTTTTATTATATATTGGAATTATTCCAGCTCTCCAACCATGCAATATTATAGATTAAAGGATCTTTTTTTTAAGATTTTAATTCAGTTGTGCTGGCAATGGTTAATTTCATCAGCACGTCAAAAATGTTACAAAAATGACATTGATTAGATAAATTTGACAAAAGCGGTTAATAAATAAATAAATAAACATTATGGACACGGAAGAATAACCATAATTTTAATCTGGCTGTTTATTATGAACAAGACCATGCAAAACAAACCAATAAATAAATATTTAATCGGTCCTAATAAAATGGGCTAAATCTTAGATAAAAAAATAAATAATCTAAATAGATGAACCAATAAAATTGGGCTCAAAGGTTTGGCCCAATACATTAGAGTTTATAGATAGGCCCACGAGCTTTGAATAGTCAACCGGGATAAAAAATGGGACAAGGTGACTTTTATCTCTTAAAAAAATAGAATAAAGTTATTTATGTTTAAATAAATAATTATTTGATAATTAATTTTTAAAAATGATTAAATTATAATTATTTATTTAAAAATAAATAATTTATATTTAAATAATAATTTTTTCTATCTATCCCTGCAGGTGCAGAAATTGGATTGACCCCATATACCGCCTCAGCCAATTGAGGACGTCTGGACAAATGAACCAATCAAGAGCCATAGCGTATGTCACCCCACCAATAAGAGGCCTTCACCTGCTTCACCTCACTAATAATAAGCTAATATTATATATTTAGTAATAAATAAAAAATAATTAAAATATATTTTTAAATATATTTCATTTCTTAATTACAATATTGACTTTGTGTAAATTTACTTAATTTCATCCTGTTTTTTCAAACCAGACATTATTCTCCGCCGTAGTCTGTGTGCGGACGTGAAGATGGAAAGCGGCATCTAATTTTAAAAACTTCCCAACTTAGATTATGATTACTAAATTAAATTAACCAAAATAGTGACATGAAAAATGTTAAAATATACGTACAACGAAATACAAAAGAAACAAAAAAAAACAAAAAAACAATCCACCGTCCACCTTCACGATCACCGCAGCTGCCACCAGTACGGCGGCCACCACCAGTACGGCGGCCACCACCATCGCCCTCCCCTTTTTGATAGAACTCCACCCATGCAAGACAGCCGGCGACGCGAGAGCAAAATTTGACTAAGCATTGGAGAGCGTGAGACACTTACGCAAGGAGGGGAAAGGGTTGCGTTACGGTATTCTCACTAATTTATTTTTAAAAATTAAAAATTAAAATTAAACATTGAACATGAGAATTTATCTTTGTTTAGCTAACTTATTTAATTTCCATCGTCAAATTTTTGTCACTTAATTCCGATCTTTACGGTGACAGGACCCCAGGCAACAAATTTTATTTCATCCTTTATAATATCAAATGGGAATAAATATTTAATCAAAATCAAATTCAAATCTTATACCACTTGAGTTTAATATAATTTATGAGCAGTAAATCGGGTCAAGCAATACCCAATTATCTGCATAAAAATTTTTATCCGTGTCTATCCACATACTGAACTGGGTTAATTCAAGCCTAAATATTTTTTATTATTATTATTTTTATTAAAATATATTTGTATAAAAATATCTAAAAATTTACAATGTTTATAAATTTATAATATTTATAATAAAATATTAGATAAGTATTTTTTAATAAAAATATTTGCATAAAAGATTGTTAAATAAATAAAATATAAGCAAATAACGAAGTCTGCAAAATATTTTCCTAAAGCATTAATATATATATATATACATATATATTATTTTTCGTAGTTATGTATAGCCCATTATGTGGAAAATCAAACATTAGTTTATAGTAATGGCAACAGTTAGAACTGAAAATACTTTATCCTAACAAATAAATGATTAAAGTATAATTATAATACTACGAAAACAAAATTTTGTCCATGAACAGAAATAGAGCAATGGTTGACATATACTATCCTTAAGTTATGGGAACACTAATATCAAATAATATAAATAATTTTTGTTTTCATATTAATGTGTCCCCTACTAGGGTTTGTGTTTTATATTATGTATTTTTACGCCTATTTTTAGATGCATTTTAAATTATTTATTCAGACACTGCTCGTCAATTTTACTCATTATCAGAGTCAGTTGCTTAAAATAATTTTATTAGATTAATTTAATATTGTGGTCCCCTGTATCACTAAATTTCGTCTCCATCTATCTATGAAACTTTTTATTTTGGTTTTGTCTACTGGTCTTTTTCGTAATTATTAGAGTTATTGATCAGAATAATTTTTAATTAATTTATCATATTAGTATGATTTTCTTCATTTGATCATCGATTTTATTTTTATTTTTTTGAGCTATTGTTGTTCTTTAGGTTCACTTATATTGTTTGATTTTTTTGTAAAATCCTTATCTTATACATTTATTTACATTAATCCATTACATTATTATTTATCAAAAATAAATAAATATATAGTTTTTAAACAACGAAAGTTAGTTAGAGCCAAATATTGCAATCTTTTATCAGCCCTCATCCCCACTTATCCCATTATTTATCGGGTAAATTACATTCGAAGTAATATTAATAAATTATTGTGTGTGAAGGAGCTTTGAGTCACGGGTTGAAGGTCAGAAAATAAAATTTATAATTCGATAAAAAAATTATTATACTTATACGAGCAGAATAACTACTTCTGTTACAATTATTATGAAAGTCAAAATGGATAAGTTTATTTGGAAATAAAAAATAAATTAAATTTAAAAAGTAAATGACTATTTTATCTTTTATGTGATTTTTTTAACATATGAAATGATATGCCTAGGAAATACAATTTAATTTAATGGGACAGCTGAGTTCCACTTCATTAGTCAATATTGTCTTCTATTTTTTTTTTATTTTTTATTCTCAAATTTTATTTTCAAATTTTAATTTAATACCAATTAATTTCATAATAATCAATACATATATACATAAAATTGATATAAGATAACCCATTTTAGATTAAAATTTAATATTATGATATAAAAGTTAAAATTTAATATTATTAATCAGCTTGTTATAATTTCTTAATATCTAACTATTCAAGTCATATTGATAAGTTTGTATGTTATTTACATGATAGGTTTTAAAATTTTTTTTATTGGACTGTCAATATTTGAGTATTTTATTTAGTTATAATTTAGAATGGTTTATTTATGATTGTAATTATCAAGAGTTAGAATTAATATAAAAATAATAAAAATTACAAATATTTTTGAATAAATTTGCAATAAAAAGGCAGGTTGTATTTACAACGAAAAGTGCCACTTCTTGAGGCAACGTAACCTAACCAGATAAGAGGATCAAGTAAAAGTCAACCATCACGACGCTCGGATCTCCTCATTCAAAATTAGAAAAATCTTAGTCAAAATAACACTTAATTACGCTAAAAAAAATATTCAATAATAATTCTATTCTAAACTTTCATTTTATTACTATTTTTAATTATCTTAAATTAACTATTTTTTGAGTCAGATGCTAATATACACGTTGTATAATTTTTTTAAAAAATATAAAATTACTGTCAATGTTAAAATACTTTAATTTAATATTATTTTTAGGGTTATTGTCATCTAAAATCAGAATTAAAATAAGAAAAAAAAAATAAGCATTTTTTTTGGCTGATTTTCTGTAATTTTTGACATTTTTCAAAGTATTTTGTTATTTTTGGTCTGATTTATTTTGAATTATGACTGCATTTGTGGGCTATTTATTTCTTGTGGAAAACTCCACGCACGATTAAAACCACTTTCTGCATTATATGAAAATTCATTTTTATTTTAAAACAAGATAAAAATTAAAAGAAAAAAAAATTGAGTCTCTTATTTAATTTTTTACATAAATTAAATGCATTTTTGTTTCAAATTCAGCTCCCTTCCTGGCTTCTCTTCTACTCTACTATTTTTCTTTCTCCATCTAAACTCCTTTAAGAATTTATTTGATTATAAATTAAGAAATTAAAACTATTAAAATGGATGTCTAAGATAGCTGCCAAATAGAGTCTTGTTGTTAAGATAAACCCATCTATTCGATTGAAATTGATTCACAGTTAAAAATCAATTTTAATATTAATCATTCATGTTTTAAATATAAAATTAGGGCCCATAGTTCACCTAGGAGTCTAATGAACGGGTTCAACTTAACAGAATCTATGAAAATAAATTTACTAACATATTAAAGGTATGTATTTTTTAAATAGTTTTTAGTTACCTAATAATAAAAGCATTTTTCTTAAAAAATTATTTTGTTTTAAATATGAATTTTCATAACATTCAAATAAAAGGGCAATTCAAATTGGTAATATCATGATATTAAAACGGCAATTTTAAATTACAAATGCCTGAATTATAATTTAAATGTATAGCTATCAGGTTATACGGCGATATCTTATTGTTATATCAAACATTATTATATTATTATGAAAATTTTCTTCATTATATCAAATGTTACTAGAGTATTATGAAATTTCTCTTTAATAAAATCATCTTCTTGAATGTCACTTAATCATACGTGAAAGTGTTCTTTTAATAATAGCAATTCTACCATAATATATTATTCAACAATCAAATATCTTGACTCATGCAATAAATTTGGATTTGTCAATTACCGAAAAATGCTGTGGATTTTAATTGATGAGGAATTCAGTGCCGTAGATCTGATGATCACGACTAATGAAGGTAAAAGTTGTTTACCAGAGATGGTAAACCTACAAATTTCAATAGGCAAAAGGAAGGAGAAATTTCTGGATGCGATTGAGAATGCAAATTGATCTGCGAATTTTGACAATTTTTGTTATTACGTAAATAAATCTCTACTTATAAAATAAAATTATGTATATAAAAGTTTCGATTAAAATCAGAATGGGGCAAAATCAACGGCCCGTATTGAATAAAATGTCACTAAATTAACAACCAAAAATATTAAAAATAAAAGGCTTGTCGTCCTAAAAGCCCTCCAATAGGTGGGAAAAAAGCTAACTTAACCAAGAGAATGACAAAAAATGCAACAAAATAATCCACGTGTTTTGATAGAACTCATTCATATATTTAGAGTGTTTTACTGATAAGAAATCTCAAATTAAATGAATAATTGTATCACATTAATCTAGATTATATTTATTAAAAGGCATTAATTTTCATAATTTTAGATAAAATAAATCAGAACTATAAATATAATTTTAGTGATCTGATTTTTCTCACACATCCATGTGGGCACACTTTAAGCTACCTCCATCTAACACTACAAGTGATAGATTTAACTTTGGTGTCTCGTGGAAGATTAGGACTCAGTGTTATCAAATTGGATAAATAGTTAGTTAGGGTCCCAAAGGGCGCCATGAATTCGGCCAGAGAAAAATGTTGTTCCCTTTACCTATAGCATGGTGAAAAAAAGGTCTTAAATGAATCAATAAATTAGTGATTTTGCCAAAGCCCACAATATTGATTGTGAAATCTCAATTGTATAGATATACTGATATCTAAAATAGTATCGCCTGATTTAGTTTACCCAAACAAATTTATCAATACTACTAAAATCACTAACAATTTATCTATCTCAAATAGCTTTATTCTAGGCATGCATTTTCCTAATTCTAAGGTTCCTTTCATCTCTAGTTCAGCACACACCTTCTTTTACCACATTGATAGAGAATTTGTTATTGTCTGCCCGTGCTATAGGAAATGATGGATAATATCCTTATTGTCTTTCAAAATAATTTTAGAAAAAAAAAATGTAAGATCAATAGAAGTTGATATTAAATAAGATAGATGATATAAAGTAAAGTATATTTTCAAACATAAGTCATCTATTCTTTTATAACATCACACGACCCGAAATCTTATTAATAAAGACTTAACAGTTAAAAGTAGAGAGATAATTTAATATAAATGATATAACTAAATATTTGACAATAAGTAAACCCATTATAAAGTTAATAATCTCTAAAATATCATCCAAAATATCCTGATCGTTAAAATATATAAGATATTACCTTTTCTTTATGTTTGAAATGAGATTGAAAAGTATAGAGGCCAATATATGGTTAGTATCATAAAATAATGTAAAATCATTTGTAAAAGTCATTATTATAACTTGCGTATTTCTACATCTATGGTGATATTTGAATTTAGAATTGCTCAACATTCTAACTTTGATCATGCTGACCAAGACTTCCAACCATATAACAAAAAAGATAGGATGAAAGAAAGTCACCTTGACTGAGATCCCTTCCCCACTTTAAGGACCCAATGGAGACACCATTAATTGATATGGAAAACATTGTACTGGTTAAGCATTGTTCAATTCATTCGTCAAAATTGAATGAAAATCTCATGGGCTACGACGAAGGCAGGACAAAATCTTATTCAATTGAATCATAAATTTTTATAATATTGACATTTATCTTACACAGGTTAATAATTTTATTTAAGTGATATTTATAAAATAATTCTTATGTAAGTAAAATATTATCACATATATATCTTCCCTCCATAAAAGCTATTAAGCACAAACCCAGTATCAACTTCAAGGAGTTCTTTAACCAAATTGTAATAATTTTTAAAATAATCTTATAAATAATATTACAGTATCATATAAAATTGAATTCAAAAACTTTAAATGGGGATCCAACCTTAGGTTTGAGACAAATTGTGGTAGCAATAATCTGCTTAATGATATGCCCACATTATTATTATTATTATTATTATTATTATTATTATTATTATTATTATTTTATTTTCTCAATTTGTTCGGATTGCCGCTTCACAGATTCAAACTTGACCCTTGACAAAATAGTATTATGGATGATAGATAAATGTTTTTTTTTTTCATGTAAGGGACCAACACATTAATTATTAGATGTAATATTCATAAGCTATTTTCAGAAAAATAAACAATATTATATTTGCTTGTATTTTTTTATTAATAAATATTAGCCCATAATAATAAATGATATAATTTTATTAAAGAAAACCTAATCCACCCACCCATTGGTTTTATTTAATCCCATTTATATCAGAATAAATAATTCTACAGAAATCTTTTATGCAACTTTTTGATTTTTCTTTCACGTGCATTCTAATAGTCTTTCCATCTCCCCAATCTTGTTAGTATTCCTTGTTAGCTACAACTTTATATGCCTAACATGCTTTCATATTATTAATTCTTTAAGAATTCTCAATTTTTAGAGGAAGTGACATCAGCTCTATTTATTTATGGTCGTTGCATTCTAGTGGCTTGATTTTTCATCCCAAAAATTCAATTTTCTATGTATGTGTGTGTGTGTAGGCATTTGATGTGTAACTATTTATTTTTAAAAATATGTATATAATACTTAGAAAAATGAAATATGTACTTCCTAAAACATAAACAAGTCCAAAATTTAATTTATATATATATTTACTAAATGTTTAAAAATATTATATGTACATATTTTTATAGTTCTGTCATACAATTTATTGACAATCACTTCAAGGATCTGTTCATGGGTTTTCTTCTGGATGTGTTAATATGGACATAGTTTAATTTATCATTAAATAAATGTAACTTTTTTTCTTTTATAGATGGCACCATAAATTTCACTTGAAATATATGCCTAACTAAGATTTTGAATAATAACATAGCAAAAGCTCATTTTTAATGATTATGTGACTAGAAATATATAGAGGTAGCTATGTCACCATTTTCCTTCACTCTCATCACTATTTGAATCAACTTGGGGATCCACCTTCTCTATAAATAATAATAATAATAATAATAATAATAATAATAATAATAAAATTTTTATTTTTTTATCTATACTATTATATTTAAAAATTTTAACAATTAAAATTTAAATATTAAATAATATAATTTAAAATAATTATTTTTTTAAAAAAATATTTTTATATACTGATTATTAAATTTTTACCTAATGGTTTCATTAAGACAAGTAAGGTCTCCATTTTCCTGTTTGAATCCCAAACATTGAATTATTCTAATGTTAATAAATGTTGAATTTTTATCTATTGGTTCCTATAAACATGCATTCAATTTAGTAAGATTTTTAAGGCAAATATGTAGTTAATATTTTTCTAATTCTTTGTCCTACCAACCATCGGAAAAATTACACAGTATATGAATAATCTGATATCACTTTGACGTTTCAAATAATTATTTAAAAAAAAAATATTTTTTTTTTCAAAAATAGATCTCTGAAAAATTGTCAAAAAAAGAAAAAAAAAAGAGAATATTTATCGGCTGAACTTTATTTTGTGTGAAGAAACAAAAACAAACAATCTAGCGTGTGATATGCTTATTTATTTATTTTGTGTGTTTTACGCTTATTTGAAGTAACAAAAATATGTATATAAATATATTATTATATAATTTATAATAAAAATAATATAAATATAAAATTGAATATATCTTTATTATTTATAAAATAACACAAAATTTAACATCTCTTTCTCTTCCTCACATCTACGTCACTCCAAGCATTTGCATGATATTGGCTTCACAATACAAACTTATATTTAAAACATAAAATAATAAATGTCTAACTTCAACAAGCCCTTCTATGTTGTACAAATTAAGTAATTTAATTCCTCCATAGTCCATAAACAAATTCTCTCCATAAAAAACCAACGGGGTCCACCTAGAGAAATAGTTGTGGAAAATATTATAAATCTCGGTCAATCTTTGAGGCCGTATATTCAGTCCAATATTGTTGGAGATGACGAGTTAATTTTTCTTTGTGTTGAACAATCGGTATTAAAATACACTCCTTAGTTTTTTTTTTTTTCATTTCAACCGCATCACTTTGGGCAGTAAGTTCCCATGATACTCGGAAGTATCGAACCTGAGTAGTGATTTGATGTGACCTTGGCCGCCTGTTACTTGGGTAGCAATTGGACGTTTTATTAGGAACTGGATAACCTACTCGTCAAACCCTGCTTGGATTTATTGTATTTTTGGACCCTAAAGGCTCTCGGAACCTTTTCCATTGAAATTGGCATGGCATACCACTAGCATGTCATAACAAAGGTGCACCTGGTTCGGACTTATGTGGGGCAAGGGCGCCAATCACGCACTTAAGATTATTTTTTGACTATCTTTTTGGGGGCTATTCAATATGATGGACTGTGTTCGTCTCATGAACCTCCACTCCTGGTGTGCATTTGCATGAAATCACGTAAATCCCACCATCATTTTTGTTTAATATATTGTCATGGAACATATATGATCTGATATTTGGGCATTAGTGGCCTTATCCGCAATGGAATTGTGCTATTTTATGGTTTGAATGCATCGAAAGATAGCATGCGCATAGACACTGCCTCCAAAATTATTATTACAATCTCCGTCTATTTCATTTAAAGGAAATATAACAAATCTATTTTTGACTATAATCCATCCTGTTCGAGGAGACAAATCATCAAACACCATTTTGTCCTTTTTTTTTTGGAATTTTTTTTTATTTTTCAGAGAATTTGTTTAGATTTTAAAAAGTATAAATAATAAAAAATTAATAAGAAGAACATAAAAATGAGAGAAAATAAAAGGAAAACTATTTTCATTAAATATAAACATTTAAATTCACATTTTTTATCATATTTTTTTCTTATAGTTTTATGAAAATTAAAACATTAAAAATATATATTTTTTAAATTTTTTTAAAATTTAAATAAGTCCTAAATGTTATAAATATTACAAGTTCCTCTACTTCACAAGAGGTGGTCATCGTCAGCCCGGTTAGCTAAAGGGGATTCTGTCCTACAGTAATTTGGTGTTTTCCTTCTTAAACATAACAACACAAGCCCACCGAAGTAACAAAGATATAATAAAATAAAGGATCAATTTATCTAAAAAAAAATAAATGGGCAAATTGATATTTAATTTTATTTTAATTTTTTATTATAATAATAAATTTTATTTATTCTATGATATAAAATTAATCCATGCTAACAAATTACAATATTAAATTCTAAATTTTGCAAATGATCAACGACAAAGCGAACACAAACACAAACACAAAAGCTGTCTGCATGATATCTTATCATATAAGCTTTTTCCTTCCTTACTTTTGGATGCCTCTTTTTTCTACATCTTTTATCCTTATCTAATATTTGTTGTAACTTTATTATAATTATTTATATTTATATTATTTTAATAGAGATGTGATTTATTTTTTTCACAAATATTATTTTAAACAATTTTAATAATACTATTTACTTTCAAAAAAAAAAAAAAAAAAAGCGAGGCTGAAGTTCCATTTGCTAGATGCCAGCAATTTTACGACAGAGCAGCGAAGTCTATCGTCTCCTCACGTTGTCGGTTTAGGGCAGCGGGGGTAGGTAAGTTCTAGAAGGTCATTCTGTTCTCAACCCAATTGTGCGATGGGCCCACTTGGACCTCAAAGTCATCAGCCCACCAACTCCCACGTCGTGGAACTATTACACGTATACAACCAAAACAACCCACCATGTCACGGCGGCGAAACAAAAATAATAATAACAGAGAGAGAGAGAGATAGAGAGAGAGAGGGAGAGAGAGACGCCAGAGGTACATTTTATTTAATTAATAAAAACATCAGATTTTTATAAAATTTTTTATTTTATAATAAGAAATTTAAAATAAATAATATATTCAAATCAATATTTAATTTTTTAAATAATTTGAGATTATTTTTTTAGTTAACCTGATACGTCCCTAGATCTGAGTTATTGTACCGATTAGAAAATTACTCGATTTTTTATGTCGGATCGAATTGGAATCAATCTAGTTCCCATCTTTTCAAACCTGAAAGCTGTGCAATACAATTGAAAATAAGAAATCAAATGATTGATATGATTCGCTTTTTTATATATACTCTGATATTCAAATTAGATATTTTTTCTAGATAATAGAAAGATGCGAGTATGTAAGGAGATGTATGGATGCATGTAATAGGAGATTGAGTATTTGCGTGCGTTTGACTAAATAGCGATTTACAAATGTGCCCGATTGAATGACGGTTTAGAGGTATACCCGACTGAGAAATTGCTACTGTGCAGAGGACAGCTGTTAGTTTCGAAAGAGAGGGCTTTTAGATGAACTAGAGGGTAGTCTTCCCAGATGGATTGGGCAGGGCTCCTTCTAGGATGACTAGGAAGTAGGACTCCTAAATAGACTGTGCAGGCCTTCATTTGGAATGATTGGTTAGCAAGACTCCTAAATGGATTGGGCAGGCCTCCTCCTAGAAGAACTAGTGAGCAAGACTCCTAAACAAAGGATATTCCTTGAACAAAGGGCGCCGCCTGATTTGAGGGAATCTCTTGGATCGAGGTAGGGCTTCTTAAGTGGAGGGTTGGACTCCTCGAACGACGTTTCCTGGATAGAAAGTAAGGTCTCTTGGATGGAGGAATGGACTCTTCCATTTTTTATTTGTTTCTTAGAGCTCTATTCTTTAGATTCTCTCTTATCCCCCCCACTTGTGAGAGTAAACGAATATTTATAGTATTTATACCATTGGGCATCAAGATTGATAGAAGTCTATCTATGTGGATTTGACAATTTACCACAGGGATCGTGGGTATCGATTATGATAACCCTCCTCAGTCAAGAGGATTCCATATGATCATGGGAAGTACATGGTATAACAGTTGTCATTTTGAAAAGGATCGTGCAATTTATTAGTGAATATTTTCAAAATACATGTTAAGTTTATATTGACAAATTATATTAAATTTTCTCAGCGTGCAGAAAAATGGTCGTGGACAATCCTAAAGAGGCCATTTATGGCAAGCTATTAGGCGACACATGTCTCGATTTTGTGCAATCTTCGAACCTTGGGCCACGGGGGCCTTCTCCTTAGTTGCGACTTTTAGACAGCATTTTTATTGTAGATTTCAGTATCTGAGTTGGTCTATGGGCGGTAGACCCATCATATCCTGATGTGATCTCTATATTTATGTAGTGTTATTGAATTTTATATATTAAGAATTCTTTATATTTCTTTCAAAGTAACAATTCATGATTAAAAAAAAATTACATCATAAAGCTTCCTTCAACTCAAACAAAAAATTGTTCCTCATAATTAAAACAAAAATCATACATTATTGCCCACACATATGATGCGTAATATGTCATTTATAAGGTAAAATATTTAAATTTTTATTTATATAAATATCATTTTTTTATAAAAGATTAAATCAGTTAAAAATAAGTTTTTTATTAAAATATAACAAACATATAAAAAATTATAATATTTATTTATTTTAATAAATTATTATTTATGTGCCATATCATATAAAATAATTCTAATATTTTTAATACACAAAATTCTCATATCATACGCTATAGGATAGAATCAAATTTATATAGATTTAATACATCTTAGAAACATTTCAAAATATTATAAACTGATACAAGGCAAATATTCTATCATAATGTATCTAAAGAACTTGTAACATATTGCCTTAGTAAATGCTAATAACAAATTTTGGGGGTTTATTGCGAACGCAGGGCAGCTGCGACGCTGACGGGAGCCATCAGATTCATCAACCGATGGCTCCAATTTAAAAAAAAAAAAGAAATCATAAAAATAAAAAAAATATTAATTTTTTTTAAATCAAATATAAAAAAAATATATAAAAACATAAAAAAAAATAACTAAAAATATTTTTTTTATATAGAAAATGTGGTCGTTGGATTTTTCAATCCAACGACCACGTCAGCGTTGCAGGGAGCTGTGATGCGTATCAACGTCGCAGCGCCCCTAAATTTGTTTTTTACTTTTCACCGTACTTCTCCAAATTTATTCATTTGATCAATATTTAATAATTAAAATCTAAATATAAAAAAAATATAAAATATATTTATATTATAAATTTTTTATAATATTAACATCTATATAATATTAAATCTAATATATTAATTATTTTATAAAAAAAATTATAAGACATTATTTAATATTTAAATATAGACTATTAAATTTTTTTTTCTATAAAATTGTTTAGATAAAAAAAAAAAAAAGCCCTACTCCTTTAAAAAAGAAACAAAATCTCTGAACCTAGACATTTTGATTTTTTCCAAATCAATCACCACCGTTGAATATACACTTCCAAATATTTGTATATATATATCCAGATGAATGGAACTGAAATGTTCCCGTAGAGACAGCGCCGTGGAGTTTGGTCATATTGGTTTGATTTGATATTATCTTAAATTGAGCTTTAAATTAAAAAATGAGGCCGACATTGTAATTAAAAAAAAAAAAAAACAGCTTCTCTCACTATATAAGTTGAATATATAAATATATTTTGATATTTAATTTAATTCGATGTAATATATTATTGGAATAAAAATAGCATTAAATCATCTTTTTGATAAAATTATCTCACATAATGTAATATATTATAGCTTTGTATTTTTTTTTATTGTAGTTAATCAGAAAAATTATTTTTTTCATGAGTCTCATATTTGATAAAAAAAGCATTTAAATCGTTAA
Organism: Nepenthes gracilis; assembly: GCA_033239525.1. NCBI lineage: Eukaryota > Viridiplantae > Streptophyta > Magnoliopsida > Caryophyllales > Nepenthaceae > Nepenthes > Nepenthes gracilis. The sequence continues at coordinate 3,730,889 of BSYO01000009.1, forward strand.
AAAAACTGCTCGGTTAGTGAAAATATTAATTAACAGTTAAATAAATCCAATAAGGCTGAAGCCAATATCTTCTTCACTCAGAAAATAATAAGAGTTTCATTGTTTAAATAAAAAAAAAAAATCATCAGACTTTTAATTAAATAACATCCAACAGGTATAATTTAAAATAATTTTAAACAAATTTAATTAGGAAATATAAGTGAAGATAGATTGTTGTGATTTAAAGAAGGATTATGTCCTTCAATCTTGTTAAAGGAGTGATTATGAGATTTTATTTTTTAAAGAGATTAAAAATATTATTTTTTAGATTTTGACCTTTTGCTTTTAAGTAGATAATTATAATATAATTATTTTTTTAAAAAATAATTAATTAATTAAAAATAATTATTAAATTATAATTATTTATTTAAAAATAAATAATCTAAATTTTAACAATAATCTGCTTAATCTTTTTTAAGAGATAGAGGCCTACTTATTTGATAAAAATTGGACTACTAATTTAAACCATAATAAAATAATTGATGACACACAATAAATAAATAATAATTATAAGTAATAATAAATATCCAATTTTATATTAAAAACTCCATTTTAGAATGAGCGAGAAAAATTATTGGACTATAAGTCTGAAATATCTATTATACAATATGCATTCAGTTATACAAATTTTAATAAATACGATAACACAATATCTTATAATAAATGAATAGGTCCGAATAATAATAAGTACATGACGAAAAAAAAATTAGGCTGAAAAAATATTCTTCTCAACTTTAAGAATAATATATCCAAAATCAATGAAAATTAAAGTACAATTTAAAATTTAATAGGATATTTAAATCTTTTTTTTTTTTTTTCTCTTTCTTTCTATTTTTTTCTCATAATGTTGACACTCCAAAGTCTCAAAAATTGTAAAGTAATTAATCCAAAATCATGTCAGAAGTATTTATATTAGAACTAGCGCACAAACACCCATCGTGCTCGGGGCCATTGTAATTTACGTACAAGTGCCTTATTGAGCACATATTAGCACCAATCAATAGAAAAATTATGCTCTTGTGTCCTTCATGTGTTTTTTGGATGGTTTTCAATCCAAAATCAACGCATACGTAATAATCAAGTGTCCATTGTGACACATTGTAATTTTTTTAAATCAGTACAATATACATATAGTTTCAAGTCACTGAACTATATATTAAATAGATATAAAATCTATATAAAAATAACTCATAACTTAATAATATTTGATTGAATGAGAGCATCCAAATTCATAAATTGACTTTGAGAAGTTAGCGGCCGTCAAATTATGACCAGATTTGGATCTCCAAAGTCTTGTGCCGGTTAGATGGAAATTCGATTAGCAGGTTTTGACTTTGAATTAACGATTTTTTACGTCACGAATGCGTTTCAACTCGACCCATGCGCAGGGCATTGATGCGGCTTGAGACCCCGAGGAATATTCCGAAAGAAAGAGACCGTGATCTTCTCGGTAGAAATCGGAAATGGACTTCCGAATCTTCAGTTTCCATTACGTCTGGAAGACGTCACATTATTGATCTGTTACGGTGACAGATAGGTTTTCTTTTTTAAAAAAAAAAATTAAATATTATATAATATTTTTGATTAATTTGATATTATTTTTTAATCTCGATGAACTATTAAAAAATACATGGTCGTTAACCTTGGATAAGAAAGTTCAATATGAACGTTGTAGAGAGACACTGCTTTGCCAAGTCCGAAATTGGAGAAATCAAAGATATTACATAAAAAATCCACAGTGGCCTTAACATTCACATATGACAGGTTATTTGGGTTTAGGTCAAGCAGGCCATAATATTATTATTAGGTCACTGTTTGAGGCTGAAATTTAGTACTTAGACTTAATAAATTGTGCCGGCTGAACTATTGATAAAATTATTGCAATAATGTTAAAGTTAGTTACTTAGATTTAGATTAAATTAGGGAATTAATTTAATTGATAGAAATTATTAGTTAGGCCGATGGGCTTGGTGAACTTGTGGATAATTAGGAGTTGGATCAAGTGTTAGAATTAATTGGTGAAAATTCTTGCTCTGATGTTATTATTTATTGCTAGATCATATATTTTTGGGCCCTAGACTTGAGATTTGATTTGTCATATTTGGGGATGAGTCTTTTAAAGATCTTGGTAAATTATTCTTGGTTAAATTATAAAACCTTTGTTAAAAAACCAACTACTAGTAGGCTATGTTAAATTTTTTTAAAAAAGGATAAATTGTAAGGAGTTTATTAAATTATATTAGGCAGGTATGCATATAAATTAAATAAGAATAATGTCAAATAGTGGGTGTAATCTTGACTATTTTGGAACTTAAATTATCAAATTTTAAGAGTCAAAGATTAATACAATAATGTTGGTTAGGGATAGCATTTTGATTTGAGGGCTTGGTTACAATCACTTCCACCTAGTCACTAGTCCGCCGTCCCCTTTGTGTCCATCTTTGTTGCCAATGGTTAAGTTTTTAGCTTAATACTTGATAGTCAAATTTGGTTAATTAGCTTGTTTAAATATAATTAACTATTATAGAGATTTTTAACAGATTAATTTAATTACATTTTATGAGATTATTTCTTGAAGATTTTACATGATTATAGTCTTTCAAATTTGTTAACCATTTGAGGGTTTAAAATAAATGGTTCAACCACTTAGAGTTAATTTATTCTTAATTGTCCCTTTTCTCTTAACCTATAGCATATAGTTATTTTATTAGCTCATTATAATGTGCTAATTGGCTGGTTAATATGTTTTATCAAGTTAATATTAGAACATTAGAATAATAATTTAATATTTGAATGGATGGCATCTTGGCCATTAAAGATTAAATTAGGATAAGTTCATTATTTACATAAAGAAAATAAGTGGTCAAGACTTAGCCAGCAAAGGTGGTTGGGGGTTAACTCAACCCTAGTATCTTGGTTGCACAAAGTGAGGAAAATATTTAACCATCTCATCCTCTTTGGAATCCTAAGGAGGGAATTCACAAACTTCCTTCCTTTCACCCTCTTTTCTACTTAGACTCTTTGAGCCACTTATGGTCACACCATTTGGTCATTTTGTCCAAGTGGAGTATGAAGAGGAGAGGAGTTGGTTGAAAAGGTGATATGTGAGAAAGAAGAATAAGAGAAAGGGCATTTAACTTTTGAGGTTAAGTGGACTTATAACCTTCTTTTTTTTTATCTATAATTTGATCCATATTATTATTTTTTAATTTTAACTACAAAGAATCATAGATATATAATAGAATAGAATTTATGATTAATTAAAATAATTTTTATGAAGCTAATATATCAAAAATATACGTCATTTGAAGCGACGTTCAAATGTTACTACTTCACATAGAAGTGTGCGAGTATTGTTGAGTACTAACCATGTTGTTACACTTATGTGTTTTTTAATTGGGTCTTCTCGATAATATGTTATAATTATTTATTGTTATATATATTTTAGATATATTAGATGGTAGTATAAACATTCGTAAATCTATATTTATTTTTATGCATGATCGGAGATCCAAAACAGAAATTTATATTTGACTTTTTGAAAGCCATTTGAATACTTTTTGAAATTCAAGTTTCAGCAAATAGATTCAATAATTCAGCGAAGAAGTAAAAGTTAAATCTTCATGAAAATAACTAAATTTGTTTCTAAATAGTTATTTTTATAATAAGAAAAATAATATATATAAGGATATTTAGAAAAGACATTTTTTGGTGACATTTGAAAAACTCGGGAGGATAGTCGCTAAAACCTCCTGTTTAAATACCCAAGGGGCAAAATCATGTCCATGAAAATTAAATCATAGGTTTTGAGATTAAGGATCATGATTTTAATCTTATCTTATGATCCCTAAAAAATGTTTTGTAGGCCTTAGTAAGGGTGATACCTTCCGTTGGGCACTTGAACACTAGTTTGATTTCTCTTTCTTTGTTTTTTTTTTAAAAATGAAGAGAAAAACCGTTAGAACATTGTAGGCGTAGTAGGTTCGATTTTCTCAAATGGAGCAAGATTAAAGAGTAAGAAGAATATAGAATGACTTGTCAAACCATGTAAAAAACATAATATTTTATTGTAAAAAATCATTGATTTTTGCCCGTTGCCACAGTGCTCGAAGTGCGGCTCGATAATGTATAAAAATATTAAAGTATCTCTACTAATAGAGTCTACAAAATCTTAATATAGTTTTGGGCTATTTTTGATATATATTTTAGGTCCAATGAAGCGGGCCAGTTGATCCGGAATGAGCCCACTTGTGTTGATTAATTTTCAGGTTGGACCCAACACTAAAAAAATTATTGACAATCATATTAAAAATGATATTTTTAAGATTTGAATACCTTTTAAATGCGAAATGAAAATAGATTTTATAAATTCAAGTGCAGTGATTGATTTTTCATGAAAATAACTAAATGAATAGTTACTTTTAGTGATGGGAAAAATAACGTGATTTATTTAGATCTTATTTTCTTAGAGATTTGAGGTTGGGAGGATAGTAGCTAGGCCACTGTCTGAATACCAAAGGGGCAAATTCGTGTCCATGCTTTAAACCATAGGTTTTGAGATTGAGGATCATGATTTTAATCTTAGATAGAGTATTAAAAGATGTTTTGTAGGCGTTAGTAAAAGGTGACCATGTTAGGGTACCGAGCACTAGTATTGATTTCTTATTTTTTTTCTTATTTTTAAAATTTCATCGGTGTAACCTTTCGAATCATATAAATATATTTTTTGATACTTTATAATTAAGTAAAAGAGAGTGTATAAAAATATTAAAGTATTTAGAATAATGGAATCTACAAAATCTTAATATAGCATATATTTTTTTGATATCTATTCCATGTCCAATGATAGAGGCCACTTGATTAATTTTGAGGTTGGATAATTATAATTTTTTGACTATCATATTAAGATAATATCTATGATGTTATAAATGAAGTGCATCATAATAATATGAATATGCATTTAGGAGAATTATAGGGATAATAAGAATTCCATAAGGATGTCAAATTCTCGAGGTACTTATTTAATCAATAAACGTGTAAATCTGTGACCTTTGGTTACAATTAAAAATTAATATCTATGAAAATTTATTAAAATTTGTTGGGATTCAAGAGATATTATTCGAGATGTCAATATTATTCATAAAGTTAACATCATAGATATCATTTATTGATATTATTTATTGAGCTGCTTTGCTTATTTATTTATTTATTGATATTGTTTATATTAATGCTTATTAATATATGGGGATGATTATTGTTTCGATATATTATATATTATTTTAAAACTTATTTTAATAAATGAGTTTCCTAGATAATTTTAATTTTTATTGTTATTAATTTAAGTCAAAGTTACTTGTTGAACTATTAATTTATCTCTACTATTTTTTTGTTTCTTTCAGAGTAGTGTATGAACAATTCTAGAGTTGAAGTAAGAGTCGTGGACTTTTGGAGCTTAGTTCGAGTTTTTTTTATTTATTTCATATTTTAGATATATAATCATATACTTGGTGTTTATTTTACTAGTTTTAGGGTTATGTTTTCCCCATGAGTTCTTAAATATGCCAAATATTTCAAACCTTAAATGTTGCTTTCATTATTTATGTTATAAGATGATTGTTTTGAGATTTATATGTTTTTGCACAGTCAAATTTGGAAAACAATCATCTGTTAGGTCTAGTTTGTCACAGTAGGCATCCTAGGGTTTTGATCATGGGATTTATATAGTAGCTGAGGGTTCCTGCTCTGCAAAAATGTGAAGCAGAAACAGTATTGTGAAATCGCGGCCGTTAATGCAAAATCTAAAGCTTCCAATTTTCTTTTGTTTTAATTTATTTTTTACATTTAAAAATTTTAAAAATTTCACGGCCTTTAGATTTTACACCAACAGCTGTAATTTTATGCCACTACTTCTATTCCACGTTTTTACTGAGCAGAAACCCTTACCTCATTTATATAGTGTCAAAGGGAGTTCAGAGTATTATCATAAGTAGATTGCAGAAGATACAATAGCCATGGATTATATAGCACATACTATTTTTGCTAGCAAACTATGAGAAAATTACTATATTAATTGATAATTGATTTTGTTAAGTGTTTCCACAGATATTTTTTGATTTATTTTTGTGGGATAATTCTATTAATTTGGTTAGGTTGTCCCTTTTTTTTTTTTTTTTATCCTGCCCGCTCATATGATAAAAAAATTAATCATGTACATAATAATTTTATTGATTTATACAACTTTACCTATTTGAAAAAATATATATAATTGGTTAGAAAGGTATTTTGGAATCAAATTATTGCTGCTTGAATGCGGTATGTTTAATTCTACGTGCTAATAATGGGCTTCTTTAATCGAAAATTTTGTCAACTGATAACAATTTATTCCTATTCTTTGACTTTTAATAAGAAATAATAAATCATATGATTAAAGCTGTTGGGCACTAATTAAATTCGATCGATGTATTCTTGGGACATGTGTGACACCCCACTAAGTTATCAGTGATTAAACTCGTACAAGATTTAAGCCCACTTCATTAAAGTGCCATATGATATACCCAGTTGGCATAAATTACAAAATATTTATTTGAATGATAAAGTTATTTTTTATTATATAGAGAGAAATAATTTAAAAAATAGCATATAAAATTAAAATGATTATATTTGAATCAACATGAGTAGAATTTGATCTCATATTCTTTACAATAATATTGAAAGAATATTACTAACTAAACAAGTCTTTTTTTATTTAAGCTTGATTTAATTATTATTATTATTATTATTATTATTATTATCACAAATAGATTAGAATTAAGTCTTATTTTCTTAGTTTTAATTCGTTTGGTAAAACCTTACCGATTTACATATTAATTTGTTTATGTATAAGTACACGGAGTTTAAATTAGAGTGTAAGTATTTTTTTTTTTTTTACTTACATACAAGTTTTAAGGTTAATTTATTTGTCAAATGAAACTTATAAATGAATCAAACTAACATTTTAAACAAATCTATAATTAAGATTTTAAACAAATTTACATGTAAGTTTATAAATAAACTTATTATTGACCATCTAAATGAATCATTTATGAGCATATAAATGAATTTGTTACTAATCTCATAAAAAAAACTGGTCAAGCATTTCTAAACCAAAATGAATCAACCCCCATTAGGTCCATGCTTTGCTTATTTATTGAATGACTTAAAAATTAAGCTCATCAAACAAGCTTAAATAAACCTTCAATGAGCTGAATCACCCAACAATTTAGCTTATTAACAGTCATTTAACCAAGTGTCTTTTATACAACTGTCATGAAGCACGCATAAGCTTACCCCTTAACTGTGATTAATCAACGATAATAAAGATTAGTGAAATAGAGTAAATGTCAAACTTAATCATTACAAAAAAATAAAGCCAAATCATATACGATAGTGATTAGAATGCTGGGGTACAGATGGCCGATGCCGCGCCTCATAAATCACTCGCGAACCATGGCAGACAACCCTTTCATCTCGGAACCTCACAGCCACATCAACGTGTCTGCGCGCGAAGGGAAGCGAGATTATCGCAAATGCCAAACCAATGAGAAAATATACATATAATGAGAGTTTCATATCGTTTTATATTATTACTGCGTAAATGATTTATAATTTCTTTAAAAAATATGTGATAATTTAATTAGTTATTAAAATATACACTGATTATATATTATTAAGAAACTGATTAACTTTACGGAGTAATATTATTTTATAATACTTGAAAAATTGCATGACGTGTATAAAATTTGTGGATGATTTGCATGCAGGGGTGGCTGAAGTTGATATCAAACGCTTAAAGTGGGATACAGATGGCCAATGCAGCACCGCATAAAGTAACGAGTGAAGATAAATTTATCCTTAGAATATAAAAAAAGTTAAAATAAAAATAAATATATTAGAATATTTAATTAATCTTAACACATCACCGGCTTTAAAATAATCACAACCATTAATAAAACCTTTATAAAAACTTTATATTTAAAAAGGGTATGACAAAACCATATTGCCATTGAAACGGGAATTTTACTTCTCTTAATTAAAAGTAGGACCTTACTTTTTAAATATGATTATTGGATCAAAGTCCAATAATTAGTATTTTGAAATTAAAAATACATAAAATATGTTTATATATTTAAAATTTTTTATGATATTAACATCTATCATTTTAAAAAATAATATAATATTTCTTAATATAAACTATATAATATTATTTTATGTATACAAAATAACAAGGATGGCCCCTTGACTCAATAAAACTATGATAAGAGTAGAAAAAAAACACATAATAGAAAAATCCAAGCTATAATATATATATATATATATATAATTCGGGATAGGCCGGGCCAAATAGAACACTTTTATTATTGATCATATTAAGTTTAAAAATTAATCTGATAGAATTTTATAACTATGTATATATATATATATATATGTATGTATGTATAATACTTTTATACCTTACTCAAATTCTATAAATTTTATATTAGTTAAATCTTGTCAATTAACTTACCATAAATAAATAAATAAATAAATCATGATAATTAAATAATTTGATTTTAATTATGTTTAACTATAGATGCTAAAAATTATAGGTAATTATATTAAAATAAATTATTATGTTATATAACAAACGAGTTAGATCATCTTTTGGCTTCTTAAATTATTATAATGGTGTTTTTAAAATATTTATATTGGATTTAGAAAATACGGAGGAAAGAAACATGTTGAAAGATATTGATTTTTGATGATATAATATTTTTGTAAAATTTTATTAACATATTTAAATTTCAAGAAAATGTAAAATTGAAAATAGGAAGAAAAAATATCACTATTGTTTGTAGATTCAACTCTTTTACGGTGACATGAGATTTTTGTTGCAAAGGGATTTTATGTAATGTTGTTAATTTTTAAATTAATTATTATAATTTAATTATTTTAAAATAATTAATTTTAATATTTTAAAAATAATAATTAAATTATATTTTCATGTTTATAAAAGATAAAACCCTTCCAGGAGAATCTATAAGTTGAACCCGTCTCATTTAGTGGGCTGATTAGTTGGGCCTACAAATCAGGGCCATATGATTAGGCCCAAATACTGTAATTTTCCTTTCTTATTTTTCGGCAGACAAGGGGTTTTGTTACGTTCCTCATGACATTTAAAATCGGTTGTTACTTTAAAATCTATTTTTATCATATAAAAAAAAATTAAAATTAAAATAATATCTTAATTTTTATAGCCTATAATGATTTTGACTATTAAAAAAAATTTAAAAATTCTAGTATTCAGAATAGCCATAAAAATATATAAAAACTTTATGATAGAGATTTTAAGATATAAAAAATTATATATATTATTTTTTATAAAATTTGTATAACATTAACATTTATTATATATTTAACCTAATAATTACAAAATTTTAAAAATCATTTACATAACTTTTTGAACTTTCAAATCTTATTGTTGAAGTTTTTTATTCATCAGATGATAGAGAGAGGCGTAATTAGCACATCCACTTGCCCTCTTCAAATTCAAATTCAAAGGAAAAAAAAAAACCGAGAAAGAGAGAATGAAAATAACCAAACAATAAAAAATCGAAATTGAAACTAAAATGGTTAATCAAATCATCAGAGTCCATCATCATCGCATTCTTCTTTTTAAGAAAACCAAATTCACCGTCAATTTCTTCATACCGGAAACCAAATTCACAGTCAATTTTTCTTCAAACCCTAATGAGGCCCTGTAATTCCCTGTCAAATCGCCTCAACACCGTAGCCGCTATTCCCATCCTCACCACGATGTCCTCCGCCTCCGACGTAGACTGAGGCGGAGCCACCTCCCACGAGGGCCTCCGCTTCCACAAACACATGACAGCCGGCTCCATTGCCGGCTTAGTCGAAGGACACTATCATGTTCCCCGTAGACACGCTCAAACCCTTATTCAGACGCACGGCCTGCGCCCGGACCTATTCGCCCTTGTACAATTCCTCAATGAAGGCCCACTGGCCCGGTGTTCAATATTTGTCCAATTCTTTACCCTTTCTTTTTCTTAGTACTTTACCTTATTTTTTTATAACTTATTTATAATTATTTACAGATTTTATTTATATATTTTTTAAATAAAAATTTAAAATAAATTAAAAAAATGTGTTGAATTATAAAGGATCATAACAAGACAGAATGATTGAAAAGGGCTTCATCTCTTAAAATATTTAAAAAAAAAACTTTTTTTTATCTTAATCTTTTATTTTTAAATTAATAATTATAGTTTAGTAATTTTAAAATAATTAATTTTATTTTTAAAAATATAATTAAATCTAAATCATCTATTAAAAAATAAATTATTAAAATATAAAGAATAAATTTTGTTATCTTTATGACAATTGAACAGGGTGGGTATTGGTATTCTTAATTAAAATTATATAAACTTATATTTTAAAAATAATTAAAAAATATGTTATTATATATTATAAATCAATATGTATTTATATTTAAAATATTATTGGTTAAATTTGCACGGAATAAATCATAATACTTAGATAATATATTATGTATTCAAATATAAATATGTTCACATATTTATATAAATTAAAAAATTATATAAAATTATATTTTAAAATGTATATATAAAATTAGGATGAGACATAATAAGTGATCTAATAATATTCCCGTCTTACTATTTTACGATGGGGAATTTTATATACAATTTACGGATAAAGTTTAATTCTAATTTCTATTTCTTGAATTTTTCAATTACTAAACAAGGTGCAAAAGTATTAAATTCATACTATTAATTTATCCATACAATGAATATATTATTGAGAATTGTAAGAATATATTTTCTAAATAAATGACTGACACTTTCTTAGATCCCACTTCTGTTATTAATAAACTTTATCCTTGGAATTAGTCTTAGCCCAACACTTCACCTTTAGGACTAGCATCGGCTCAACCGTAAAAGTTGTCCTTGTTATTTATCACAACTTGTGAAGATGGTCCTGTGCTACCCAACTTGCTACCATTAATGCCATTATCACTTGTTCAATTGGTCATTGGCCCACTATTGAAACCAATGACCACTTTATTTGAACTTCGAAATAGAGTTAAAAATTTATTAAATATTTAGCTTTGTTTATCTTTTAACCTCTTTGTAACAGCATTTTTTAGCATAAGTTAATTTGGGACAAAGGTGCCCTTTCTTCCCATGTTTTTTTTGTCTTACTGTCAATAATAGATTGAATATGATGAATCATTTTTTTCCTTATAAGCAAATTTGGCACATTTTATTTTCTTGTAAATTAGCGAATAAAACCCACGTTTGCCTGAACTTTGACTGTTGATTCTCACACATGTCATGAAATGAGATTTTGAAACAGATATCTTTTGGCAAGTGGGGACACTTGAAGACAGTGCCACTTAGGCCACGGCTCAATAAAAGGATCCTCAACCTTTTAATACGTATCACTCTTGTAACTAATGGGGTATTTAGTTTGCAAGGGTGCAACTATTAATGTTGATAATTTAATCTTTTAATTTTTTTTATTTTTAATTTTTGAATGCTTTTAAGGTCTAATGTATCATTCATATATTTTATTATTTTCATTGAATTCTTATATAAGTTCTCAAAATTTTATTTTTTTGACATTTTAGTTTTTTTTAATCTTACTTGTAAATTTTTTTTTCATATTTTTACAGATCAAAAAATAAATGAAAAATTTACTAATTCTTTTGGGCAAATTGCTTGATTAAATAGATAACACTATTTATGATTAATAAGCAAACAAATTAATAAAGGATCATAATGATGGGCCCATCCCATATACAAACTTAATAACAAATATGACAGAATAATAAACCACTATCGATCATTTTTGTCCAACAAGTCGAGCCTGATGTGATGGAACTTTAGGCTCATTATATACAATATCTACTGATTATTTTGGTGAAATAAAAATAAAGAAAAATAATTTTTATGTCATTATTATATAATTTATTTTTAAAATTAAATTCACATTCATCTATTTCAATAAATTTAAATTAATATTTATCAAAGATAGACTAAAATTTATTTATGTTTTAATTTAATTTGAATGTATAAATTTTATTTAAATTTATTTTTTTATTCAAGGTGAAAATGTAACTTTTTTTTCTAATTTTTTATTTTATAAACGTAATGATTAAATTATTGAGTTCGTTAAGTGTGAGTTTAATTTTTTTAAATGTATAATAATTGAATATGCAACAAAATTTAACAATAATTTGGGAGAAATGACGTCTCAGTCACGTAATACAAAAGGCAATTAGAAAACAAATATTTTTAAAAAATATTATTTATATATCTATTTATAAATTCATTTTATTAAAATTAGCATAAAAAGAGAGATAAAAAATTAAATAAAGTGAAACTCATATCTATTTTAAATAATTTCAATAAATATATCATTAAATATATAAATAATATTATTCTTTTAAAAATTTAGAATCTAAAATGCACACGTTGCCACTTGACATATGCTTGCCTTGGCCACGTTTTTTTTTTTTTTTTTGATGGTTGGTTTCGTCAATTAGTTAAAGCTCTGATTTTTACTGATCCAAAAATTTAAATTTAATTTCTTAAAAATTAAAATAAATATAATAATATTTTTATTTTTTATAATATAAATATTTTACTATATTAATATTTAAAAAATTTAAAAGACAAATTTCAGATTATTTTATAAAACTAAATATGGCCCATAGAACGTGAGAGAATTCAATCGCCCAAATTGGGGAAAGTGTGAGGTACCCTGTACCGTGGGCCCAAACTGTGGACTTAAGTAACCCCAAATGGACCACTAAATTAACGGACGAATAATTTAAATATTCGTCAGGAAAAGCTGTGGCCCACAACAGTTAACACTCTAACAATGTTATCACTATAAAATATTTAAATTAAATCATATATATTATTATTTTATATTTAAATATATACTATATTTTATGCGATATATTTAGATTTTTTATAATGACTGTCTATACTAATTAAATAATATTTTATGAGTTATTTTGAAAATAATTAAATATATTTTTTAAATCTATCCATTGGGGGTTGAATTTTATTTTTTATACTACCCAATAATATTTTTTTAAAAAGTTATATTTTTTGGCGTGAATGGAATGTAAATCAAAGATGAGATAAGCGGCAGCGACAGAAGTATCAACTGCAAAGAGAGTGATGAGTACTGATGAGAAGGAGAGCACAAGAGAAGTTTAAATTTTAACCTAAATATTAATGTTTAAATTATATTTATTATATCATTTAATAATATTTTTTAACATTATTTTTTATTGTGAAGGGATGTAAATCAAAGATGAGATAAGCAGCAGTGGCGGAAGTAACAACTGTGAAGAGAATGTCGAGAATTGAAGAGGAGAATGAGAGCGCGCAGGGAAAGGTTGAGTGAGAGGAAAAAATAGAGAGGAAAGTGAAAAAATAGGTACCATTGGGGATGGATAGACCTATATATTTAGAGTGTCCAAATTGAACATTTCTACAGACAAAGTCTAAATTTTAGATGTGTTAAAAAAATTTAACAGTCTAATGTGATATTTTTAGTTTAAGTATTTATATTTAAATGGATGAATGTGAATACCCTAATAGTCCACTCAGACACGCTAAATTAGTGGTTCACACAGCGTAGAAAGACTTATAGTTTTTTGTTTCAAATTATTTAATGGTAATTTTAATTTTTCAAAAAATCTAAATTGGTTTTTTGTAAAAAAAATTCAAAATAGAACATCAAATTTTTAAAATTATATTTTTTATAAATAGCAAGATATCAATTTACAATTTTCTCAAAAAACATATCAAAAAATTTGTTAATCTTAGAAATGATTATATATCTTTTGTTTAATCTATTTATTAGTAACAGCAGAAAAATGATCAAATAAGGGGGCCTCTCATTTTTTCTACATCCCAACTATCTATTTTAAAATACATAATTATAATTTAATAATTAATTTTAACTAATTTTTTATTTTTAAAATAATTAAATTATAATTATTTATTTAAAAATAAATAACTTAAATTAAAAAAACTCCTCTTATTCTAAAAATGGTATAGCATCATAAATTTTGACATTACTATATTTTATCAATAACTATACAAGACATGCACGTACCATCTTTGAAAAGTGTACTAAATTAAATTGGCCACTGAAATATTCAGTAATTTTATATATTTAAAATAATTAATTAACAGTATAAAATAAATTGACAATTTGAATGGCTTTCAGATTTGGGGAAGTCTTTCCACAGAAGGTCAGCATATTCGAAACGCCACTTAACGGCCGCCCATCCATTTGTTATTGAGAACAAAATAAGTGGTGTACGTGGACCGTCACAAGCGACATAGGGGGTTTATGATAAATTTAATAATATTTTGAATTTTTTTCATATCCATATTTATATGTATTAAATTTTGAGCTACTTTTTTTTATCAATATCATAGTTAACAAATATATCATCGGATGGTTCACTTAATACTATTATGAGAATTTGCTCAAACGAAAGTTTCAATAATACTTAAAATAGGTGCATAATAAGGTGCATGTGATCAGGACTGACAAAATATACACATTTGTGGGGCACATGTGCTTACAATAAATATATAGGCTCAATGACCAAGACTACAGGCAGGCCTCAAGCGTTTCCTGTCGCTTCATAAGTAAGTTCGAGACAACGCCAAAGAATATCCGAGTGTGACAGACACAAAAAAGGACTGAACTCTTAAACGCCAAAGAATATGCTTTGGCCAACGACGCCAATTTGTAACTCGTCGATTTTCAAGGGAAACCCGCAACCACCGCTGCTCCCATCGTATCAGTGCAGACGCCCACAATCAAGATCGACACACCTAGGCTGTGCAATGGCGACAGCCGCATGCTTTACCGCGCACGTCGGAAGATTAATGGGGCAATGGGACACCGCACAAAGATTTGGGCCATCCGATGGTCGCCACAAAGTGCTCCTCCCCAACGGACTGATCTTCCCTATAAATACCCAACGAGGCTTCATTCAAAAGGATCTCTGGGCAAATTTTCATTCTCACTGAGACCTCTCTAAAAGAGGAAAACCCCATTCACACTCTTGTTGGGAAAGAGAGCGGACTACTTTCCCGATTAGACAGAACAGTAAAGAAAAACAAGTAAAGAAGAACAATGAACACACGAAATTTTACGTGGAAAATCCTTCTCAATCAAGGAAAAAACCACGGGACAATCCGTCCACTGAAACGTATTTCACTATATGAGATTTTTGGGGACAACAGTAGAGAATGAAGAGAAATCGAAGAGCACTCCTTCACCGTTTTTTTCTTCCTCTCCCACAACCAAAAAACTACATCAACACCAACTAAGGTAATCTACTTCACATAAAAGGATAGAATTAATTCTTGCCAACAATGTGAATCTTCCCTACTGTAAAACCGCCGGGCGTAAGAATCGCCGAGATCACATATCTCCAAGAAATCTGGGCCGAGTTGGCAATGAAATGAAATTTCAAAACGGGCGGTACAGTAGGCCGTCTCTGTTCTTCGACCCCGGCCAACACTTCATGGACCGTCTGAGTAGTTGTTCTCTAGTATTCTCCAAATAACCGGTTAACTTAACCTCCAAGATGGTTAACATTAAACCGCCATGTAAACTGGCCAATCCCGGTCAACTCCCGTCGACCGTCTCAAGCCTTGCTCACCAATCCGGTCAACTTTTCGTTGACCGTCTGAGCCTTGCCCGCCAGACCTGTCTAGTTCTCAATTTACTAGAACTTCTTCACGGGAGTGATCCCCAACAAACTTCCCCTCACGACCGTGAGGAAGTTGGATCCATGAGCCCGGCTTTCTTGCAGCATACTTCATGCTTCCCTCTTGGCAAAGTTTTAGTCATCATGTCTCATCCGTTGTCTTGATCTTTGATCTTCTCCAAAGATAGCGGAGACGACTTTCTAACACGTCCCTTATCCAAAGATACCGCACATCAATGTGCTTGGATCTTCGAGTGAAATGAAAATTTTTACAGAGAGATGTATCGCACTCGACTATCAAAGGAATACAAGTATACTTCTCCCGTCAAGACCCAACTTGAATAAATTTCTTCATCCACAACATCTCCTTGCACGCCTCCGTAATTGCAATATATTCGGCCAGATTGTGGATAGAGCTACACACTTTTTGTAGCTTGGATTGCCAAGAAACCTCATCCGCCCGCAAATGTTATCAAATAACCCGATGTAGATTTGCGTGAGTCAATGTCTCCGCCATGTCCGCATCTCGAATATCCCACCAACCGCGCTTTGTCATTTCCAAGACATAAGCACCTCTTGGTGGTTCCTCAATGTATCGCGATAATCCATTTAATCAAGATACCAATGCTCCTTTGCCCGGATTCGATAGAAAACGACTAACAGTCCCAACCGCATGAGCTATGTCTGGTCTGGTGCATACCAGGGCATACATTAGACTTCCCACAGCAGAAGAGTAGGGAACATCTTTCATGTATCTTTTCTCGTCATCTGAGGACGGGCATTGACGAGTGCTCAATTTGTAATGATTCGCCAAGGGTGTGTTGACAGGCTTCGACTTGTCCATGTTGAATCGCTGAAGCACTTTCTCGAGGTAGTTTTCTTGAGACAATCACAATCTTTTTGCCTTGCGATCGCGTACAATTCTAACTCCCAGAATTTGTTTCGCCGATCCAGGATCCTTCATGGCAAATGACCGTCCAAGCTGCTCCTTCAGCTTCTTTATCCGGTCAATA
Organism: Nepenthes gracilis; assembly: GCA_033239525.1. Classification (NCBI taxonomy): domain Eukaryota; kingdom Viridiplantae; phylum Streptophyta; class Magnoliopsida; order Caryophyllales; family Nepenthaceae; genus Nepenthes; species Nepenthes gracilis. Next base: position 3,747,752 of record BSYO01000009.1, read on the forward strand.
TTTCGTCCAACTATTAACATGTCATCCACATATAAGAGAATGATGACAAAATCATCATCAGCAAAGCTCTGCACAAATACACAATGGTCACAAGTAGTCCGCCGGTATCCTTGGCCGGACATAACAGACTCGAACTTCTTGTACCACTCGCCGAGGAGCTTGCTTTAAGCCATATAGACTTTTCTTCAAGCGACATGTCAGTTCCTTTCCTTTAGCCTCAAACCTTCGGGTCTGTTCCATGTAAATCTCCTCCCAAGTTCTCCATAGATGAATACGCTTGGACATCCATCTCGCTCCACCTCAATGTCTTGGGTGGCAACTAGACCTAATACGACCCGTATGGAAGACATCTTTACTAACCGGAGCAAATATCTCATCAAAATCAATACCTTTTCGTCATCCAAACCTTTCACCACCAATCGTGCCTTGTACCTTGGCTCCTTGGTGTTCTCGTCCGTTTTTACCCTAAGACCCATTTGTTCTTAAGTGCCTTCTTCCCTCGGGAAGTGTAACGAGATCAAAAGTATGGTTCTCGTGAAGAGAACTCATCTCATCCTTCATGGCTTCCACCATTTCTCCTTACCCGCACTGTTTATAGCCTCTTCAAAATTTTCGGTTCACCGACATCACCAATAGCACATACTCACTAGAAGATGAGGCCAATGGACGGTTAAATCTGCTTCTGGAGGATCGTCTAAGAGCAACTTCTTCGCCTACCGAGGCATGACTTGATCTGGTCATCGTCGCTGCACCATGTCCTCTTGAGTATTTTCAATCGCCTCATAACCTCCGGTCCTGGTCAACCAATCTTGTCCGACTGACCGGAAAATAGCGTTTCGACACAAGAGATGACATCTTCAATACTCACTTTGTCCGTCTGTTTATCATTACAATTTGCCTTCCTGCCAGTGTCTTCGATCGTTTCATTCTCAGCAAATGTGACATCTCTTGACCGGACCAGCTTTCCTAGTGACAGGTCATAAAATCAGAACCCACTTGATTCGTCCTAGCCATAGCCCCGACGCATTGCATCGTCTTTGGCTCCAGTTTCGTCCTTTCATCTCTTGAAACATGTACGAATGCTTTACATCCAAACACTCGCAAATGATCATAGGACGGTTCCTTACCCGTCTATATCTTCTCTGCCACTTCGCCCATCAGAGGCTTGCTGGGCGACCTGTTGATGATGTAGGCCGCCGTCCGGAGTGCTTCTGCCCAAAATGATGCCTTAAGTTTTGCTTCAAAGAGCATACAACGTACTTTCTCCAGGAGCGTATGATTCATCCGTTCTGCTACCCCATTCAGCTGAGGTGTCTTCGGTGGTGTTTTCTGATACCTGATACCATGTGACCGGTAGTAGGCATCAAAAGGTCCCAAATATTCTCCGTCATTGTCACTTCGGACGGTCTTCAGTTTCTTTCCCGTCTGACGCTCCACGAGAGTATGAAATTACTCAAAAATACCAAGGACTTGATCCTTAGTCTTCAGTGGGTAAACCCACAGCTTTCTTGAACAGTCATCAATAAAGGAAACAAAGTACTGAGCACCTCCGATTGCCTTTTCTTTGAACGGACCACACACGTCTGTGTGAACAAGCTCTAAGAGCTCCGCCTTTGGGCCGGACGAGTCTCCATGAAATGAGACTCTCCTTTGCTTCCCTGGCCAAGCAATGAGGACACGTGTTCATCCCGGTCCTCTTTGTTCCTCCGATTAGGCCCTTCCTTGCTAAGTGAGACAGACCCTTTTCACTCATGTGGTCCAATCTCCCGTGCCATAAATCCTCTTTTCCTTACAGATTACGGGCGTTTACATCTCCGGCCATGGCACGGACCTCCATCACATACTGATCGAGCACTTTTTTCCTCTCGCCGCAACAAAGGAACCTCTGTCAACTTCCATTCACCTTCACGAGGTGTGCTAGTAGCCCTCATCATCCAAATAGGCCGATCACTTGAGATGACATTCAGATTTAATGTCGAACGTGATGCACATCCTTCAACAATAGTTTCGTGCCATTATTTCAGGACTGCATAATATCTCCTCCGCCCACAACAGAGATATTTCTTTGTTACCCATCCTAATTACTCCAAAATCTCCTGGAGTGTATGATGTATATAGTCCCTTTCACGACGTGACGTGTAGGGTAGCGCCCGAATCAATTATCCAACCGGATTCCCGGATCTGTCCAAGTTTGCCACCTCTCCTTGACATGTCAACAGAGATCTCCACTTGTGACTACCGAGACGGAGGACGTTTCCTCACCGCGTCCTTTTGTCACCTTTCTCCTTCTCTGCATTTTCTCGCTTCCATTTGAAGCAATGCTTCTTAATGTGGCCCTTTTTGCCACAATGATGGCACTCCAGATTTTGGTATCTGGATCGTGACTTGCTGCGACTCTTCTCTCCCGGTTTCTCGTGGCGACATTTGCTTCTTCCCGGATTCGGTCCACCGTGACTTCGTAATGAGAAGACGATGATGTCCTCAGTGACCGCCTGACTCATTCATAAGCAAAGAGGCAATAACTTCGTCCAACTTCAATGTATTCTTTCCGAACAGCAAGGTTGTGACGATGTGATCATAGGTGGCCGACAGAGAGGCCAGTAGAACCAGTGCCTTGTCCTCCTCATTGATTTTCTCATCAAGAGCAGACATCTGTGTCAATATCCGATTAAATTCATCCAAGTGCTTCTCAAAGCTCCCTCCTTCTGATAACCTTAAGCCATAAAACTGCTTCTTCACGTGCAGTCTGGTTGTCAGAGATTTAGACTTGTAACGGTTCTCTAACTTCTCCCAGATCTCCGCCGGATCAGATAGACCAATAACTTCTTGAAGAGTGTTGTCCGGCAGGCACAACTTAAAAGTGCAGTTTGTAAGATCTCTCTTATCTTGCCAGTCTTCGTCGGTCATTTTTTCAAGTTTTTCATCTTTCTTCTTCAACGCCTTCACTGTCCCTTCTCTCGTCAAAATGTTCTTCACTCTCTCTTGCCAAAGAATGAAGTTCCCTTGTCCGTTGAATTGCTCAATGCCAAAAGGCAGATTCTTTGATGATGAAGATGCCATCGATTCATAGAAGTCACAATACCCAACACGAACCAGGCTCTGATACCACTTGTTGGGAAAGAAAGCGGACTACTTTCCCGATTAGACAGAACAGTAAAGAAAAACAAGTAAAGAAGAACAATGAACACACGAAATTTTACGTGAAAAACCCTTCTCAATCAAGGGAAAAACCACGGGACAATCCGTCCACTAAAACGTATTTCACTATAAGAGATTTTTGGGGACAACAGTAGAGAATGAAGAGAAATCGAAGAGCACTCCTTCACTATTTTTTTCTTCCTCTCCCACAACCAAAAAACTACATCAACACCAACTAAGGTAATCTACTTCACATAAAAGGATAGAATTAATTCTTGACAACAATGTGAATCTTCCCTACCAGAAAAACCGCCTTCAGCGTAACTGCCTGAGATCACATATCTCCAAGAAATCTGCTGAGTTGGCATTGAATAGAATTTCCAAACGGGCAAACACTTGTAGGCCGTCGTTCTCTGAAATTCTTACGACCAAACACTTCATTGACCGTCCGAGTAGTTGTTCTCCAAGATTCTCCAAAGAACCTAAGCAACTTAACCTCCAAGACGGTTAACATTAAACCTAGCCATGTAAAACCGCCAATCCTGGCCAACTCCCCATCACTGTCTCAAGCCTTGCTCACCAATCCGGCCAACTTTCCGCACTGGCCCGAGCCTTGCCCGCTGCACTGTCTAGTTCTCGCCTTACTAGAACTTCTTCACGGGAGTGATCCCCAAATAACTCTCGGCCACTTAGTCTCCCATTTTCCCAAAAGGCGAAGCAAAGAGATCCTCGACGAGAGTAGCAAAGACTTCCAGCGAGCATAGCCTCCTAAGAAAGAAACACAAAACAACAGACAAGGAAGAGATTAACCCCAACACTTGTATTTTGTAAAGACTTCAACCCAAATAGTGAAACATTTTCAAGGCCTTGAGCCTCGTGTTTTTCCTTCCTATTCAAGATGAGGTTTTCCACGTAAAAATTCGGTCTTGATCTTCCTCTCGCATCCAACATCACATTTACTTGTGTTGCCTGGAAACCATGAATCCGACTGAATCCCGTGGATTCAGCACTCCAGTTAACCACGGATCCGACTAGACGCCGCGGATCCAGAACGCAACACATTTATTTTAAAATACATAATTATAATTTAATAACTGATTTTAACTAATTTTTTATTTTTTAAAATAATTAAATTATAACTATTTATTTAAAAATAAATAACTTAAATTAAAAAAATTCCTCTTATTCTAAAAATGGTATAGCATCATAAATTTTGACATACTATATTCTATCAAAAACAATACAAGACATGCACGTACCATCTTTGAAAAGTGTACTAAATAAAATTGGCCACTGAAATATTCAGTAATTTTATATATTTAAAATAATTAATTAGCAGTGTAAAATAATCTGACAATTTGAATGGCTTTCAGATTTGGGGGAGTCTTTCCACAGAAGGTCAGCATATTCGAAACGCCACTTAACGGCCGCCCATCCATTTGTTATTCAGAACAAAATAAGTGGTGTACGTGGACCGTCACAGCCGACATAGGGGGTGCGTTATGATAAATTTAATAATATTTTGAATTTTTTTCATATCTATATTTATATGTATTAAATTTTGAGCTACTTTTTTTATTAATATCATAGTTAACAAATATATCATCAAATGATTCACTTAATATTATTATAAAAATTTGCTCAAACGAAAGTTTTAATAACATTAAAAATACGTATGATAACACACGTATGAGAAAGCAATGGTGTTTACTCCTAATATTTGCACAACGGGTATGAACACTTGGGCAATTTGCAAGCTACATTTGAATATAATCACAGGTTCAAGTAATTATATTTCGATTTGAGGGATAAGTTTGAGAGCTATTTGATATGAGGGGCACCGCCTAAAGAGATAAATGAGAAAAAAGAATGAGGAAAAAGATTTAGACACTTATTTGATATTCGATTAAAGTTTCATCATTTACTAAATTTAAATATATTATTTTAATTTTGATTATAAAATATATTATTAATTGATTATTTATTTTTTATTATATCTATTATTATCTATTATTAGGCATATTTATAATTACACTAACCTGTCCTTTACATAGGATGTTATAAAAGGGATTGTTCAAATAAGGTTATTTGTAACATAATTTTATTATAAAAAATTATTTCAAACAAAGAGTCTCATAATTTTTTAGTGGAAAATTATTTTTACATAAAATTGATTATATTACTTATATACTTGATTACTTATCGTTTTGTTGTTTCTCACGTTTAATCTAAAAACAATAAAAGCTAATATTGATGAAATATTTAATGTTTTTATTGTGACATATAAATTCTAATAATAGACTTATACAAAACTAAATAAAATAGATAAATAGATAAATAAATATTACCTAATTATAGAATATTTTAACGTATATAAAAAGTGTCCTCATATATTACGCCGCCTCGCGAGATTCTATTTCGCCAAATAAGACTTTCTTTTTTTTTTTTTATTGTTTTAGTTTTTTTTTTTTTGATTTTGTTAACTAAAAAAATAAAAAATAAATAAAAGAGGTAAAATATCGTACTTCACGGAACAGGATTCCCGCGCCCATATTCGGCCGGCTCGTCACCTTCTTTATGCCCCTATTTAATAATACTTTCCCATCCGCCTCTCTCCGCCCATTTCAGACTCAGAACTCACCAGCAGCTCCCCAGCGGCAAACACAGCTAGGCAAAAAGGCTCTTCATCCAAAGGAAGAAGGAACAGTGATGCTAAGGCAGACGGTGAAGATGATATTTTCGAGAGCAAGAGGAAGATCAGCCGTTCATCATCAACCTGCAGATTCAGAAGAGGGGGACAAATATGCCAATCGTGCCCCTCCATGCACGTCGCTCACTGTGTGGAGGAAGTCACTCTTGTACGGCTGCAGTGGGTTCACGGTGATCGGTTCGAAGGGCAGTTTGGTCTATAGGGTCGATAATTATTGCGGCCACCCCGGCGAGATTGTTCTTATGGATGCCCATGGAAAACCAGTCCTCTCAATCCGCCATCACAAGGTCGTGACAAACCCTATTCGTTATTACCTTCAATTATATCCTCTACTAATTAATAAGAGTTTTTTATGGTGTGTTTGGCAATTTTTTTTATTTGTCTTAAAAATTAAGTAAATTTGTGTAAAATTTAATAAATTTTTAAAATATATATTTGTTTGGTTAGTAGAAAAAAATAATTAGGAATAATGTGAAGATCTGTAGTTAGTTATATTCTATCAAAGTAAGATTTTATATTTTTGTATCCGAAATTCAAAGATAAACTATGAAAAATTATGAAGGTGTTTGATAAATTTTTTGGATCTCAAAGATAAGAAAATTATACTTTTACTGTTTTTTTATTATATAAGCCTAACAAAATACCATTTATAAGTTTCTATAATTTTTTTTTATCCATGGTTTTTACATATGCATAATTTTCATAGTTTTTAAATCAAACGCAATATTTAAAAAAATTGCTTTTTTTTTAAAAAAAAATTTAGAGATTCTGAGTTTAAACTACCAAAATAAAAATTTATATCGGGAGGTAAAAGCTAAGATTTTGTATACTGCACTCTTTCATGCCCTACCCTATAATGCCGATCTCATAAAGGACGGGGGAGCCTCCACCGCGCAGCACGATGGAGGGGATTTTTCTCCCATTATGGTCCATCCAAGGGCCAAAAACTTATATATTTTAAAAATTAAAAAAATATATATAGATGGTTATATTTTTATCTTAATTTTTTTAAATAATGTGAATATTTTAATATTTAAATATTATATAAAAAAATTATAGAAAATGATTATTAATATGTGTTACTTTCCATGAATTCTAATTGTTTTATGAATTGTGGGCCGTGAATCAGATCTTCATGTTGAGTTAATCTGATACGGATTTAGTCTTCATAACCTCAAATCTGAACCATGTGCAACACAACTGAAAACGAGAGGTCAGAGGGCGATGAAAATTACTCCCACCATAAATTTTTCAATACTTAAGTCAGATGTCTTTCTAAGAGAATAAAAAAAATACGAGGAAGATGCGTAATATATATATAGGTGGATTGAGCGTTTAGGAGTATACAGTGAAGAGACGGCTTAGAGATATACCCGATTGAATGGCGTTTTAGATGCGCTACCTGTTGAGTGGTGTCTTAGATGGCCGGGATGCTCCCGAGGGATGTACTCGTGAGGGGTTTGGCCGCTTGGGGAGAGATGGCTTCTGGAAGGGATAGAGTAAAGTCTATCTTACTTTTTTTTTTTTTCCCTCTTCAAATTTTCACTGGGGGCCCTCTCATTCTTCTCTTTTCCTCAAGCCTCTCGGAGATCCTCTCCTTTTTATTTGTTTGGATGAGGATAGTTATAAATGTGAATGTGGTTATTCTTCTCCCTTATAACTGTTGGTTAAAACCATTCATGACAACCACCTGTGGATAAGACGAATCGATTGAGTAGTTTTTTTTTGGGTCAGGTATGTTGAATCCATTAATATATTTTTTAAAAATTTTTTAAATATAAAATATAGACTATTAAATTTAAATAATTTAAAAATTTTTATCGTCCATCATATATGATAGACGCACAATGATTGGGGAGTGCCATGGAGAGTCCCCGAACCTAAGGATCTGGGGGGCGTCTTTCTCCCTTGTGGAGAAGGACGTCATTCTCCTCATCTAAACCGTCGGATGTAAAATCTGACGGTCCACACGTTTTAAATGGATAATATAACGTGGACCGTTTGATTTTAAATTTAATCATCTAAAACACATAACCGTCGGATTTTACATCCGACGGTCCGGATTAAGAGAAGGATGATCCTTCTCCGCTGGGAAGAAGGACGCCCCCTCAATCCCCGAACGTAACTCATAGAGTAGGGCACTGTTTTCATATCAGTTCAAACTAATCTCATTTGTAAGTTTTTCTTGAGTGGCTGATACACGACATCGTCATTTAATTTGATTGATCAGAAGCTCAACCTACTAGGCGACTGGTTAGTGTATGAAGGAGAAGATCATGTTGACGACAACGAAAAGAGATCATCATCGTCAACGAAGAAGAAGCAGCAGCAGCCGATTTGCTGCGTGAAGAAACACGTTAACATCTTGCATGCGGTTCCCAGCGTACTCGCCGACGTCTTCCTCGGGAGGGAAGATAAGAGACCTGCGTATGTGATCGAAGGTTCATATTTGAAACGATCGTGCAAGGTGATTGATAAATGGAGAAACATCGCCGCAGAGATCAGACAGAAGGAAACCACCAACGGATCTGCCTCCTTTGGTTCGGAAGTTTTCCAGCTGATTGTACGGCCCGGATTTGATGCTGCTTTATCCATGGCCATGGTTTTGCTGTTGGATCAGATGTTTTCCTGATTTTTTTTATCATTTTTATTAGTTTTTAAATTTTTCACGAGCCTGTTTCTTACAATGCAGGCATCTTCTTCTGTTTTACTCCCCGTAAAGAATCTATTCATACGTGCCCATTTTGCATTTTGCAAGTTTTTGTAACCCTATCATGCAAATAAAGCTTGAAAAATGAAAAGTAGTGCTATTATTCTTTGGGTGTTGTTACATCACTTTAGTTTTAGAGTAATTTTATATTTTTAACTATGAAAATTTCAATGTAATAATTTAGACGAATTGAATTATATATAAGACAGGTTTAATATATTTATTATGATTTTATAAGTCTATTATTTAAATTATTAAAATAACTTTTTATAATCAAAATTACGAGTAAAAATACAATAATATGACTCTATTTTTATCCTATAAAAGAATCAACTTTGATTATTTTATTTTTTACAAATTTATTAAATTCAAAACCATTTAAAACATATTAATAACCTTATGAAAGACTAATTTGCTAGCATAAATTTATTTATTTTAAATAAATAAAAATATATTAAAAGGGTTAATATATTAGCTTGACTTAACCTGGAAACTTAAATAGAAAGCTTATTATAAATGAAAAATTTAAGTCTCTTATTCTTTAATCAGTTTATACGTAGAAGAATTCTAAATCGCAACTTCAACCTTAAGATATATATAAAAGCTCATTCTAACTTGGCCACTATATATGTACCATTACGTAGATTCCTTCTTTATTCGGTATTCATAAAGGGACTTTTCTGTTTAAGTTCCTTGCGGGGTGCAAAAATCTAAGTATGGATAATTTGCTTTTCACTTAAGCTATGTTTATTTGTTGAAAAATAATTTACTAAAAATATATTTATTTTATTTTTTAATATTTGATATGCATAAATTTTTTTAAATAATTTTTTATATTAGACATGTAGAGTAAAATAAGTTATTGAAACATATTTTCTTGGCCAAAGGAAAACGTAAATTTAAATTATGAGAAATTATTTTTCAAAACTTATCAATTAGTTGCTATTAGCTATCAATACTAATTAATAAAAGTTTTGCCATAATATGATACCACTTTGGCTATTGACGCCTGACTTGCCGCCAATCATTTGTTAATGTAGCCTCGGATCACCACCATTAATCACTAGATGGCATGATAGCCAATGACGAAATTATGGTGGCTAGTGATGCCTCGAGCTACCACCTTTAATTGTCCATGTCGACATTACTGAACCTATTGCTAGTCCTTGGCTTATGACACCTATGGCCACCACTTTTGATCCCCTAATCTCTTATTATGATAATTAATCCTTTTGTTTGTTACAAACCACAACGGTTAGGACTGCCTCGTTGACAGCCCAACAGGGTTCTCTAATCTGGACCAACTAGTTGTTGATTCCCACCACCATTGTCGGTCACTAGCTGTTGACACAGCAACCACAGTATCATTTACTTATCGGCTAATGACATTGTAATAATTCACTAAATTATTTAAATTCAATATCATTTTATGAATTTTAGATTTTGTGTCTTATAATTTTTTATATTTTTATAATTTTTTTTTTAAAAAATAACTTCTTATTAAATTATTTTCATTCATTTGGCATGTATAAGAGAATATGGAGCATCACACAAAAGTCAATCAATTATAGTGAATGTCTATAGTTATTGATTTTAGCAATATTTTTAAAACCATGATAATATTTTTGATCAAGAAAATGTTTACATTATCATTAATTGGTGTTTAATATACTGATATTTTGTTTTAACGGTGGGGTTAGGGATGCCATTGGCTAGTGACTAATGACATGGTTAAGGGCATTCACAACTAGCATTGTCATCGACAACTAGAGAAATAGGGATGGGGCAAGCTGCTTGATGATTGACGAGATGGCCTAGGGCATTATCAAATGGTGATTGGTGACAAAGTTAGAGATGTCGATGAGCCATGTCAAGTGGTGGTCATCGGGACATTAGTGGGTAGCGGTCAATATATACCAGCCATGTCAAGTGGTGATCAGTGGGTAGTGGTGCCTAGAGATATTGTTGTTCAATGATTGGCAATATTATCATTGATGTCAACGACTGGTGACCGATGATGGCGGCTCAAGGCTTCACATACCCATTGGTGATTGACAGCGGTTGGTGTGCTGTCTAGCAACTGATAGTGGCTAGCTAAGGCAACGCCACTTGATAATTGAAAAATTAAAATATTATTGGTCATAATGATATTATCTTCGGGCAAAAATGTTTATTAATAGATATTGAATAGTAAATGAGCTCAAGAAAACAATATTCAATTTAAAAACGAAAATTCTATTTTTTAAAATTTAAGTTTAAGTTTTCATTTGACTAAGAAAATACTTTCCATTGATTTATTCTTCTATACACATTCAGAACTATTAGGTCATTCAGTTATACCATCGATGATTAAAAGAAATTAGTTATTTTTTAAATACATACTGAATTTAATAAAATAATACAAATTATCCGAGAAAGAAAAGAGTTTTTTGAGAATTGCTGTAGAAAAAAAAATAATAATAACAACATGATTGTGTTTGGGGACACGTTGCACAATTACATTGGATCTTGCATAATGGCAATGTTATTTTAAGAAAATAATAGATGCATAAATAATAATTCAATATTCAAAGTAATTAATAAACAAATAAAGGCACACACCTTAATTTTTTTTTCCTTTTTCGTTTTGGTAATCATGTAGCCAAAAGAAAAAGAATAATATTTGTGCATTTTTTTAACATAATTGCATTGTTTACACACACACACATATATATTTATACTTATTTATTTATGAGTAAGCACTTTAATATATTTCTTCAAAATTATTGTGTTTATGATTCCAAAACATTCGAAGGAATTACCCAGGAAGTCAATGACAATCTAATACACAACATTCTATTACTCAATAGCTAATATCCAAAAAAATATAAAAAGAGATAACATAAAAAAAATAAAAAAATATTAACTGAAAGCACCACACTTGGAAGCCTAAGAAAGGTGTCACTGCATAGTACATTATTACAAAATAAAAAAATTCATAATGGATCAAATAATTTTATCTGCATCAAAATAAAATAATAAATCAAATATACAAGTATTATGATTTCTTTAGCTGAAATAAGCCATGGCTGCCAGTGCCAACCAAAAACGAATGTCAGTGCGAAAATGAAAGGTTTATTTGGTAGCCGCCTATCTAATGGTTTTGTTCTAGTCATTATATGACCAGGAATGTTTGATGTTGGACTGAATAATTTTCTAACTCTTTTTAGAACTCCATATTGAAAAAAAAAGGTTGTGTCTAGATTCTTAACAAATATACAAAACACATAATGAAAAGGAAGATAGATGAAATATTATCTGCCCAATATCTCGAGCCCATCTTTTCTAGCCAAGTAGAATATGAAGGCATGAGAAGAGTGATAAAACCCTAGATAAAAAAAGGTCTAGGCCACTTTAGGCCTACCGACCGAAATATTCTCCAAATCTAGTGGACTGAGAAGAGGCTATTTGCCTCAAGATCCCATAAAACAAAGTCCACAAAGGAGGGACAATGATTATATGAAGGCCACGATCTAATGAAGAGACCTATATATAAGATATATATTTGTAATTATTTGTGATAACAGTGTTAACTTTTGTACTGTGGGGGTACCTTATTTATCTCATAAGATATATTGCCAATGTAGGTGAATTACCCGACTATAGCAAAAATGCATATTAGGATTTGTGTAAATTATATAAATACAGATCACATTGTAACATGTAAGTTCTATTAATCCTTATTTCTTTCTTTGGAGATGTTCTATTATATGTGATACGAAGCCAATTATCTTCATCCCCCCTTCGTTGCAAACGTAGTAGCTATGCTGTTCAACATTATAATAAAGTAACATCAATGTATGTTCTTTAAAAAAATCACAATTTTAAATTATAAAAATACTTTATAGGGCCAGAGTAATTTTCAACTGATCCCTCTTGATTTCATAATCACAATTTCAAATTATAATCAAATAGTTTAATTTCAACTGAGTAGATATAAAGATAATATTTTAATAAATTATTTTAATTTGAATTTTTTATATTATAATGATAAATTAAAATTATTCAAAAGTATAATAACTTGATTTTAGGATAATTGTAATAAATCTGGAACACAACATGCAGTGCATCCTTCATGAACAAATTTGCAACTGTGAATTGGGAGGGAGAGATGGAGAAAGAGACAGGACAATATATAGTCACGTGCCTAAATGAAAGAAAATTTTTCAGAAAGATTGGAAGACACAGGGGTTGAGGCAAGTTCAATATCTTTATTAGTCGGCGTGTAAGGCGTCCGAGGTCTTCTTGTGGATATAAATTTGGATTATCCCTTTTCACAATTGAAGTTCGTGCTAAGAATTAGATCTTTAAAGATATTGCCTCCTTCCTTTCTTCGCAAGATCTCGGCGAGATCGGGGGCAAAGTATGGCATTCGGCTTGGTCTATTTCACCTGATCCACCGCCCGATGAAGGAGTTGGGTATCCCGCTCGGATCCGATCTACATAATCTCGAACTGGAATTTTTGTGTGGGGAATACAACGGCTCAGAAAATAAAAGGTTAAAGGATGGTGAGAATTACTTCAACTGTATATTCTTCGATACTCAAATTAAAAGTCTTTCTAAAAAAATAAAAAGAAAGCTATCGGGTCCAAGAGCTCGAGACAGGGCCTCTGGTCCTTGCGGTCAAAATTCTAAAAAATAAAGATCTTTGACCTTAGAGATCCGGTGGTTCTTTGAGAAAGGCCATTCTTGATGTCCGCGCGAAGTGCCCACTCGCCCGAGGTCCCGGAGGAGTGCCCCCAGGGATCTGTCATCTCCGATGTATGTATCGGTGGATTAAGTATTTAGGTGCGTTCAATTAATTAGCGGCTTAGAGAGTGCTCTCGGAGGTTCGACATGGTTTCTGGACCAGGACGGATCAGGAGACGCAAAGGACCTCGGTGATGGGTAACTTAGAGATATCCATCTGTGCCCCGGGTGATGCCGAGATAAATGAGTGGGCGCCGTGCTTTTCCCGGAGGGTGCACAGCCGGGAACCCGGGCGCGGGGCGGGTCCTTCATCTCTGGAGAGATGCGCTAGACTTTGTTTCTTCTTTTTGTATCGTTGTGTTGTATTTTATGAAAGACATCTTAGATGCTTTATTATAGATTGTACGGTTGTCTAAATATTATCGGAGTGCTCTAGAGGAATGGCTGATCACTTGAGTGGAATATTTCATGGAGAGAGAGCCTTTACTTAGATGGACTCCCGAGAGATTTGACTACTTGTAGAAGAGATGGCTTCTAAAACTGAAGGATGGGGTCTTCCTGGACAAGAGAGAGATCCCTTGAATAAGGACAAACCTCCTGGCTGGCCTCCTTAGGTGTTGCCTTCTAGACGGAGCATATCGCTCCAGCAAGGTCGGATGGAAGAGTCTCCTTTTGGATTGTCCTTCTCCTCTCTTCTAGGTCCTTTTTGCTCATTTGTTTTGGATTCTCCTTTTATAATGTGTGGATTGTCTTTGACTGTTTATGTTGGTTCCTACAACTACCTCTAGATTAAGATAAACAGTTTTAGGTCAAACATTATAGAGAATAGGGTTGCCAATTACAAATTGAAATGTAAACAGTAATCAACCACAACGATTGGAACTTATGACTAATCTGAACCACTTCATGCTAAAGTATCAGGTTGTTTTTTTAATGGGCCTCATTATTATTAGGTTCTCCCATTTGGAAAAGCCTAATCTTAATCGTGCCCATCAGGGCCATTATTTTATTTATGGATCTTCTTCCTGAGTCGGATTTACCAAACCCATCAATCTTAATGAGACGAAAAAACTTATCTAATCTATCTTAATTATTTATTTTTAAATAGATATTTATGATATAATTATTTTAAAATAAATTATTTTTATTAATTTTTTAATTTTTTTTATAAAAATAATTAAATCATAGTTATTTATTAACGGTCAGGATATAAAAAATAAAAATCTCCAACTTTACATAAAATGAAACTCTTCCAAATATGAAATGCTAGGAGCATGCACTTAAAAAGCAAGAACATAGTCTTAATTTGAGATTTAATAACAACTAAATAGGACTTAAATTTGCCCAAAAGACTATATGTTAACAAGAGAAATTATACAAACAAATATTTTAGTATAACGGTAAAGTTAGTCTCACACGATTGAATAGTCATATATTCAAGTTACAAAAATAAGTTATTATATAATTTAGTATAAAAATGTGCATAATGAACATGATGTGATCCTGTTGTCCACTTTCTTATGAGTAATTTCGTAAGAATTTATATGTCCATTATAAGATGTGAGAATATAGTTTATTTTACAATTAATTTATATATGTAGAAACTGTATTATCTAATGTATTTGAGAAATGAATATGCTTACAAGAAACATTGAGTTATGGTTCAACAAGTTTCCCATGGTGAATGGATTTATGGAAGAGGGAAAGAATCATTTTTCATATTTTAACTGTCAATTTTAAATAAATAATTATATTTAATTAAATTTTTTAAAAAAATTAAAAAAAAATAGTTAAAATTAATTATTTTAAAATAATTAAATTATTAATTATTTATTTAAGAAAAATAATCAAAATTAAAAAAAATAAGTATCTTTATCTCTTTTAAAGATAAAGCCTCATTAATCCTACAATGAATTACTTCTAACTTTTTGAAAATTAAGGGTTATTTTTTTGATAATTTAAGCTAAACTTTTTATCAAACAAATAAATGTCTTTTATTAATTTATTTGTTCATACATATTAAATACTGAAAAATAAAAAAAAAATTGCAATGGGGCTGCACAAATAAATAAATAAATAAATAAAATACTTATAGTAAATTATTTTTCGCTAAATAAACAGAGCCTCAGATTTGCTAAATTAAATTATGGGAAAAACAAGAGTGGAAGAGTGGAGGGAACTGAAATTTCAATTGTCTCATGGATTGCTCTGTACAAGGCAAATAATTCCCTCGAGCAGTTCTAATAATCTACACCATCTCTGCTTCAACTTAACGTTACAACATTCAAATTTTTGCTATCCACCCTCAACAACCACCACCAACGAGCCCCCAAGATTTGTACCGCATGCAGCACAATACATTACAAATCCATCCATTTTGGCCATTTCCTTGCCAAAACATCAACAATTTCGCAATAAATCCCTGGGATCAAAAGTCGGGCTACCTCTTTCCCCTATTCAAATCCATCGGCACAACTTTCCGCAGTTTCTGATGGGCATGGTTAGGCTTATCCAATACCCGAGGAGGTGGAGGTATCATGAATGGCTGTTTTGCAAAGTTGCCGTTGCAATGTTTTGTTTCTGGAAACGAGTCCCTCAACGATCTGATCGGTGATGACCTGCTTGATCTGGGAGCAGACCAATAATTTGGCCCTCTTAAGGCGATAACATGACCAAAATCTTCTTTCTTCTCGGTCATGGAAAGCTTAGGCCTCTTCGAGTATGCCACAGGGTCCACGATCCTGACTACGTCTTCGAGCATCATTCCCGATTTAGGCATCGAAAGACCTTCAGGTTTGTCGCTGGATTTGAACTTCCGAGCTTTCATGGCCTTCTGTGCAGGTTTCTTTGGCCATTTTATCAATCCATTAGGATCGTGCTTCAAGCAACAGTTTGCAATATCACAAAGTGTCTGAGCAGCAGCTAGTAGTCTAGGAGAATTCAGAGCTGCCATCAAATGTGAATCAAAATTAGTGTCACAGCCTCACAGTAGAGAGTGAAGGGCCAACCCAAACTATGATATATTATCACTCCTGAATCCTCTCTAATAATCACAAAAAGTGAAGAGCCTACTGATCTTTTTTTCTTCCTTTTCTTTTCCCTCAGGGGGAGCTGTTGCCCTCCCATTTTAGATTTTTCTAAAACCCCTAGCGGTGAATATTTCATCCTTATAAATTGGTCAACTAGGATTAAAAAATAGGTCCATTACATTTTAATATCAAAATTTTAGCTGCCTAATTTGACACGGTGAAATACTTACTATGAAAAGTATACAGCAACAAAGCCTTACATAATATTAAGTAGGGTTGGCTAAATGGATCTATTTTCATTAATTTAGTACAAATTATTCCAAGAGTGTTTTAAGTGGGGTTGGCTAAATTTAAGTACTTTATTTGCCTACGTTTTTAAGTGTTTGAGCCACTCCAAATGTCCTTCTATAAGTGCAACAGCTGACTCTAACATGATAAAAAAAGGAGAAGACTCTAACAGGGGGGAAGGGGGAGGTCGTACAGGTGTCCTGAACCACTTGTGGGGGCAGGATAACAATTAAAATTGCATGGTAATTTTGGGCGGACAAGGTAGAGATGATGAATTCACATATCATGCAGCTACATCGGTAGTTCTGCTGATCAGTTTTCAAGAATTAAGATATGTTAAAAAAATCAGTGTACTGTTTACTTTCCAGTCCACACTGCTTCTAGATTCTGCAAAAAAGGAAGTTACGGGAGATA
Source organism: Nepenthes gracilis (assembly GCA_033239525.1). Taxonomy (NCBI): domain Eukaryota; kingdom Viridiplantae; phylum Streptophyta; class Magnoliopsida; order Caryophyllales; family Nepenthaceae; genus Nepenthes; species Nepenthes gracilis. Next base: position 3,764,770 of record BSYO01000009.1, read on the forward strand.
AAAGAACCCGATGATCGACACTGACAAGAAAGAACATCGCAAAAAAGCTGCTTTCTCACCAGGAGGAGACTGGGAAACTGTCGCACATTTTCCAGAAGATGAAGCTTGCTCACATCCAGGCAGGCTGACAAACGTGGAAGCATTTCCCATTTCCGGTAGGCCATACTTTAGCTGTGATGATGGGACAAGGCTATGGTCATATGCTAGTGAGCCCAAGTCATTGAAACAGTCAGTGCCAGCTCCAAAGAAACTGCAACTTTTTCCTATCTTAACCCATCTACCATGGCAGGTGCTTCTACTAGATTTAGCTGCTTCAGAGTTGGATTTGGAGAGACCATTGTAATTATGTGACCAAGGAAAAGGTGGAAAGCCCATTCGATGAGATATTGTCTTGCCAGAACGAGGATCACTACACCTTGAAGATGCTACTGGCTTAGCGGCATCCTGCAGCAAGGACTCCAAATCTTTGGGCGGAGGAAGCAACAGTCGGTCCAAAATATCTCTAGGTTGATATAATGGAAGATCAATAGAAGCAGCAGGAGCGTCAGTCTTGATACAAGATTGCTGAACCTGAGAAAATAAGATACTATTTCATATTTCCAAAGTAGTGAACCAATGGGAAAGTATAAGCCTACAAGTCTAAGATGCATTTGCTCGCTGAATCTCTAGGAGATGTTCACATTTTGGAGTGACTCAACAATCTCGTTTAATGAAATATTTAGATGCAAATTGTTTAAGGATGAATGGTATACAGGCAACAGAGAAGTTCTAACACTGCTGATTCATATGTTATAAGGCTGGCCAGCTTCCCTTTCTCTTCTGTTTAGGGAGGTAGGAAGAAGACTGATAAGACACTCCACTATCCCTACAGGAGAACTTTTTTCTCCCTTGGAACTGACCTTCACACTTGAAGATAACTCTGACTCATGATGATTTTCTTCCTCACCATTGATATCGTTTGCCATGCATGAACTAGAGGTTGTTGGTAACAAAGGAGCTTTCTTGTTAAGACCAATGTCTACCTCATCAGACTGCTTTCCCTGTACAGAACCTTGAACTCTAAGAATGGAGAAAGCTTTTCTTACTGAATGCATAATATTTTCATTCATGTCAGAAGCTATCTTTCCCTTAACTTTCCCGAAAGTAGGAAAGTCATAACTTCCTTCAAGGAGCTCATTCAAAGAAATGTCAGCCATAAGTTTTGTGATATCATGTACTTCTGGCTTCAGACCGAACATTCCTGCAATAAAGTCCAGAGTTAATTTACCAATCAAATAAGAAATCCTGACATTTTTTAGTTACAATAATCTGCTGCATGAACAGAAGTGAGACACTGCAGATCATCCTATTCACAAAACCAGAGCACTCAAGTAAGAGATGCAGAAAATGACAAGAAGGTGAAAGCAGTTTCAGACAGCATTTAACTGGCTACTGGATGCAAAAAATGTTGCTTATCCAAGCCATAGCTATGGGAAGTTAAAACCATGTCAGTATTAAGTCAACGAATGATGGAGAATATATGCTGATGAAAGACACGGCGCAATATGTTCTACCGGAAGAAGGTTAACCGACCCAGAGAAAGAAAAATGAAAGAATGCAATAAAATTAACCAATTAAGATGTTCACTTAGATAACTCTGCTCAATACCAACCCCTCATAACTCAACTGATAGAAAGTGTTTCAGTTTGAACTCTTCGACTATTGCTCCCAATTTCCTTGTGCTCTTTTGTAAGCTTTACAAAATCCAAAAGCCTCAATTCCCTTCCATCCATAGCAACCAGCTTGAAACCAATCTTATCCCCAATCCCGAATTTGTAACTATCTGCATTCAACATCATCAAATTCAATGATCGTGAATATAATTCATGTCCAACATTTGTTTAGAATACGACCACTCCCACTTGCAGAGTATTTTTCATCTTCCTAGTGTCCTTAGCATCGATTTTTTGATCATACAGACTTCATTGCAGTGACTTGTATCGACGATTCCAAACCGTTATCCACCCTATATGTTTTACTCTTTGTTTCTTTTCATGAAAAATTAGACCCCTCGTAAATCTAATTGTTGGAAGGAAGTCTGATCTCTTTAACCATCATCTCAACCATGCAACTCTGGCAATTCTTGCTACAACAAATCCTTGTCACAAAACACCATCAAAATCAGCAGACCAATCAAAAATTCTTTTTAAGTATTTTTCCATATTTCCAACTTTCTCTTGCCCCTAATATTGCATTTGGATACAAACAAGGAATTCAATTTGCACAGAATCTGCTGTGTGGATTATATATGAGCTTATAGATTTGGATTTCAAAGAAATCAATCGTGAATTTCAAAGGCAAAAAACAACAGACCCCATTTGGCAACAATGGAAGTAATAATTTGTAATCCAATGGAAAGCAATTGCTCATTTCATTGTTAATGCTTTAGTTGGCATCCACAAAGCTAGAGAATTCATATGACATAATCCAAGTAATCTATGGTTTATATAAACACTAGCATCTGAACTAATAAATGCGTTTTATTTGTTGAGAGAAGGCATGAAGTCAGTACAATGTGAAACCTCTAGATTACACTATCTGATGGTTCTGAGATAACCTTCATCCATCAGGTGAATTTCAAAAAATCAATCGTGAATTTCAAAGGCAAAAACAACAGACCCCATTAGTAATTACATATAATTGGTAATCTATGGTTTATATAAACAGTTATATATCATCATGTTAAAGATTGAGAATACAGCTAGAATGTCTGTAAATCCAATGGGATATGGCAGAAAACTCTTCCTCTGTGTCCCTTGCAAAAGATTGAAAGCCCTCCCATGGTTAAATATAAGCTGCTCACCAATCTATCACAGTAATTAAACCAACTGTGCACCTGATCATCCATCAAAGCACGGGGGTTGTGGGTGGAGAGGAAAATAAATCACGTGAAGATAGTTAATAAATCAAGCTAGATGGTTAATTCTTGCTTGATTTGTCATGTATATCAGCATATACATTCTAATTTATTTCTTTGGTACAGATTATTTTTTTTTTAAGAAAAAAGGTAATGGCATTAATTGCCTTTCATTTTCTGTTCAGGATAGTGTTTCTATGGGAGCACTAAAACCAAAGGTCAGGTTTAATGACAACTAGAGGCGTATGCAACATGTGCATGCATGTTTGTGCATATCGATATGATGTTCTGAGGACCAATGAGCTCACCATCATCTCTATGATAAATAAATCACACATCTTAAGATTAACTATTTTCCAGTTGGGTAGTCTTAGGATGACTTTCCAATATAAATAATTCTAACAGCAAAAATAAATGTGTGCTTAGTGCTCACCCATCAACTATGGCACCAAAATCAAAACTCCCCTTAATTGTAGTGCTCCAAGTGTTTGGTGCCACAATTTCCTATCATATTAGATGAGAAAGGAATCTGTGTTTTACCTAAATTGACTGTTAAATTTGAAAAAAAAAAGAGCATCTTCGAATGGAAATGATGCAAATTATTTGTAACTTTGTAATAGTGACATAATTTTGAACTATAAAGACTGAGAAGGACACCAGGTATACCCGGTAATCTTCAGTTGTCCAGACCCACTGCTTTCCCAAAATTAGGTAGGCCTAACCCTTTTAACTAAGAATTAGTTATAGTGGTTGGGAACTGATAAACATGGAAAAGTTTAGCCAGAACTGATGATACCAAAAATGCATTTCTTCTAAAAAAACTGAATAATAATACAACTACAACTGAACATTACTTCGCCTTTTCAAATTGAATGTCTTAGTTCTTTTTTAACTAAAGATATGCCATAACAATTTGACATTTTCTCACTAGAATTGCAATCAAATATGTTATATTTAATAATGTAAATTTTACTTGAAGCTATCCATTTTACAATTTCTCATCCACTCAACAATTTCCCACTTGGATAGCATTCATGCCAATTTCCTTGAAGCTAATAATAAACACAACAATATTATAGAATATAATGCAAACAACAAAACGAAAAAAAAAAAAAGCCAAAATAAATGGCAATCCAATACACAAGGCTCTACCCTGTGGGGGTCTAAGGAGAGTCAAATGTATGCAACTTACCCATATGTACTAATAGGGAAGTTCTTTGTGGTTTGAAACTTAAAACATTTATATCACATCACAATTGAGCAACCCCACTGTTATATCAAGGATTATCCTCTTATGCTAACAATAAGCCAAAGAAAAATGAAATATTACAATGTCGTACCAAAAGGATTGTTCCCTCCAGGAGCAGGGTTGAAGCTCGCAAAACCAGCTTTAAGAGAAAAGGAATCACATTTAGCCTTTGAAGTGACTTTAGAATTCCTTCTATCTCCTCGCTTGCTGTTTGAGTTATTCTTCGTTTTTGCTGTTCGAGATGTTTCAGGAACACAATGACGATATCAACAGAGTATAATAAATTAATCAATCATTAACAAAATAGATGGTATTGTATAACATGCATGAAATTCATAGCTTATTGAGAATATTGCATAACACTACCCAGCAAAATGGTAGACCCGCCGCTACACATTCACTTTGGCAAGGAACCTAGCTAGTAGGGTGAGGCCATATAAGTCCCTCGCAGAAGGGATAGATTATTAGCCAGTTACAACATACGGCTGATGGCTCTCCAATTTTGGAGGCACAAGTCCCTTAGCATGATGAGTACTAATTGATGAGTAAGAATAAGAAAATAAAGAAGAGCTCTAGTGGATCCTAAAATTTGTTGAAGTAAAAGCTAAACATGTAGAACTCACCATAGCTGGAGAAAAAACTACTCTTCAGAGGGCAATGGGGATCTAAACTGTACATATAGGCAGACTTTTTGAATACTAAGATCCAAATCCAGAGGGAAACAGCCCACACCACATCATTGTTCCTTTTAGGCATCTCTTAAAGGACGACCAGTTCCTTTCTTTCCATTTTCATCACTGTTCAAAAACAACTCAATTTGATGTTTTCTTCTGCCGCTTCTTGCTAATCGTCAAACAAAATTGCACGCTCTACTATTAGGCACCATGGAGGATTCCAAAATGTGTGATTTTAGGATTTTTCCCAAGATTGCATAATTGGCATATCAATGAAAAGAAATTCTCTTTTGGCAAAAGCAAAGAAAAAGGTATATTTCAGCTTCTTCCTCAGCCTCAAACTACAGATTCTTGTAAAAGACCTTTCATTGGCTTCATAGTCAGTGAAAAATAGTCAGTAGCTTGTCTGAGTGTAAAAACACTGAGAACAAAAGAGGGTGGATTATTTAGAAAAGCAAGGGAACACATTAGAAGAAAAACACAGTGTTCCAATCAGCAAGAATATAAGTAGCTCCACCACCATATGCAACAGAATAATGTGCTTAGATTAACTCTATCACCACAAGGATCATGGCAATAAACCACAGGTTTAGACACTTGTAGATTTTTCCTTTTTTTTTTAGTTTTTTTTTTCTTTTTGGGAGGAGGGAGGTTCTCCAGGCTTCCAATTACTCCAGCTCTGTAAGCAAGCACCAGTTCACTTAAAAAGAATTTAGACAGCACATTGATTCCAAGGATAGGTAACGCCATAGACCGTGAATGGCTACCATGATATCATTATGCTGAAAAGGAGAGAGGGGATGAATCAGAATGCTCAGAATCCTTGGCACGTGGCCATAAGATGCCAAGCTTATCTGAAAGTTTCTCTGAAAGGAGTGCCTACGGGATTTTGGTTTGTCAACATTGTACTTGAAAATAAGGTAACTATTCCAACTTGGAAATCCTAGGTTCACGTATCACAAAATGGAACTTAAAGCAACATGGCTTGAAAGTATCCACAAAAATGGCTACTTTTTAGTTTGCTTCTTCAGACCTTAGCAGAGCACCCTAGATAATGGTTTATTCTCACTTCTATCTGCAGGCTATTTAAATCAAGTTCAATTGACAAAATAAAGAGACAACAGTTTTCATATAACTATCTTTATAGGTAGTACAACTCAAAAGAAGGCTGAAATTAATCTCGTCCACCAATCCCTCGCATTCATGGCAACTAGTTTTAAACTCACTTTCTTTTAGCCTTTGATCAATGTTAAAACCCTAACAAATAAATTCGAAGTTCTGAACAGATTAAACAAGATTCAATATGGATTGATTGTGACTTGCAAAACCATCATTTGTATGCTAAGTGTTTGTGTGCATGCATGGGAGTACACAAAGGGTAGTCGAAGGGAGAAGCAATGGATTTCAAATTACTTTTAAAAGTTACAAGATCAATATCCATTTTCTTGCAGATGCATCCATCAACTCTACTGTTTGCACGAAAAAAATTGTTCAAGCACCAATGGATCACTTACAACTAGGAGAAGAGAAAACGTAGATTGTCAAGTATACAGCAACTTATTAATTGTCAATGCAGAATCTATATTTTAAATTGCCAAGAAATGAATGTCAAAAGGCATGTATTTGGCAACAAGTAGTTGCACCTTCACTTCAATCTGTATACCTGGTCGAAAACCTGGAAAAAGATGAAGTCTCTTCTTTCCTGGGTAAGAATGTTTTACCTGCATTGGAGCATTTTACAACAAGTGATCCAAATTTATCAGATCCAACCTCTGTATCATTGACTTCAGCTTGGGGCATCAGATTTTCTAGCTGTGGCATTCGTGGTCTCTTAAAACAGCCATTACCACTTCTTGGCGTCTTTCCAGTCTTCTGCTGTAACTGTTTTTCTTCAATCAACAAGACAGGACTACTCATCCCCCCATGATTTAGTTCTGGAGGCATGCCATCCTTCAGTAGTCTAAACTGCGTACTATTCCTACATGATTCTGCATCCATCTTCTTCACACAGGAAGGTGAGTCTGAAACATTGACAGGACCTGGCAGATCTGTCAAAATCATATCCAGCAGAAACAATGTGGTTCACTAGAATATTAACAACTGACAGAATACACCCAAAATTCTGAGCTTTATTTTTCTAGCATCATATCCAAGAAATCAAAGTTTTATACATCTCACTTAATTGGTACAGCTGGGATACATCCAATTTCGTGAGATTTATATATCAAATTCAATAAACATCAAAACCTACCTAAAAAGAATGACCCACTGCACAAGACACCTACATTGTGAGGTTTGGAGAGGATCTAATGTAAGCAACCTTATCCATTTATTGTAAAGTAGCTGTTCTTATGATTTGAATCCATTACCTCCATGACACAATGGAGCAAAGCTCACCCTCTTCTGTGGATGAAGGTATCTCTAAAGCACAAGATTTGGTCCCATTTTGTGAACATTACAATCCTGTACAGCTCCTTGTACATGATTAACATTTAGAAGATCCAGACGAAGATCTACTAGTGTTCAACATCATAACTTTTATGTTTTGAAAAAGGTTACAGTAATGATGATTATTGTTACATATATCACTGATTATGGATTGCAACAATGTCCATCTCCAAGGATTTCATCAACGTTTTCCCTTGTTTCTCCTTCACAGATAAGAAATACATAATGACTACAAGAACATGAAAAAATATATATACGACTATCACCTCTGTAGAACCAAATCCAAGCATCAAAAAACAGCCACATATGAACAGAAACCTACTCTTTCCCAACAATGCTTTATAAAATTAAGTTATGAAAGTACTCAGGGGGATGTTACCGTTCAAATTGCATATGAAACTCTTTGGATCTGCATTTCTAAACCTGATTGGCACTGAACTATTTGGGGAAAGAGACTTGTTCCAAGGCATGTCTTTATACTATGGCTTGATGCCAAAAACTAATTGAGAACTGAAGATAGGTTGCTGTGAGAGGGAATAGGGAAAGGAGATGATAGATGTGTATTATGCAGAACAGCATCAGAAAAGAAGCCATCTATTTTTTGATGATTACTCAAAATAAGTGGTGAATGAAGTTCTAAACAAGCTGAAACTAAAAAGGACACCAGCAGCCTAGGAATCTTGGCACAGTTGGTTTATGACCACAGACAGTGGTCTGAAAAAGAACAGCAGCAACACGTAGTCTTAATCTACCATGTTTGGCAGGAGAGAAACAGGAGTCATTCAAAAGGACAAATAGCCTAAAATCTTAGCTAGAATGTTAATGGATGAGATCAGCCGTAAACACCACCCCCTTTTATGTGGCCATTTGCTTTAGTTGTATATCCCAGACTAGTATTGGTCCATTTTGAAGAGAGAGCAGTAAAGATTTGTCTTTATATTAAAAAAATGACTATGAAACAAAAGCAAATTGACGATAAGAGGTCCATCATGCCTCTTAAAGCATTGAAACTACAGGATTTGATCAACTTTCTATTAAGCAGCCGGCAACTGCCCTGAAAAAATAGCATACTGACATGAGACCTGGTGGGAAATCCTATATTTGCAGTCTATAAACCAAGATGAAAGAAGAGAAAGAAAAAGCTTAGCATTGCCATTTTTCAATGGATCAAAATTGCAGGCTTTTAGATGTAATCCAGCCAAGAGGCGATATCATACACAAGTAAGTATAAATGTGGCTGATATCTCACAAATCTGGCAAACAAATGTAGCAATACATGTTCAAAGAGGATAAATGCCAGTTGATGTGTCGACTGTCAAATAACCATCACAATTAGAACCATGACTCTAAGCTTCACCATTTTGAACAAACACATTAAACTGGGAAAAGTAGTGATCTACAGCCAAAAACTATAATTTAGCCATTCATGCTCATGGATTCAGACAAAACAATTAAACACAAAATTTTGCAATTTTTTTGACACAGATAACCTAGATGGCTTGACCCAATCAAGCAAGAAAATGATCTACTAAAGTACACGTGAAGAAACACGGTTAATTTTCAGAAAAAAAGGACATTTTTTGAATAAAAATTAAACATTAGGTACAAGACCTCAAATTCGTTTATTCACATTGATCAGTGAGAACCTGGCAAATTATTTGATGATCAAATGTAATTCCTCCCATAATAGGCATGTGATTTTACCATTAAGTATATTAACCCAATATAATTAAAGGATAAGCCATCATACATCACAAATGAAGTGCTGCTGACTACCAAGCATGATCAAGATCATCAAAACTGTTTTTGCCATGGCTGCATTTGTCTTCCACAGGAAAGAACTTAATTCCATTCAGGGATGACTTCCATTTACTAAACAAGATTAGAGAACTGAAACCTAAAAAAGCAATGAATGTAAAGCTATATTATTATAGAACTTACATTCAGATCTTAAAAAAAAAAAGAAAAGAAAAGAAGTGGTGTGATCTAGACTAACATTCAAAAGGCTGTTACAACTAATTGTGACCAGGTAGCACGTTGCTAAGATTTCCAAATGCCAGTACATCAAGAAATAAGACACAAAACAGGATAACTTCCACATTTTGCTTGCCAATAGAAGTCTCAATATGCCCCTTCATGAGCATCAACTACAGACCACAGCATACATGTCTAGCTAAGATTACATTCAATTGAGCACTTCACAATTTTAAAATTTGTAAACATATGCAGTTCATTTCTATGCAAACAATGAGACATCTTTACTTTCGCCTGAAGTCAAACAATACAAGGGTGTGATCAAGTAGATTTGAGTTACGTTTTCTGCATTCAAGCCTAACACAACAATAAGTGAGCTCAAGCTCATATGAGCTTCAAAATGTTGTGCTCAAACTCAAACTCATATCAGTTTGGCTTTGAACATGTTCAGCCTCAACTGGAAAGTATGATTAATCAGGATTCTAATAGAATAAACAAGCTTTCGTGGACTATGAACACAATCAAACAAATTCACTATCAAGACAAGTCATATGGGCCAATAGACTCCCACTGGAAGCAGGGCACAGCAAAGAAATGGAGGGGCGGCTCATATTCCGTTGAAACTGATGTGAACTATTAGAGCAGGCTTGCAAGCCTACAAACTGAACCCTCACAAGCTTGAACTGCCAAATGAAACTATTCGGGTGGCATGTTCTGTATATGAACTCAGATCGAGTTGAGTTGACTGAGCTTCAGATTGAGGCAAGCTGGAGTAGCTCACAATATTTCTTGCGTTTCTTATACCCTCAAAGAAGGCAGCTTGCAATCCATTTCAAGCCCGACTAGTGCTAGATTCACTAACATTCACCCAATAACTACTGATTAAACAACAAAAGTTACTAATATTAAGGATCTGCCATTGAGATCATAAAAAATGTTCTTAGCTATACCTACCTGACCAAAAGAAAAGCCTCTCCAATTAAAAGAACGACAAGACGTCCACAATTAACAGCTCATATCAAATGGTGACCATCTCTAATGAAATCTCGAATTTCGATCTATTTTTAGAGTAATATAAAGTCAACAACTACCACGACTGGTTATGACTGAAAATCGATGGACATGTCACAAAGAAAAAGTAAAAGAGAAGATCGTGAAATTCACCTCTGTGAGCGAATAACGAGCTCCATTTCTCCATTTTATCGCTGACAGAGACCGAAACGCCGTCCGATTCGCAAGTTTTGGCATCACTAACCGTAACCCTATCTCCACCGAAACCCTCCGACTCCATCAATTTCGGCACCGCAACAGCCGCAGCCGCTGGGATGGCTAACTCCACCGCGTCCATCGCCACCGCATACCAATCCCATGCAACAACAAAAACTACACTGACATACTAGAGAGAGTGAGAAAGAGAAGAAATTGTCAGATCAACTAAACCACCACAGCCTCTGTGAAGCAATGGGCACGAAATGAAATTTGAAGGCCATATCTGTGGATTTGAAGTGGAAAATCATGGGCTAAAGAGAAAATCAAGGAAGAGGGAGACGGGAGATGAGGTTGCGGCGAGGGAAGTCCAAAATGGACGGATCTAGGGCACGAAAAGGAAACCGATAAACAGAAGTATTTATAGTTTTCGGGAAAAGTTTTGATTGTTTTTGGATTTTTGTAGTCGGAGGGAATATCCCGGCGACGGCATCATCTTTGTTGCGCAAACGTGGCAGATGAACATGGATGACTATAGTTGGTTTCAGTATGGGTATATTGGGTAATTCGTCTCTTAAGTGAAAGGAGAGTGTGACTCGTGTGGCGAGTTTGAGTTTTTTGTCAGCGGAATGACGGATTAGATGCGTTTGAGTTACAGTTATGCCCTCCAACTTGCAGTTGACAAGAACCCGTACTATATTAAATAAAAAGTAACATAATTTTACTATTATTCTATATTTTTAAAATTTATTTTAAAAATTATTTTAGTTTATTGATATTATTTTATATGATAATATTACTTTAAAAGTTATTATAAATGATGCGTTCTAAATCTAAATTTTAAACAAGTTCGGATCAAATCAATCGTTGAATCGGCTCTATTCATTTAGTGTAGATCCTACACACTATTACAACAAATAAGAGGTTAGATGCTGGCAGAATATTATCCCACCAAAAATATTCTAATACTCGAGTCAATAAATAGCCTTCGAAGAATTAGAAGGTTGAGGCAAAAAGAAAAAAATAACAAAAAATGCAGAAAGTGTTTGTAGTTGGGGTTCTGTCTCATTGTGAGAGGCTTTTTGAGGCTCAAAAGGAGCACTAATTTCTAGCACTGTATTCGTAATGAATGTAGTGACAGAGAGGGTTTTTCATCAAAAGCAACGATGGATTCAAAGGCCAAGCTCCGCAACAAGCCCACAATCCAACATAATTCTTTCAAAGTAAAAGTCTCACATTACTTTTGGAGGAACAGAGTATCTGCAAATCCCACTAGAAAAGTAAGCACTCCCAAACTTTGAAGGATAAGCTCTAGAAGCTCGAAGAAGTTCCAAAATGCTCCAGATGGCTTGGAGAAGGGCGTAACCGTTACTAGTCAATCTCTAACGAGAGTGGAATGGCGATCTCGGAGAATGGTGTAGCCGTTGCTAACCAATCTCCAACGAGAGCGGGATGAAGGCCAGGAGGCTACCCGCCCTCTTCTCACCATGAGGCCTTTAGCCCTCTGCCCGTCCGAAGGCCCTCTGCCCTCCGTCACTAGAAAGCCCTCAACCCTCTGCCGCCAGAGGGCCATCAGCCCTCCTTCCTTTCGGAGGCCTTCAGCCCTTCGTCCTAAAGCCACGATCCCTTCATCCTAGAGTCAGAAGCTCATTGTCCAAGAGTCAGTCCTCCGCTCAGATAACTAGAATGTTGACTCACCAGTACAGCTTAGTCTATCTCCTCTAAGTCACCATTTGCGGGCGCACCTCTAAGCCGCTTGTTACCTGACGCAACATTGGCGTCGTTTGTAAAAAACGCGACAAAAAGTCTAGCGTTTTTCCTCAACACTCAATCTCCTACACAAAAACACAGTCAATACCCGTGCTCTAATCAGCACATCAGCTAAAGATATCACCTCCCATGGCGACGATCCCTCATCGGGTAGCCATGCTAATAGGTGATTGATGCCAAATGTACGAGTGCTTGGCGCTTAGTAGAGTACCCTCTTTCCTGACCATCTGAACCATCAAAAGATGTAACATTGGGGGCTTCACCGATTAACTTTCAAGCGATCCAAAAAAGTAAGCATCCTCAGAGGATCAATCGACTTGACAACCTCAAGACTCAAGCAGCCCCCAGTATCTATCTCATCAACCTGACGACCTCGGTATTCTGGAGGATCCGAGCATGGGCCCACTCCTAGAGAAATGATTGATTCGGTTTCAAGGAGCAAGGCCAAAGGGGCTAGGCTGGGTAGCAAAGCTTCCCTCAAAACTTAAGCTTCGCTTCCGTCCTTTGCTCTTCAACTAAATAGAGTATCTCGGAGCCCTACAGAACGCAAAAGTTCTCTGACACTCCATCTTTCATTCGGTGAGCCTGTACAGTTTTTCAAACTAAGAAGCTCTTCGGTGTTCCAATCAAATTGAGGAACATTCCGCCGTTCCAATCGAATTGAGGAGCATTCTAGCTCTCCAGCCAGTCACCTTCATTGCCAGATCTCTCTAGCTTAGGGGAACTTATCGCCAAATCTTCTCTGGCCTGCCGGAACTCATTGTCGCCAGATCTCTCTGGCCTACCGAAACTCTTCGCCACTAGATCTTCTCTAATCTGCTGGAGCTCTCCCCGCCAGACCTTCTCTGGCCTACCGGATCTATCGTCGCCGGATCTCTCTGACCTGCTGTAACTCATCGCCAAATCTTCTCTGGCCTGTTGTAACTCTTCACCGCCAGATCTTCTTCGGCCTGCCAAAGCTCTTGCCATCAGATCTCTCTGGCCTACGGATCTCATCGCTAGATCTTCTCTGGTTTGTCAATGCTCTCATCACTAGATCTTCTCTGGCCTACCGGAGCTCTCACTGCCAGACCTTCTCTTTGCTTGTCAGAGCTCGGCCGCTTCATCTTCTTTCTCGAGCTCCTCGAGCCGCTAGACCTCTCTGCCCTGTCAGAACTCATCACCAAATCTACTCTGGCCTGTCGTAGCTCTTCACCATCAGATCTTCCCTGGCCAGCCAGAACTCTTGCCGCCAGATCTTCTTCAGCCTGTTTCTTCACCACGTAGCATCGCTCCAGTCAATAGGCTAATCCCGCTGCAACCGGTTGCATAGCAGTAGCACCCTGTAAACGTTATGGCAAAACTTGCAATAGGGGCTCAGCGTGCTCGACCCACCACCTATTGCATCGTAGGAAACATCATCCTGCCAAGCGTTGCACCGGTCCGGGTCACCTGAGATAGTATCAGCCAACAACGGACCCGAACCACTGGCTAACAGGCTACCTAGTGCGGCAGCAGCACGCTACCCAACCAATTCGTGGCAAAGGGCCAAATCCCATAGAACATAGGGGCTATAGGCTGAGATGCCTGCCAAAGTGCCCCTGACCCTCCGAAATGGTGCACGCTAGCCATACACTCGATACGGTTAGCCGATTACAAAAGGCACCATTCATGCGTCGATGACGATTTTACACCGAATTCAGGTAAGTCTTGTATACACCATACTGCTTTCTTGAATCATATTTCTATTAATAGGATAATAATATTATCTACTCATACGAGTGATTACATAACACTGTATAAAATCATGCAACCCATACTCTCTTTAAGTCAGGTGGGTTTTCACCCGCTCGTAATTAAACACTGGTCATTTAGATGGCTTACGAGTGATCAAATTAAACCCTGGTCATTCAGGCTGCTCATGAACAGTCGAATTAAACTCTGATCATTCAGGCAACCAATGAGTGATCGAATTAAACCCTCATCCATGTGGCTCATGAACGGTCAAATTAAACCTTGGTAATCTAAGCGGCCTGTAAGGATCAAATTAAACCTCGGACCCATCACCAAGCGGCCCATGTGTGGTTGAACTAAAAATCTTAGAGGCTTTTCAGCATACGTGCAGCGACCTCCTCTCAAAAGAGAGAGTACCATAAGTCAACGACGGTCGGCAGATTAGGACCAGATGCATGAAAGTTACAACGTCCTCAAGTAGGATTGAGCATTGACGGTGCATGCGGGTGACACCTAGGCTAGAAAAAGCCCGATAATGATAGCTTCAAAGCTTAGTCGGCAACCTCATCTTCTCAGTGCCACAACTTATTCTTGATTGGAGCGAGCGCAGCCAACCAAACACGTTCGTCAAAGCCAGGGGGCTTTGATAACAATCGCGTCTCCTCAAGACCACAACTTCTCTTCACGAGAATGATCGAGATCATGATGCAAGTCATCCCCAATAGCCCTGACACTCCGCTAGAAGCAAAGTGGCATCCTCGAATAGGGAGTCACAGAGATCGGGATCCCAGTCTTGGCCGTGGTCACGGTGTTGACCCATTTGCTTGACCCGAGAGTCAAAGGATCCCCAATTTCAACAACTGAGCTTGGGGCTCTTCACTCCCAATTACATTGGCTGACTCGCCAACAGTAATGTATGACAAGAACCCTTCCAGGGAACGCTAAGTGCATCTTATTGCCACAACTCGAAGATCAACGATCTTAAGGCAAGTCGCCTCTCGACCTCTCAAAGTGCGTCCTTACAACGAGGAGATTTGATCTCAAGCTTGAGATCTTCCCTGTGTGCCTGAGAGTCGAACGGCTCACGGTCTGCACTGGTCAACGGTTCTGGTCAACAAAGATTTCCAACACCACGCTGCTCTCCGGATTTGAGCACTTCACCGATCAACGGATTTGGTCAAGAAAAATTTTTGGCTCTGTGCTGCTTTTCGGATTAGAGCACTTCGTCGATCAATGGATTTGGTCAACAAAAATTTTCAGCTCCGAACTGCACACCGGATTGGAGTACCTCACCGATCAACGGATCCAATCAACAAAAATTTTCAGCTCTGTACTACTCCCTAGATTCAAGCATTTTGCAGGTCAACGAATCCTGTCAACTGCCATGTCCATCTCCGCTCTGCGCTCCGGATTCAAGTGCTCTAATCAGCAAAATTGGTCAACAAAGATTTTCGGCTTTGCATTACCTTCCGAATTCAAGCAATTTGGCCACCGGATCCGATCAACCATCTTTTTCGGCTCTGCACTGCTCTCCGGATTCAAGTACATTGATTAATAAAATTGGACAACCATATTTTCAGCTCTGTTCTGCTCTTCGGATCAAGTGATGGAGTCAATCAAACTGGTTAACGATCAATCTGGTTATAACCAATCTTGACCCATCATGAATACGCCGGAGGCTGAAAATCCGGTCCATTGGCATAGGGGGTTAGTAATGAGTTCAGCAACCATGGGTCCAAAGGACCAAGATCCGTAGCAGGTTCATAATCAAACATAATTCTTTCAAAGTAGAAGTCCCATATTACTTTTAGGGGAATAGAGTATCTGCAAATCCCACTATAAAAGTAAGCACCATCAAACTTTGAAATACAGGCTCTAGAAGTTTGAAGAAACTCCAAAATGCTCCAAATGGCTTAAAGAAGAGTGTAGTCGTTGCTAGCCAATCTCTAACGAGAGCGGGATGGCGGCCTCGGAGAAGGACGTAGCCGTTGCTAACCAATCTTCAACGAGAGTGAGATGACGACCTCAAAGAAGGGCGTAACTATTTCTAGCCAATTTCCAACGAGAGCGGAATGGCAACCAGGAGGCTTCCAACCATCTTCCCGCCATGAGGCCTTTATCCCTCTACCCGTCCGGAGGCCCTCAACCCTTAGTTGCCAAGGGGCCCTTACCCCTTGTTCCTTCCGGAGGCCTTCAGCCCATCTGTCCTAAAACCATGATCCCTCCATCCTGAAATCAGGAGCTTGCTATCTAAGAGTCAACCCTCCGCTCAGGTAATTAGAACATTGATTCACCAGTACAAACTGCCCTTTCTCCTTTAAGCCGCCCTCCGTGGACGCACCTCTAAGTCGTCCTCCGCGGGTGTACCCCTAAGCCGCCCATTTGTTAAACGCATTCATGGAGCTCGGGCCTCCAAGGACATCCCTATTACATTCCCCTCATTACTACATCTTTGCACTCCCGTCACGTTTACCTTTAAACGTGCATTCCTCCATTTATTGCGGAAGATTTCTAACTTGAGTATCGAAGTGTCAACGGGGGATAATCCCCTTATCATCTGACCGCTTATTTGTTATTTGTGTTGTGCTGGTTTCTAAATTATCGCGATAGAGATCGAACTTGATCCAAATCGACCCACAACAGAAGATTGGAAGGCTCATTAATATCAACAAGACTCGAACGGCTTGCGGTCGGCACTGGTCAACGGTTCTGGTCAACAAAGATTTTCAGCACCACGCTGCTCTCCGGATTCGAGCACTTCACCGATCAACGGATTCAGTCAACAAAAATTTTTGGCTCTATACTGCTTTTCGGATTCGAGCACTTTGTCAATCAATAGATTTGGTCTACAAAAATTTTCAGCTTCGAACTGCACACCAGATTGGAGTACCTCACCGGTCAACGGATCCAGTCAACAAAAATTTTCAGCTCCGTACTACTCCCTGGATTCAAGCATTTTGCAAGTCAACAAATCCTGTCAACTGCCATGTCCGTCTCCGCTCTGCGCTCCGGATTCAAGCGCTCTGGCCAGCAAAATCAGTTAACAAAGATTTTCGGCTTTGCATTGCCTTCCGAATTCAAGCACTTTGGCCACCGGATCCGATCAACCAGCTTTTTCGGCTCTGCACTGCTCTCTGAATTCGAGCACATTGGTTAACAAAATTGGACAACCATATTTCTGGCTCTGTTCTGCTCTTTGGATCAAGTGATGCAGTCAACAAAACTGGTTAATGATCAATTTGGCTATAACCAATCTCGACCCATCATGAATACGTTGGAGGCTGAAAATCCGGTCCATTGGCATGGGGGGCTAGTGATGAGTTCAGCAACCATGGGTCCAAAGGGCTAAGCCCCGCAGCAGGTCCATAATCTAACATAATTCTTTTAAAGTAGAAGTCTCACATTGCTTTTGGAGGAATAGAATATCTACAAATCCCACTATAAAAGTAAGCACCATCAAGCTTTGAAGGACAGGCTCTAGAAGTTTGAAGAAGCTCCAAAATGCTCCAAATGGCTTAAAGAAGTGTGTAACCGTTGCTAGCCAATCTCTAACGAGAGTGGGATGACAGCCTCGGAGAATGGCGTAGCCATTGCTAACCAATCTTCAGCGAGAGCAGGACGGTGACCTCGAAGAAGGGCGTAACCGTTGCTAGCCAATTTCCAACGAGAGCGGGATGGCGGCTAGGAGGCTTCCAACTCTCTTCCCGCCATGAGGCCTTTATCCCTCTACCCATCTAGAGGCCCTCAACCCTCCGTCGCCAAGGGGCCCTTAGCCTTTCTTCCTTCTGGAGGCCTTCAGCGCTCCGTCCTGGAGCCATGATCCCTTCATCCTGGAATCAGGAGCTTGCTATCCAAGAGTCAACCATCCGCTTAGGTAATTAGAACATTGATACACCAGTACAGCTTAGCTTTTCTCCTTTAAGCCGTCCTCCGTGGACGCACTTCTAAATCGTCCTCTCGGTGTACTCTAAGCCGCCCATTTGTTAAGCGCATTCATGGAGCTCGGGCCTCCAAGGACATCCTATTACATTCCCCCATTCTCTACATCTTTGCACTCCCGTTTCGCGTTTACCTTTTTTAACGCATTCCTTTTCATTTATCAAGCGATTTGTCACCTAGTCCCTTATCATCTGACCGCTTATTTGTTATTTGTGTTAATGCGCAATTCATCGATAATTATCGAACTTGATCCAAATCGACCCGCAATAAAAGATTGGAAGGCTCATTAATCCATACAATAACTCTGGAACCCGGTATGCAACAATAAAAAACTTAAAAATTGATTTTTTTAAATTTTAAATCATGCTTTAATGTTTTTAATTTTATATGTGTATTGGCATCTAATCTAAAATATAATAAATTTGATAAATTTTCATGTAAATTATGCTGATAGTATTACATTAAAATATAAATATATTATACACTATAAAATTAATGCTAAATTACCATATCCTTATGTACTAGCTGATATATTATATAAATATTAATTAAAGCTTATGTCGCTTTACAAAAAATTGTGAAAATATTTATTAAGTATCACTAATTTTTTAATTGAGAGTATTTGAATACAATTAAATTTATATAATATGATTATTTTTTTAATATAAATGTTGATAGAGATTACAATTTTGAGTCAAAAAAACATATATATTTTATAATATAAAATAAATATATTTATTTCAAGGTAAAGCCTTTGCAGTCCATTTAGTTGATCAAATTGAATTAAAGTATTGCTTTTTGAGAATAATTATTTTAAACCAATGATGCTTTGTGTGTTTGATATTTTAATGGGAAAAAAATAGTTGTTCCATGTGAATATTTATTATCTGTTTAAATGAAAATAATTACATAAAAAATATATTGTACCGTTTATTATGTAACTTAATGAACATCAATAGTAATTATGTAAAAATAGATTTTATAAAATTAAAATATTTATAAAAATTATTAGAATTATTATATATTTTTTTAGATTTTATAATAAAAACTATTATTCAACAAAAACCATTTATCCTTGTCATTAATTAATGATAAATAATTCTATATTTATAGAATAACAATAATATAAAATTATAAAATAATGTCATTAATTTTATAAAATAATGGACTAATCCAGAAAAATAATTTTTTAAATAAAATATAACAAATTATATAAAATTATCATCTTTAATTATCTTATTAAATTATTAAATACAGCCATTTGCTTGTGACCATCCACCGGGGCCCCACTGGCTACTATTAACCAACATATAAAATACTTCAAATTATAAATCTTACTCCATAAAAATTATTCATGAGTAAAATAATTATATTCCGTACAAGCCAAAACAACATAATAATAAATATTTATTATTATTTTATTAATAATAAATCCATATTATTATTAATAACATTTATCATACGTTAAGCAATTTTTGTAAAAAAGTAAGCGGACCGTATTTTTCTCCAAACCTATAAAGTTGGGTTGGTTTTTATTTTCAACGTTACGTGAATTGTGCCCTTTGTTAAAGGTAACATTATAATAGGAGGTGATGAAATAGTGCTATTAAAATATTTCTTTATGAAACTAAATATTATGCATTTTACAAGGAATTTTACGAGAATAAAGGTTGAGATTTTCTATGATTTATTTTAATTTAATATTATTGAAAGTTGTAACTTTAAAAAAATATATATTTTTGATAGCAATTATAAAATTATATTATTGTAGAAATAAATACTATTAATTATTTATTCGTTCATAGAAACTTTACATATCTTTTTACTTAATTTGGTAGTCTCGATCCGTTATTGCTTTTGAACCTTTTTAGTGATCATGGCTATACTTTGATCGGATGACATTAATCCGATTAATTGTGTGATGACTGAAAAAGCCCATCAGTCTTATATTTATTTTAATTGAATTTAAGTGTATATTATCCTAATAATTATTCACATTTTACAAATTTATAAACAAGCACCCCATCCACTTTATGCATCCTACTGTAAAATTTTGTACTTGATAAGATCACCGTCATTAATTATAAATTTCGCCCCGATTAACATTAGGGTACGAGTGACTCGCATTTGGTTTCCCTTCGCTTCAGTTACCGCTTCCGTGGTTCGCTCTCGTGCCCTCTTGCTATATAAGATTAGACGGACTGGGTGAGAGCGGGAAATGGCGGCCACCCACTACGTAAAGCATCCATTGACCTACTTTTTTCCTCAATAATGGAGGGGAAAAGCAAGGTAGAAAACAAACAAAAAACATTCGCCGATCTTGCGGTTGAGGAAATCTTCCGATCCTACGCGTTTTAGATCCGAGAGAGAAGCTATCGTCCGGAGTCAACTTTCTCTAACTAGTTTTCAATCATAATATCGACGGCGTTTTGGTGATTGACGAAGGAGATGGACGAGGCTTTGATCGACGACATCATACTGAGGCTTGTTGATGCGAAGAACGGACGGACGGCGAAGCAGGTACACCTAGCGGAGTCGGAAATCAGGCAGCTTTGTGTTGCCTCTAAGGAGATATTTCTTAACCAACCGAATCTTCTCGAGCTGGAAGCTCCTATAAAGATTTGCGGTAAACAATAAAGAACCTTTCAGAAATTTGTTTGTTTCTTTAAAATTGAAGACTGTTGATAGCTTGATGCTTGTTAACTGTGCTGCTTTACTTATTTGTTTTATGATTTTTATGATTTGTGCTACTTGTTGAGCCACTTTTGGCGCGTTCTTGAATTGTTTGTGTTATGTAAATCCCCCTTGAACTGATATTGCAAGTTATTAATGTATTATGCCTGAAGTTTATTGGGTCGAACTTTAATTACTCATTTTAGTCGACGTGATGAAAGAGAAAGTAATTTGGTACAAATTGTTGGGAGTTTAAAAAGCAATGGTTCAAGGATGATTTTCTTTTTTATTTCTTAGCTAAAATAGCTATATTGGCTTTTAAATTGCATCAAGCCATCAAGAAATCTACTGCCTTCTAATAAAAAACAAGCCAAAAAAGGAAAAGAAAATTCTCTGTAGCATATGAAATACCCGGTGTAGATATGGGCAATAAGACTAATCCGTGGGGTGTGTGATTGTTGCTGCTTCTGTTCACCTGATATCCAATCGGACTGTGGCCACAATTTCAGTGGATGAATTGCGACCATCTGATGATCGATGTCCTTAACAATTTCGAGAAGTATGTTTTTCTATCTCCTTGAATAGTTGCATGACATAATGACTAGTGTGTTTTAGCAATTCTGATGATGACTAATCCCTGTCTTGTTCCCTTGTGTGTTTTTCAGCTGTGCTATCTCATTAGCATAATACCCTCTAGTACAGAGCTGTTAAGTGAAAACGGAAGAGAGCTGTTAAGCAAAACCTGAAGCTCTTCAAATGAATTCCCTCACTCCATATATCCAGACAGCAAGTAATTTCATCAAGCTGTCACAAAAGGGGGCCCCTCCTACATCCAATACAATTATAGGAAATTAGTTACAGGCTTTAAAAAAATTTCAGTTGGTTCAAAACTGGTGAGTGTGCAGCTGTCTCTTATTTTACCCTAAGGTGTCTATGTATTCTAGTTATCAAAACTTCTATTTCCAACTCACCAATAGAATTATTGTTGCACCCTACAATTCCTTTTCGTATTCGTCAACATGGAAACCTCTTGAGGTATTAAATCCTCTCCAAATTCTCTATATAAGGCTAAATAATTCATTGAGCAGCATAGCCAAAAACCAGAGAGTTTTATGACTCATTCCCAATGGAGAAGCAAGTGATTCATCAAATTCTCTTGTGGAAGCATTTATAAGCAAGCATTGTCATCTTATCACTGAGTTGTCAGTTCTAAATTATTACTTTCATGACATTTCATGCAAGGTATGAATAAGGGATTTTTGCTTCCAAGAAAAGCTCAATAGGAAAATGTTTTGCTAGTATTAAATTGTAGTACCATTGCAGTGACTGGGAATTGTAGTACCTCTGTAGTGACTGGACTCTAAGTTTCTTGTTAGCCTTAAGATCCGTTGCATATAGTACTTTGATTTTAAAATGCAATAGAACTCACATACTTCCTTGTTAGCATTAAGATCCATTGGATACAGTACTATGATCTTCAATTCCTTGAACTTGCTAAATCAAAACTATGATTAGGTAATTACTTTTTTTTTTCCTTTTTTTTTTGCATTGGGTTTTTGTGCATTTTCAATGGCCTTTCCCCAGTGACTTTGGCCTTCAAATGGATTTAACAACGAGAATGGTTTGGTCATGTATGTAAGATACATGCAGTGCCATTCTAAAAGACCGATCATTCATCTGTCTACTGCTACATGTTAAGAACAAGGGTGAAATTTCTGTCATTCCTCTCTGTGCTCCCCACCCCCAGGACAGAAAGCTCATTCACAATAGAAGTTACTTCATGAAAGTTGGGGTGGGAAGGTGGTATTTATTGTGAGGGCAATAAATTGCTCTAATTGCTGCTAGATGAAACTTTAAAAACATCTTCGGGAAGAGCTTTGGGTGCCAAACTGCATCTATTCACTATGTGGGCACCCAACTTAAGTAGCGGGCCAATTACACCCTAGTGAAAAAAACGTATACATATCTAATAAAATTTTCATATTAATGTAAATGCTAGCCATTTTTATTCTTCATATGTGCTTTAAACAACAATTTAGCCAACTTCCAAGTTGTCCACAAACTCACCCTGAACTTTCCCAAATACCTCAAATTCTACATACATTTGTTGATTATATTTCCAGATTTAAAAATAGAAGATGTGATTATCAGAGAAGGAAGAAAATAGATCACTGTTATTTTTTGTAGTAGCAATATGGGTATCTGGTTTGGAAATGAAATTGTTGTTGAGAATTATTGAGATTGACTAATCTCCTAATTGGGTTAAGCTTGTCATTGATCGAATCCATGCAGCTTTCTTTAAATAAAAGTCAAGGATTAGATTTGTCATTGTTTGTGTTAGCTTTGAATGTTGATCCTAGTACTCCCAACTTGTTTGTTATGCAGTTTGTTGGGTGAAAATCTTGTTTGTTTGTTTGACTGCATCAGTCATGAGTCTGTGGGCTTGTTACAAAGCCAATATGAGCTTACGTACCATTCATGTAGGTTTATTGCATGTGTATGTGTATCATTACTTTTAATTCTGTTCTTGTCAATACTTGATTTCTTTGATTCATTACTTTGAGGTGAATTTTTCTTGATGCATATATTATCTAGTATTAGTAATGTTTGTTCTATAGATTTATGATGCAATATCATGCTAACCCTGATTCTGGAATTTATTGATACTACTCTTTTTTAAAAAAAAATTTATAGTTTTTGTTTTTTTCCCTTTTTAAAGACCTAAATATAGGCCAATTAAAAAAAAAAAAAGCTATAGGTGAGTCTTCTGGAGTAAGGTTGTTAAAATGGAAGAGTCATTTACTCTGATATGTAAAATAAGAAATGAGCACATTCATCAACCATTTATCCATGGCATGTCTGGAAGAAAAGGTGAGGAAAGAGCATTTAAAATGGTTTTGAGACATGAAAGTGAGTTAGGTGATGCACCGTAGAGGAAATGCTTTGGTTGAGGTTAATGGCAACAGGAAGGGAAGTGGTAAGTCTAGAACAACTTATAGTTAGGTAATGAAATTGTTTTTTGTTATGCTTCAATGTTAGCTGGATGTTGTTCTAAACCAAGTGGAATGATTGATGAACATTCATATAGTCGACCACATTTATTGGGGCTTAAAGCTTTAATGTTGTTTCATTGTTTGTCCATGTATTTTCTGATTCATGCCTTTAAGTCCAGTGATAAGGAAACTTCATGCTTCTTTATTATCTCATTCACCCTACTTGAGCTATTTTATATAATTTCTGACATGCTTAACACTTGGTCGTTGCTGTTTGTGGAAATTCTTACAGGATTTGGTTGTTTCTTTTTGTGGAGATTCTTGTTGTCTGTATCTAGATCAATACATTAGAGAGTGAAAGGAACACCTTTTGATGATCCAGTGGCCCACACGTGTTCCCTCTTGGATTAGTGATTGTTGGCATACACTCTAAATTAACAATTTGCATTTTTGGGGGGATTCTAGCATTTTAGATATCTGATTTTGTGGCTTTCCTATGTGATTATCCATATTTCTTGCTCTTGAACAAAGTGCAAAGAAGCAAAGCCTCTTAGACCTGTTCCTCTTGATAGTCTAGGTTGATTCTATCATTGTTTTTTCTTTGCTGTGTTTAATCTTCATGCAAATTGCCATCTATTAAAGATATTAGATCTCTAGGCCTTTCTGATGTTTCAGTGAAATGAGAATAATATTGTAGTGTTGTATTAATTTTATGTAGCTTTTTATGTGTGTCTATGTTGATGAATCCGTTGAACAACTAGTCAAGCTTGTGGCACACATATTTGTGTTGAGGGCCCTAGCTCATCATCAACTGGCACTAGTCTAATGTGTACTTTAGTCGCTGCAAGTCAGAAGTTTGATAAATTTGAAACAGGATGTTGCACTGAAGAATAGCTACCACCCCATACATAGGTGTGGCTGAGTTACCGAGTGCTAGGCATTTTAGCTAGGATCTCTGTACTTTGATAGATTGGAACTGAATTTCTTTGGTATTTTGAGCTTACCAATATTGCATTGTTTGTCCTACACCACAGACTACTTAGATGAGTATTTACACTTAATCACGGTTAGTTTAATCATGGGTTTTTAGGCTTTAGCTTGGTTCTTCCTGTAAACAAGAGTCGATGGAATTGAATTTCTTTGGTATTTTGAGTTTACACGAGTCTTCTTACTTCTTAGATTTGTATTTACACTTAATCATGGTAAGCCAAGCTTTTCATCCATTAAATGAGGGTGGACTTCATCTTGATTAGTACATGATTGACTGTTGAATAAATATTAAAGACTTCTTGCGTCATTTCCTTCTTTAATTGCTTATAAACTGCTTTGCTTTAGTAGTATCTGATCATGGGACCACTCTATGGTGGTTGTGGGTGGTGTATACTAGAACTGTTCTTTTGTATCTGATTTGTGATTCCATTTTCTTTTCTTTCTATTTTGCTAGAGCATGTGTCCTTGTACTTTTGCCCCCTTGTGTGCTCTGTTTTCTTACACTAGTATTTTCTTGTTGCTAGACCTTCTTAAGACTAGAATTGTATGTGTTTATTCCTGATTCTACTGTAAAATGTATTAGGAGATATTCATGGCCAGTTCTCTGATCTGCTTCGGTTGTTTGAGTATGGAGGGTTTCCGCCTGAGGCGAATTATTTATTTCTAGGGGACTATGTAGACCGTGGCAAGCAGAGCATAGAGACCATTTGCCTTCTTCTTGCATATAAGATTAAATATAAAGAGAACTTCTTCCTTCTAAGGGGCAACCATGAATGCGCTTCCATCAACCGCATATATGGGTTTTATGATGAGTGCAAAAGGAGATTTAATGTCCGCCTCTGGAAAACATTCACTGATTGTTTTAATTGCCTTCCTGTTGCTGCTCTCATCGATGGAAAGATCTTTTGCATGCATGGAGGATTATCTCCTGATTTAAAGAACTTGGATCAGATCAGGAACATAGCCCGCCCTGTTGATGTCCCAGATCAGGGCCTCATCTGCGATTTACTGTGGGCTGATCCTGATAAAGATATTGAAGGCTGGGGAGAGAATGATAGAGGGGTGTCATATACATTTGGGGCTGACAAAGTTACTGAATTTCTTGAGAAACACGATATTGATCTGATATGTCGTGCCCATCAGGTATGCTCTAGTCAATTGCAATACTTTTTACAACCATGCTTTGCCGTTTCTGTTTTTGGATGTTTTTGCTTGCTTTCAGGTTAGGCATGAATTGGACTTTACAGTAGAATAATGGGCTTCATGTTGAGGCACATCGTGTGTCCCACTGCCTGTCCTCCAATCTTGCCTATTAAAAAAAGTGGCGGCGATTGTGTGGAAGTCTAGAACCATTGTGACTCATCTAGTTTGTGGTGTTACTTCTAATGCTATCAACGTTCCAATCCAAGTTAAAAGTCAACTAGGTGGCGGCATATTTTTATCACTGTGTGGTGTAGGCGGATCACCTTCATGAATGACATCATTGCAACTGGTCTGTTATCTGTTGTGATTGTTCATCGCTATTTGTCTTGCAAACTTCATGTCTATATCACCCATCATTTGGCCTTCATTGATATGGGGTTTTTTCAACCAAGCTTTCCTACCCATATAATTAAATTTGTCCTTCCAATGAGAATCTCCTTTTCTGCATAATTGACTATACCACTATTTATTTGGCTCATTTTCCAAATGCAAAATTGCCAGACAATCTATATAACAACGGCGACCAATCTTTTAAGTCTGAATGTTGTTGGGTTAGCTTATTGCTTTCATGGCCCTCCCCTTTTGTGTAACATCCACTGAAATTTGGAGACTTCAAATCCTGCTTTCATCACCTCTATTCATATATCTTTATGCCTAGTGTTCCTCTTGTAACCTTAATAAAGTTTACTTTCTTATGGATATTGGTCATATTGCAAGTCTTGATAGTTGACACACCCTTCTCTTATTCTCCTTCTGTGGATGCTTATTACGACAGATGTCTTCACTTCTAGAATGTCTAGGCAGACATTTTTATTGATTTTCGTTGTAATTTGCTTCCAATTTCCTGACTAATTGTTCTGCGACAGTTGCACACAGTTGCAGAAATCATGCATGACCCTTGATCTAATGTTGTTATTGGTCGTGTTGTTGTGGCTTATGCTTCGTTAGGTTGTGGAAGATGGATATGAATTTTTTGCCAAACGGCAGCTGGTGACGATATTCTCAGCACCAAATTACTGTGGAGAGTTTGATAATGCTGGGGCTATGATGAGTGTCGATGATACGTTGACGTGCTCCTTTCAGATCCTTAAAGCCTCCGAAAAGAAAGGAAAACTGGGTTTTGGAAACATGTCGAGACCCGGAACTCCACCTCATAAGGTATGGATGCTTTGGAAGTCACTCTCACATAGAAAATGTTGGAAGATCACACTTGAAATGTATTCACGATGAAGCATAGAAGGAAGTATCAATTTCGTGGATGAAAAATGTCCTTGTCAATATCAGTCTTAGTTTTATCAATATCTAATATATCGGATAATACATATTTGGATCAGATATATCAGAAAACAATTTTAAAAATTATAAGCTAATAAAATTATATTGGCCAAATATTGGATATATTGCCAATACAATAATGTATCGCATGAAAAGTGATTCACTTCATCAAACCCTTCCCTATGGAATTCAAATGATTGCAACAATTGCCATCAATCTACAGGCACCACTACCGGTAGTTGGCCCCTTCCCCACTGTGCCCCCTCCCTCCTGCTCTCTAAGACTGGCCATCATCACATCCACGATTTAAAAAAAAAAGTACTCAGTGTTAACGGATCTCCTTGAACTTGAGCATGAAATTGATGCAGCTCTGTTCAGTACGAAATTCTCGGAAATTTGTAACATGAAAAAAGTAGTAGTTCTATTAATTAAACTCAGCATCCTTGTAGTTAACAAGTCAAAAGTGAGTCAGTGGTGTCCCACTCTGTCCAGAGCACTATTTGGTGTCAATATGCTATTTTGCTAGATTAATTGAGATGCTGGAATATGCTGCCTCTCTCTTCTCTTATGAACATAAGCTGGGCATGCATTTGGGTTATTCTAATTGTTAACCACTTTGTTGCGCTTGCTGGGGAAGACTAAAATGGCATATAGGAATCCTTACTAATTTTACCGTATTCTTGTAATCTGGGACCTACAAAATACCCATTTTCCTGTTATATGTCATTTTCTGACGGGATTTGTCGCCATGTGACCTGATGATAAATGGTTCAAAGCTTGAAAAAGTCTCTTGCCTATAATGCTAGACCGTGTACAATTGTACATTAGACCTAAAGTGGTCGGACTCTTTTTCGGACTCTGCACATAGATAAAACGTTGTGCTCCCAATTGGCCTTTTATAACTTTTTATTTTATTTTATTTTTAGGGTGGGAAGGGCTAACTGACGTAGATCAGCAACTGTTGTGAGATCAGAGCAGCAGCAAGAGAAAAACAGAGGTGTTTCCACAGTCATTATGTCTCGCCCTGCACGCTTTCTGGCCGAGCAACTCGAAGAGGTGTTGGGGCCTACGACAGAACAGTGTAACTACAGCTCCATGCGGAAGTGGATACTTGTTTTAGCCACTACTTCCGGGGCTCTGTAATATGTGAAAAACCAAAAAGAAATTGCTGACTTTTAAGTCCTTTTGTTGTAGTTTCTGATATGTTTCTGTGGCAACCCTGAATCCCAATTGCTTAATGGTTGCAGAAAGGGCAGAGCAGGCTCAACTTAGTGCCGTAGAGACTCAGACCTCATAAAATGGCACCTGTTTTTAACTCATATTGGCTTTTTGATGGCTTGGTTTACATTGATAGTTGGATTATGGTCAGCTTATGGATTAAAAAAAAGTGATGTTTTCTCGTTCAATCTTTACTGAAATCAAAATGCTTGAGGATTTTTTTTTGTTGGTGCCGGAAAATTTCAAGTCGCCTTGGCACGACTAAAATGTGTGTTAATTTGGTTCGCAGGCATTTTACACTTACCGAGTTTGAGTTTTTTCTTTTTTCTATTTTTAATATCTTCTGAAGTTAAAATTTTTCATTTATTTAGTTAATATGTAGTACTTTTCTTTGTGATGGTGCTCTTCTTAGTATGGGCAGATGGGTTGAAAGGTGATCCGGTGAGATTATTATTCTTTCTAAATGTATGCTCGCTGTAGGTATTTTTAGAATGTAATAGAGAAAGTCACAAGATCTTGCAGGAAAATTAGTTTGAAAAAACCCCCAAAAAATTAAAAAAAAAAAAAAGATTTTGAGTGTGTGATACCATGGATGTGAGATAAATGAAGGAAAGCTTAGAATTATTGTGATTTCTATCTTCCGCTAATTATTTAAATGCTTATTTCTTTTATTGCTTACCAGCAAAATCTAATTTTTGGTGTTAACTGTGTCCCCCCCCCCGCGGTATGGCTCATTTGTTTGAGCTGCCAAATTTGAATGGGCCAAGTCGGCCACCGTACTTTTATGTCACAGGCCGTGTTGCGCACAATGTCTTTATACCACGGGTTGTGTCTCTCACGGCATTTGGTTTGTACTGTATTGGGTTAGCCATGTCTATAGGTTGTGCCGTTCCACAGGTCAGAATTATATAATTTTATTTTTATTATGTAAACAAAATAAAATAAAAATATTAAAAAATAAAATTATATAAAAATGTTATAAAAATATATCACACATTATTTATTTCAGTCAAATATTTTTCATATATTATAATTTAAAATAATAAAAATATAACTATTAATAATTCTTTATTTTTATCCTTACTTATATTTTCATTATTGCTACTTTTGGAATCAACTTCACCTCAACTATAAATATTTTTAACACAATTTTTTACACCTAACTAATCCTTAAAAAGAGTGTGCATTTTTATGATTTTCAATATTATTCCATTTTTTTAATCAACTTCTCAATTTCTAATGTTGAAGCGGATTTCAATGACATTATATTTGCTAGTAGAATTAAGAGGTCTATGTCATTAATGCAAGTACGGAAAATGCACACTCATTAGCCTTCTACAAATCAAAAATATGAAATTCTATACTGTTATTTATACTATTAAAAATATAGTCTGATTATAAGTAGTAAAAAAATTTAATTGGTATTATATTTTAATTAATTAACTATATTTTACTTTAAGTCTGTGCCAACGAAAGCAAATATCATTGACCACTTTTATTGCTACTTGTTTTGACTACTGGATTGAATAATTCTAAAATTGATTGTGGTATATATAAATTGTACATTGTATATAAAATGCAATAGATACGTAGCTTTATTTTTTTATATCATCAATTATCCCCATGTTATAGCAAAATTTTTTAAGATATATGTACATCTTATATAAATTCACGTAATAATTTATAATTATAGTGAAGTAGGCTAGCATTAAATTTTTTTTAATATTTTAATTTTTTTAAAAATATAGTTAAATATAATATTAGTGAATATAATATTTTTAATAATTTATAATATTTTGATATTTACGTAAGATTATTATTTATCTCCAATGTCAGTATTATTTGATAAAAATTATAGTCCTCTTGAAAAGAACAATCAACTCAGTAAATACCCCATGAAAAATTTTTATGGTCCTACACCACATGAAAATATTAGTTTACTTTGAATTAAAAAATAATTATTATTTCTCATATTTATTCATAACCTCTTCAAATATTTTGTATATTTAAAATTTTCATACATATAATTTTTTTATATTTTTTATAAACGGCTTATTATTGATTATGAATTAATTTAATCTCAAAAAGTTATTATACATTATAAGAAAATTTTTAGGAGATGGTTTGAACCAGGAGTAATAATAGTAGTATTTTGGCCAAAATTAAATAGTAATTCTAGTATTTTAGAACTATTATCAATATGTGTATGTAATATTAATGATATGAGAGTGCCAGAATAATTTTTTTATGAGATTATTATTAAAATTAAAAAAATTATTTTTTATGACTAAAAATTTATTTATAAAATATTAAATATAAATAAAATTATTAATAAAAATAAATAAAATTAATATAAATATATTAAAAATATTATATAAATATTATTTTATACCGTAAGAGAATGGAGAGTTGGGAAAGAGTAGCGAGAGAACGGGTGTTGTGTGTGTTTTGTGGGGAGGGGATATTATATAAATTTTTTAAATATTTAAATAGTATATATTTTTAAGGAGAGATTTAAAAAAAAGAAGACTAACTGTGTAAGCACAATGTGATTGAGCTACGGGGCTATCTACCTAGTAGCCTAATATGAATCAAAGTTTTAAGTTATATTATATATGATTTAATACTATTTATTATAGTTTAAATCAGACTATATTATGAGCAATTCAGCTTATTTATTGTCCCTAAATGTGATAAAATTTTTAAATATTTAAATTAAATATTACATAGATAAATTATTACTAATAATCCTAACTTTTTATTTTATGAGTTTAGATCAAATTTTAATTGTACGATCATCTTTATAAAAATCAAATATTGGGTAAGTCTAATTATGCAGTAGAAGGTATTAAATTCACACACGCACACAGATATATATTCTAATTTGATATTTTAATTAAATCGGGCCTCTAAAAATAGTTGGTATGCCAATTCCATTGTTCCACGTATGAAAAAAATTTCATTTTATTTTTTCTCAGTTCATAGTTGATTAATATTACCAATAAAAAACGCTTTTTTAATTATATTATTTAAAAAATATTATACCACTTAAAAATATTAAATAATATGTGAATAGTGTTACTAAATATATGTTCATTCGACTTGCTGACGCCTCTAAACCAGATTCTCAGCATTGTCCACACACGTTAATTGCTGGGATATTAGGTTCGATTATGTGAGGGATAAAATCTTTGGTGATCAAAGCATTTGAACTTGGGCTTCAGCCATGTGAAGGAAAGACAGCATAAAGCACCTCAAAATCAAGAGTTGATGGTTCCAGTGACGTCCCTGGCAGTGGGTAATTTATGATTTTGGACTCGCAAATCTCTTCGCAATCCCTCACGCCATGGGAACTCTGCTCCTACATCATCACCAATATAGTTCCCGAATTCGGCTCCGAAATGATGCTTCTACAAACACTTTCGATAAAGATTGAATCAGTTCTAACTGATTCAATATATAGTAACATGAAGGTAGTAACACGGAGAGGAAGGAGGGCTATAAATAGCCCACATGATTGCGTTATTCAAATAGCCTTCGAGGTGTTCGAGAAATGGCCTCTGAGAAATTGTTCTGTGGCGTTATATTCTTGGGGGTTATAGCGTTGTCTAGCGCTCTAGCCATGGAAGACGAGGAGCTCTGCTACAGGGATCACGACTATGGAGATGCACTGAGCAAGGCGATCTTATTCTTTGAAGGTCAACGTTCGGGGAAGTTGCCAGCAAACCAGCGAGTTAAGTGGAGAGGGGACTCTGCTCTCTTTGATGGCGAGCCTGATAATGTACGTCATATTATGCATGTTTCTACATATATCTTTATATGCTTGGGATACCCAATGGACACTCTGGAGTGAAATGGCTGTCATACCAACCAATTTATTTTTTTATAGACCTGCTAATATAGATGTATTGATAAGTGTTATGTCAGTCGAGGGACACTCAGTTAGAGACTCCTAACGTCACACATCTTAATAGGATAATATATTTTGGGAGGAAAATTGATGCGTGCTCCGGGGCTGTGTCGGGTAATCGCAGGCGCAAAGTGACGATTACTGCGGCAAGGGGAGTTCCGCAGAGGAACGAGAGAGAGAGAGAGAGAGAGAGAGAGCAGAGGAAAAGTGCAGCAATCTGAAGAAGGAGGGAGAGATCGAGAGAGAAGGGAAAGGGCGCAGAGAGAAGAGAGAGAGAGAGTTAGTGGACAGTGGAAAATATCCCCCCTTCTTTATTATTCCAATTCATATTATATACACTGTAAAATAGAATTAGAAGGGAATCAGGGGTTAGGGGTCCCACAAACCAAATTATAATAGACAAAAGCAAGGGAGGGTAACAGAATGCGGGAAAACAAAAAATAATAGCATATTTCCGATGAGTAAATATAGCCCCGAAATTAGGCCCCTAACAAAAATCTTTTGCACACTTTGGACACAAAGACACATATATAGGGGCAATAATACTTAGTATATAATGTGTGAGGCTGAGACTATCTTTTTTGACCCTTTCTTCTAGGGAAGCAGCCTCAATTTGAGGGATGGTGGTTAGAGCTGTGTGTTATCGACCAACAACTATATATAGTGTATTTATGATAAACTTATGATTGTATTGAATTGAGAGAAATAATGAAAATATATACATATATCTAACTTCACTTAGTTGGCCTAAAACTTCATTGTTATTGTTGTTGTAGGAGAAACTTATAAGGGAATGACAATTTCAAGTGATCCTTATTGTATGACATTTTTTGACAGGTGAAGTTGATTGGAGGATACTACGATGCAGGTGACAATGTCAAGTTTGTTTGGCCTATGGCATTTAGCATCAGCTTAATGAGTTGGGCTGCAGTTGAGTACCCGAAGGAGATATCTTCTGCCAACCAGCTTGGCAACCTTCACCAAGCAATTGGTTGGGGTGCCGATTTCATTTTGCAAGCACACTCTTCGCCCACCACTCTTTATACACAGGTTTTTACTATCAACGGTAGAGATAATCACTTTAGATTTTTTTTCGAATTTAGTGCAATGATGAAAACTGATTTTCTTTCTTTCTTTTCTCTTTGCATTTAAATAGAACTTAGATTAGGTTAAGTCGTTAAACTGATTTCTACCCCTAGTAATCTGGTGTTTTTAGTTAATTCCATGTTCACAATTGCAATATAAGGTAACTGGAATCAACAAATTTAGTTGAATGAGTTTTGGTTGATATAAAAGGGAAAACATAGAGCTCTGATTTTACATGATTTAGTGTGAATTGAATGCCTTTCTCTTTTAATTCTTTTGGAGGTAGGAGATGGAAACAGTGATCATCAATGCTGGGAGCGTCCTGAGGACATGGACACGCAGCGGAGGCTATACAAGATCACTTCTTTATCACCAGGGACAGAAGCAGCTGCGGAATCTGCTGCTGCCTTAGCTGCTGCATCCATTGTGTTCAAAGCGGTCGATTCCAGCTACTCCACCAGGCTACTCAGCCAAGCACAAACAGTAAGCAGTATGCTTAGTTTGTTTACATCCATTCTTTTCATCGAAACCCAGGGCTGGCTATTCAGCACAATATATGGCTTAACCTGATCCTCAGTTCCAAAATTTTGGCCAGAGTAGGTGATAAATGTGTTTTAAGGGGAGTCTTGGCATAACAATAGAGATGTCATCATGTCACCTGGGGATTATGGGTTCAAATTGTGAAAGTTGGTTTCTTTTGTGATGCAATGTAATACCATGTATTATTGACCCAAAGTAATTTGACCATGTCTGGACCCTGCACATAGTGGAAATTTCATTTTCTGGCTGCTTTTTCTAGATGGTAAATACATGTTGGCTAAGTAAAATTTCTATAATAAGCATAGTACTTAGATTGGGTCAGGAGCAGTGAAGTGAAAGCAGAGCCCTAATGGTAGAAAAAGAAAACCGCACAATCCCTTAGGGCCATCTTAAAGTACCAAAAGTAACAGGTACATAGAGATAATATGATTATTTATTGTGCAAACAAAATCCCTTCAATGACGAATTTTTGTTCGTTTTATCATTTGATAACTCATAATCATATTTTTGTAACTATTTGCAACTTGAACAAACTTTTCAAGGTCCTTGAATGTTCTAATCGATGAAAATGGGAGAATTTTCAATACTGGCATCAATATTTTTACAAGAATTTGGAATAGGTTGAGTTTAGTCAAAATAGAGAGGACGATGTAAGAATGGGAATGAGATAGGCGGGTGGTAGGAATCACCTCCTCCACCAATTCCCTGACCTTCAAACAATCACCTCCATCCCTTCCCTAAGCTACCCCCTTCCCATTCCCTGTTGGGGGCAATGTACTAAGATCCTATTTTATATATTCCTTTTTTTTTTTGGAAAATTTTTTTTACATATCTTATGCAAATTGCACAATTTACATTTTAACACCATTTTCATATTTCATAAACTATAACCAATTGTAGAATGTGTTAAAAATATAACATATATGTTGATTATATCTGGGCTGAGTATGGAGCAGTGGATGGAGTTGGGCACCCCTTAGGGGCTGATGCAGGGATCTTTTTCTAATGTGGTTAATAATTTTTTAGTTTTATTATTTTTAATAAAGTAAATTTAAAAAGATTTTGCTATTATATTGGATAAAAAATTATGAAAAATTGATTAATTTTATAGAGATAAATGAGTCACGGTAGCCAGTAAATAAATTTAGTGGGGTTAATAAAAAACTTTATCTTCAATACTAATATATTTATGTCTAATTCCTCTTTATTTATACAATTTCTTTTAGTGGGGGTCAATTGACTTCACTCCATCTCATGTAGATCTGCCCCTGGCACCTCATCCCCACTCCTGAGACCCCGCCATTCAGATTTTCAAATGACTCCTCTTAACCCAACTCCATCTCAATATAAAAGAAAAAAACTCGCCCCAATTGGCTCTGTGTCAGTGAGGAGCACTGGTGAAATTTACATTCCAATATGTATTTCTTAACTGATTCCAGTAAGATCAGGGCTAATCTTGGGTTTGAAATTTTGAATAGAGGATTCTTCATAATATGAACCGTCTTGTAATTGATATATTTCCTAATTGTTTGATCCATTAGATTGTTCTGGTTCAGTTTTGCTGAAAATATATAGTTGTTTGTGCATATTAATTTAACTATATAAAATTGATTTTTGATCAGCTGTTTGAGTTTGCAGACAAGTACAGAGAATCTTACCAAGGCTCGTGTCCTTTCTATTGCTCATACTCTGGCTATCTGGTGAGAATTCACACAGTTCCATAAAGATTAATTGACCATGACTTCATCAATCACAAGCTTATGGCATCTTAATCTTTGTTAAAGGATGAACTGTTATGGGCTGCAGCCTGGCTATATAAAGCAAGCGGGGGATCTAGGTACCTGAACTATGTCTCCAGCAACCAAGGGTGGAGCTCGGCAGTTTCTGAGTTCAGTTGGGATAACAAGTATGCAGGAGTTCAAGCACTTCTAGCAAAGGTAATTTTGATGTGTGGGGCATATTCTTGTGGTTCAGTTTCATGTCGATTACAAAATTTATATGATTTGGATTCTTTAGACTGCTGAGATCCTTTCTAATTGAGGCCAAACGTAGGTTTGTCATAGTTTCGGTATTTCTAGATAACATAGATGCTCCTATCCGTAACGGTATTGGGTGTTGTGTATATAATTTTTTATTTCGTGGTCATATTAAAAGTGAGCTATGTGTTAAAATTTGATCATTTGTAATTATCTATCTATGTATTTGAGAATACATTTTATCAGAATGAATATTGATATTTTTCTAAGCTATTGAAAAATATTCCAAAATTGTTGATCTTTTAATGTTTAATACATCTACAAATATGTGGATTTAAATTTTTTAGAAAATTTTTATATATTTATAACGTGTAAATTTAAGCTTTTAAGTGTGAAGCTAACAAAAAAATTGGACTTATTGGGATATTCTTTACATATCAGGAAATATTAGTATTGAAGCTTTCCAATACGGTTTTATATCTATGGCCAATATTTTTATCCATGCTAGATGGACTTGATCACGAAAAGTGTTTGAAATGATGGATAAGGGGCATTTTCCTAAACCGTGATTTAAGTTGGATAACACCATTTCCATCTTTACGGGAATTACTAAGAAAGATTTGTGTCTTAGGAATACTTTGCAGGGAAGCAGAATTTGAAGAAGTTCAAAAGCGATGCGGACTCCTTTGTATGTGCACTGATGCCAGGAAGTAGTTCTCTGCAGGTTCACACAACCCCTGGTATGTTAGTTTATTGGTAAACCTCATATTCTTGGTTATGCGCTTTTGCGATCAAGACCTAGTATTATTAAATGACATGTAATCATTACATACCTCAACAATTAATCAAACTTAGCAATTAGTTAAAAAAATGAGTGCATTCTTCAATTGCATACTATTAGAGGCATCGGTACAACCCGGTCTAGATAATTAATCGGTTCCATTCAAGTTAGAATTGTTAGGATCCGAGACCCCATGACACCATCAACCACTATCCTCTCCCAATTGAATCACGAAAAACAAATATAAACAATCAAGTACACAAATTACATAAGCGATTTTATGTGGAAACCTTCTTCAATTAAAAGAAAATTCATGGGACTCTATGTTCGAAAGTATTTAATTTATAATGAGATTTGGTTACAAATAACCTCAATTGAGCCAACTGTTTGGTTATGGACACCAAAATTTTACCTACAATGCCAAAAATTAATCTTTACAAGGATAATTTCTGAACTTTTTATTTAAACCCGTGAGTAGATGATATGATGATACACGATATAAAATCTTAATTACAAATAATGAAGTACAATATTTTTTGTGGAAAACCCCTTTAAGAACAAAGAAAAAATTACATGACAATAAATTCCAAAAATATCTTGTTATGATATAAAAACCTCCAACAATATAAGGATATAACACCTTATAATGATAAACCCAAATAATAGAAAATATAAGAGTGAGCAAAAAGAAAATGACTAATTAAATATTCTTTAAAATAATAAGAATAACGTATCTAAGGTTGACACAGAATAAAACACGATTCAGAATCCAAACAGATGAGTGAATCTTCCTCTTCTATCTTTTTTCTCTCTTCCTCTTCTTTCTCTCACAATGTCGACGCTCAAAAGGACTTAAGATTCCTACATTGAATACCCTAAAATCACATTGGGACAATTTATTATATTGTCAGCACACGAGCTCCCATTAGGTGTACATTAGACACAAATAAATTTGACCAACAGTGCACGAGCGCCTCTCGGGTGCAACTTTTTTTGGACAAATTACACACGTATGTCTCTCAAATACGCATCAAGCGCTACTCCAATGAGTAAACCACACAAGTGCACTCTTTATGTGCCACTCATGAATTTTTTTAATTCAAATAAATTTTCACGCAACGTCAAGTGTACTATTAGATGATATGTTAATGGTGTAGGACTCACAAGGAAATAATTTTAAACCCAACCCCAACTCTTTCAATAACATGTATGAAAAGCCGATTACTAATAACCCTAAGCATACCATGGCTATCAACATTACAAGTGTACTAACCCTAGCATATGAGAATACGACCTAGACGACAACCAAATGAAAATATGTTGTATAATATAAGCTAAAATAATATATCCAAAATTAGTAAAGGATGAAACACAAATTAGACTTTAAACGGGTGCCCAAAGCTTCCTCTTATTCTATGTTCTCAATTCTCTCCCCAAGTTGGCCCATTGTGTTTGAAAAATGACTCAAATTTGACTAAAAAATCAGCTCCCCTTTTATAGTATATCTGGCATTCAAGTGCTGACTCCCACACTAGATGCCGTTCAGACACAAGAGTCTTCATTCAAACGCTAAGGGCAAAGCTTCACTGGTGCACATGCACCCCTCATGTGCGCATTAGGCATGAATATTTTAATTCGCCTGCATAGGCCTATCAAACGCTTTTCACCTGCACTACTGAAAAAAGCTTTTGTAAGCGAATCCTCATGCAAACGGCAAGCAAAATTTGCTGCCTGCACAAGAATCAAAAGTTCACATATAGCAGGTGTGAGGCTCACAAGCAACTGATCGAAAATCCAACAAGTATCTTTGTCTTTTTTTTTTTTTTTTTTTGCAGGTGGACTTTTATATACAAGAGATACGGGTAACTTACAGTATGTCACAAGCGCATCCATGCTACTGCTTATGTATGCCAAAACCTTGTCTGCAGCTGAGGTTGCTGCAGTTGAATGTGGCTCCACAAATTTCTCTCCTTCTCAAATCAAAGCATTCGCAAAAACCCAGGTGTGTGGCATCTAAATGTCTCCTATTTTCTATTCTCGTCTTCAATTTACTTACTGATCAACTAAACACGTTTCAGCTTTGGTGGATTAATTTCGTTGAAACTCTACGTTATAGGACTGAATATGTTGCTTAGATGCGAAAAGTGTACCCAAAAATAACTTACTTGAATGAGTAAATAAGAGGGAATTTTGATCTGTTAATCCAACTTTTGGAATAGGGGAATCATTGTTAGACCCTGACAATAACAAGGGCGATTCTATGGGGCTTTAACCGAGGAGGACAGTAGAATTGCACCTTATAATACTATATCCCATTGTCCAATTATGCATTATTACATTCCGTGAAACAGTCAAGTTTATGCTTTTAATTTTTAACCTTACAGTTTATAATTTGCTATTTTACTGATGAGGTATATGACATATAATTCTAGATCTGCTAATTACCCTTCATAGTATGTGTCATAAATTTTAAAATTCAATGATGCAATGTACCATATCGAAAATGTTATAGCAATTTGAACCCTTATATTGCATTCTTATTTTCTTATTTCCATGCTATCTGTGAGTTGCTTGAGGTGCATTTTAGGCGCTTTTATTTTAGATTTTTTTTTTTTGTGATTTTTTTATTTTTTAACTAATATCATTTTGGAAATTTTAGATCACCCCTTTTTGAAAAGCGATATCTTTTTTAGATGTCATATTTTTCTGTGAATTTGCACAATGCAGTCATTTTTTGATATACCCATCTACAATAAAAATCATATTTTTTAAGGAACCGTTTGGTAGATAACATAATTTATAGTGTAATGAAAATTTTATTTTATTATGGTTTTGGGTTTGATTTTATTAATACAAATCACAATCAAATAAGCCTTTGTTATATCATCAATATGATTCTATTTTGGATTTATAAATTACAAATATTGTTTTAAAAAAATGACATTATAATGTGTTTTAAAGTATTTTATTAAGTTATTTATCCATTGATTGGACCATTTTTTATGATAGTAAGTTGGGCTTATAGATTTTTTTTTCCTTTTTATATAGCCTTTTCTATACAAGAATGAAATTAAATTATAATATCTTCCATTTGTATATTTGTAGGTGGATTATATATTAGGAAACAACCCCATGAAAATGTCATACATGGTTGGATTTGGTATCAAATACCCCCAACAACTACACCACAGAGGTGCTTCCATCCCATCAATCCATGCCCTCCCAACCAAGGTGGGCTGCAGCCAGGGCTACTCAAGCTGGTTTTCCAAAAACGATCCCAACCCAAATGTTCATGTCGGGGCAATCGTTGGAGGTCCGAGTTCGAATGATCTATTTGACGATGTGAGGTCGGATCACTCACACTTAGAACCAACCACTTATATGAATGCTGCTTTTGTGGGTTCAGTGGCTGGCTTGCTTTCCGGACAGCATGGCACACTGCTTTCATATATGCTTATTAATAGAACCTCAGATTATAGGGTCAGCTCTGTGTGATTAGCTATGCACGCGCATCTGCACATACACACACACACACATGTAGATGGGCCCGCGTGTAATTTTATCCATATGTTAAAATTTGGTCTTATGAAAATTCGGATACAATTTTTATGTAATCTTATTCATATGTTAAATAGAATATATTTTTATAATTTGAGTATATGATCTTGTGATTTTAATGAATCAACTTTGCAGTCATGATGAGATTTTATTAGAATTATCTCACATTATGTGTGCAAATGTTAAACCACGGGATATAAAATCTTTAATAGCCTAAAGAGTTGTAAGTTTAGAGTCTAGATAGTTTTTTTTTTCTTTTTTTTAAATAGATTCAGTCTTTGATAAAAAAAAAATCTAATATTTTTACAATAAAAATTAATTTTTTTAATTTTATAAATAATAAATTTATTTATTATTTGTTAAGGATGATAAGAGGTTTTTTTTTTTTTTTTAATAATGATGAATAATTTTTAAATTTAAATTTGATAAAAATTTATTAATTTTTATAAATTAGTTTCAATTTTAAGAAAAAAATAGGAAGGATTTTAAAAAACTAAACATAATTTTTTAATACACAAATTTTATAAATTCTCATTAAGACAAAAAAATTAATATGATAGGCAAAAAATAAATTTAATTTTTTTAAAAAAAAAAATAATCTAGGTATATTATAAATGTTTTCGATCAGTACAATGGGACGTGTCTATTTATCTAATATTAAGTTATTAAAAATAAAATGATATAATATTATATAAATAATTTAAATCTTATATAAGTATTATAGAAAAATTAGCACAAATAGATGGTACGGGACCCCACCTTCACCTACA
Source organism: Nepenthes gracilis (assembly GCA_033239525.1). Lineage (NCBI taxonomy): Eukaryota > Viridiplantae > Streptophyta > Magnoliopsida > Caryophyllales > Nepenthaceae > Nepenthes > Nepenthes gracilis. The sequence goes on from BSYO01000009.1 coordinate 3,805,612, forward strand.
GGGCACAGGGGTTGACAAATTTGGTGAAGACAAGCCCTTCATGTCCTAACACTTAACTAAACATTACTTAAACTAGATTATTTCAAAATTATTATTAATAATAATGTTCCTAATTTCAATATCAGTCAGTCAGTGTGTGTTAAAGTCCCTATAATTATAAATAAAAGTGAGTTTATAAAAGAAAAATTACCAAAAAAAAGTTATGATAAATTGATTCGACAGAGGGTAGAGCCTACAAGCGCCCTTCCAACCGACACTTTCTTATCAAATTAAGGCCAGTGAAATTCAATCGTACATATTGAAACGACATCATAACTGATTTAATTGGTGTAAAACGCTGTCACTTTGCCATCAATTTTTTTTTTTTTTTTCTGAGCCCTCGTGCCTGCTGTTGAAGTGGGTCCCTAGCTTGATTGATTTGATCACAAATTTTAATTTAACAATCATTTGAAAGTGAGTTGGGAAAATATTATTTAAGTATTTTTAATAATATAATATTATATATTTTTTATATTAATAAATTTATATAAAATTAAATAGGTAGATGATAAAAATTGTGTGTGCTGAGTAATTTTGTGCCTTGATATTATGATAATATTGCTGTCAATGTCACGTCATATCATAAGTAACACAGTTGATAGTTTTATTTCACGTTTATTATTTTCGTCCTTTTATCTAATTGATTTAACCGTTTTTAAATTTTTTTATATTGTTCTTATTTTTAATTTTGGTGCTATTTATTTAAAAATTATATAAAATGTATTTATTTTTAGTCCTATTTTATATAATGTTATTTTTTAAAATATACGTTTTTAGGAAGCAAGAGGCCATATTTTAATTTAATCAGTGTGTGGCAATTTAATAAACAGTAATGTTAGATTTTATTTAATTACTTAATTTATAATTTTTTAATAAATAAATGTTAACATCAGAAAAATAAATATATTTTTTATTGCCCTTTTAACTTCAAGTGGTATTTTTTTGCAATATAAAGCATTCAGATGATTAAATTTATTATAATTAAATTATTCATGATAAAATATATACAGCGGATAATTCAATATCAAAATCTTGCCAAATAAATCTTAAACCGCGTGATTATGATGAAGAAAATTATTTAGTCAAAAAAATTAAAATAAAGTAAGTTCAGTGAGGTATATTCTACCTAGTAGTGTAGCCATTACATTAAGTATTAATTATATAAACATGGGAAAGGGATTGGCACAAATTCATAAGTACATAAATAAAAGTATCAATCTGATGCGTCCTAGATTCGAATTTCAAACAGATTCGGGATGATTCGCTTGTCCTGATTACGGCATCGTTTCCTAAGTTGGATCCTACACACCACTAAAAAGAACAAGAGGTCGGCGTGTCATTGAAAAGTTATTCCACCAAAAACACTCCGACGTTCAAATCAGTAAATAGCCTTCGAAAAGTAATAAGGTTGTTGAAACTGAAATTTGAGAAAGAGAGCGAGAGAGAGTGTGTGTGTATTTTCCAAATGAAAGAGAGACAAGAATGCCCTTTTGAATCTGGAAGGTGTGGAGGCAGAAAACCGCCATGAGAGGCGCGCTTGTATGCCTTAGATTTTTTGGGTTGCTTGAGTACGTGTTTATGCAGTGGAAAGCGTTAGTAATTGAGAGCATAAGTTCCTGAGGATGTAGGCAATTGAACACGTTTGTAGCAGAAAGTGTTGATAACAGAAAGCATCAATAGCAAAGAGCGTAGATAACTGAGAGTATGCCCTGAATGATAATTCAATGGGCTTATTTAGGATTAAAGGGACAATCTTCCTCCTTTGGAAGGAATGATTCCCTGTGTGATCCTTGGCGGGCTTACCTTTCGAGCAGACGACGCCACCGCCAAACAGAGCAAGGTAGTTTTCTTCTATGGCAGCTAACAGCTCACCTTCCTTTGGTGTTCTTTATCGTTGGAATCCCTAGTTGGCAGGAGATTGAAAAAAATCGGTGCCTTCTTTATATAAATGGCGCCAATTTTGTCAATATCCGTTTTGAAAACCGACAAAGATCGTGGATGTCGGCAGGAGAGCCGTTACTGGCCGTCTGATGGATTGTGGGCTTGAATGGATCAAGCCTTTTACTGTAGAAGAACCTCTTTTGAGCCCAACGTGTAGTGCGCAGACGGTCAACGTTTGAGTTAACCGTCTGTCAACGCTTGAGTTGACCGTCAACGCCTAACGTTGACCTCTTGGGCTTTCAGTCTTGAGCTCCATTCTCCAACTAGGCCAAGTAAAGTCTTGACCAGTTATTCTTGAACTTTCGTTGATTTTTGAGTGGCCAGTTTCTGATATCCCATCACAATTGATATATAAAATTGTTATTTATTAATTATAAAAAAAATTTTATATCACAATATATTATCATATAATTAAAATATTATAATATACCGTTTTATATTTAAATTACTAAAAAATATATTTGATATTTAATTAATGTATTTTTTAGCATATAAATCTCAAAGTTATTTATTTTTAATATAATTGATCATTTATTAAATTTACCTAAAAAGTTGTTCCTTTTTTGTTCTCACAAAGAATGGGAAAGCAATCCGAATGATTTATTCACCTTAAAAGAAGATCAATTATATAAACATGAATAGTGGATTGAGATAGGTACGTACTACCCAAAAGGAAAATTATAAGGTTGTTATGCCCTAAATTTTAAAAGAAATTAAATTTATTTTATTTTATAACCAAAATTAAACTAAATTAGATTTTAAAAAGAATATCAAATAATCAATTTTCTAATTAACCAATTTAATCGAAACAATAACCAAGACACAAACCCACGATAAATATTGTTACATAGCCCAAAAAGAGTATCATAACCAAATATAGGATCCAAAAGACAAACTTAAAAATGATTTTAAAGTTCTATAATTGTTTGGCTTAATCAAATTAGTAAGAAAAAATATTTCAATTAAAATCAAAACATCTAATTATAAATTCAATTAAATTCTATTAATTTAATATAAATACTATTGTTATCATCGATCGGTGGCTATAGACATAATAATAATTGAAAACATAAAATTGAAAGCTATAAATATGAAATATCAAAATTTATATTACAACTATCTAAACATCATAAAACAATTTTCTAAAAAGCTTCCTCAGTCCCAAATCTGTCTGTGAATAAATTCAAACTCTCTAATTTGAAAAGATGTTAAAACAGGAATGATAATGAATTTAATATTAAATAAAGAATAAATAAATTTTATATATTGATATATATCATACGAACATATTAAAGATAATATCATGATCAAAATTTAAATAATGATATCATCAAATTTTTGATAAAATATACAAAAATCATCTGCTGACAATTAAATAAGGCCAAAATTGTACAAATACATATTCATGCCAAAATTTGTATAATATATATATAAATATGACGTATATACAAATTATACTAATATATAAGAAAATAAGGGTCGGTGATAACCTCACTAATAAATAATAATTATTAAAATTTAATTTATAATTATTTTTATATAATTAAAGGTCATACACCACTATTTATGACCTATGATTAAACCAATTATATATTTTTTTTGTAGTTGGGATTAAAATGTCACTTTTCTCATCTTGTGTATAATAGGTTCAACATTTAATTTATCGATAATATATTAAGATGTGTATATATATTTTTTATTAATTATCTATAATATTTATTATTTGGGTCAAAATTAAAAACTTTACATAAAAGATAAATAAATACATATTTTTTCATGCTAGAGAATTTAATTCCTTTTAATCAAAGTTTAAGTAAAGATTTTATCAAAAATTTTTTAAATATGTGACATACAAAAAAACATGGAGTAAAATTTATAACAGATAAAACCACTTGCACAGAAAATTTTAAAAATAATATAGTTTATGTGTTCTATCAATTTCTTATAAATGGAAAGCATGTAGGAATAATATTCTAGTAATTATTAACATACATAAACACACACACAAGCACACATATATATAATTTTAAAACATGTAAAAATATTCATATAGAAATTTTAATATTGAAATATAATTTTTATAAATTTAAGGCATAAACTTTATAAAATTTTATAAAATAAAAATAAAATTACATGTATATAAAATATAATTAGTTTAAGTACAAAATAGTATATATGAGTGTTAGAATAATAAAAACTCAAAAAATTATAAAAAAATCAACAATAAATTAAAAAATAGTTTAAATACACTTACTTTCTCTTAATTTTATTAAAATATTATTTAAAATCTCATTAATTTTGTATTTTCTTTCTCTCTCCTTTTCTCTATCTTTTTTTTCTCTCTTCTCTTAAAACTCTAACAAAAATAAGTTAAAATCGACAAAAGAATCTATTCATGAAAAACTACCATATGTACGTTAATTAGGTGTGAAATCAAGCATTGAGGCTAAATGCATATAGTATAGCGCTTATTAGGAGTCAATATTATAACTCAGACATACATGCGTACCACTTAAGAAACTACAGGTATGCATATTCTATTCAAAATATACTCATATATAGGTAAATGTTTGTTAAGAGTTACTTGGCCTATCTACCTTCATTTAGTACTTTAATATTTTTATCCAGATAATTAATTAATCTTAAAAATTAATTAATTAATTAATTATTTTTAAAATAAATATTTAGTATTTATACATTATAATCATCATATAAGTTGTAGGCATTTATCCTCCATGGGTGTCACATCGTCGTTATCATCTTTGTGAAATATATTGAAGATTTGCGTATATAAATAGGCCCTTTTTGGTTTAGATGTAGCTGAGGCGGAGATAGTCATGAGCAGGGGTGAGAGTTTCGGCGGTGGGCGCAGCTCCCTGGGCTACTTGTTCGGCGGCGCAGATAGTAACCCTAGCAATAATCTTCCATTGCCGCCGCCGTCGGCTCTTCCCGATAACAATACTCCCCCACATGTTGGCGGCACAGAAGTAGAAAATCAGCCGGCAAATCCTAATCCTCCGGTTCAGAAGATAAGCAACTCCAACAATTATCACAGAATCTATGGCCAAAACTTAGAAAGCTTCATCATTGTAAGTTACTAAATGAAGCTGCTATCACCTTCTGCATCTATCTAAATTTATTTTCTTTGCTCTCATGGAATTCAAGGAAAAACTACGACTAAAATCTTTTATATTTCACATTATCTTAAATAAATAAATAAATATATATATATTCTTGAGAAATCTTTTATGTCTCATATGTTGTATATATGTATTATTGTATGGCAAATACCTTTTAGTCATCTTTAAATTATCTTAAATATACTACGGTGTATATTTTATTCATTTAAATTAACGTACTTATATATAAAATAATGAATAGATGAGTTGTATCATCCAATAATATTATAATGATAGTTAAAAAATATTTCAAAAATATTTATTACTTTTTGATATCTGATTTGATCTAATTTAGGGTTTATAGATCTGAATGCCTTTGATTACAGAATTGAAGGGTTTATTGCAATTACTACTATATTTTGATATCTGCATCTTTTTTCAACCATATGAACTAACTCTGATTCATAAAATACGATGGCCCATTTCCCTTTGTTTCAATTTTTTTTTCTTTTATTTATTCCTATTTTTGTACAAAATGAGTTAATATTTTCCCCTTTCTTGGCTGCAGATTGATCACATCATACATCTACCAAACTTAAATACGCTCACTCAAAACTTTATAAGATCAAATTATTGTGTTTGCTTCTGTCTACTGAATTAAATTTTCATCATAATATTTTTTATTTTTATTTTTATTTTTAGGATCGGCCATCAACGAGAGTGAAATCAGCTCCTGGTGGAAGCTCTTCTCTTGGATACTTGTTTGAAGACAACTGATCCCTTCTTGCGCCAAATTTAATCATCCTCTACTATAAGAATAATCATGCAATAATATCACTTGTATAATGTATATGTGTGTGTGTGTATGTGTGATTTTTAACTTAGTTTCTGTATGGTGTGTTGTGGTTTTTTTTTATGGATCTTCTCAATGCAATGAATGATTATCTGCTAGGGTTTGCTGTGTGTAGAATATGCCCTAAGAAAATGTGACTGAGTATGATGGAAGTATGATGCCTGTATCTTAAGGCGAAAATATTGAAAGAACTTAATAAATATTACTTTGTTTAATATTATAATTCATTTTCATTAATCATCCATATCGTTTCTATTTAGAAAATATCATGGATATTTTCCTTTTTTTTTGTAAATTTTTCATATATTTAGTAAGATTGTTCGAGTTTGTTGGGATTACTGTTTAGTTTTTATTGTAGATGAATTTACCTAGATGATTTTGAATGAAATCGATCAATGAATTTTTGAGAAAATTCTGATACTACACGCTATTTATTTTTTTTAGATGTAAGTATACAGATTATATAAATAATTTTATATAAAAAATCTTTATTAACCAATAAAAAAATAATGAGACTTTATCTATATTTGAGTTTTGGTTTTAAATAATTCATCTAGGTCAACTCGTATGCAACATATTATAATTATGATATTTGATTATTTTTAATTCTAAACGTATCGGTTATACAACCCAATATGAACATATAAACCAATAGTAAATCCCCAAAAAAATTAGTAACGTCAATATGTGATGGGCACAACTACAGATGGACCCACTTGATAAAAGGCCGCTCATACCATGACATGAAATGGGTTGGACTAACATCTAGGCCCACGACCGTGGCCCAACAGAATCCATTTAGTGAACTGTTAGATTGTGCGCATCGTGCGCACGATCCCACAATCAGAGATATTAACTAATTTAGTTTAACTCTATCCAATATAACGTCACAACTTATGAAAAAACGGTCACAAGTCATGAGAAAATTGCAACAATTCATGAGAAAATGGCCAGGCAAAGAACTGTCTGAGTATCATATAAAAGGAAAGAGTCACAAGATAAAGGGTAAAACAGAAAAAACGGATCTAGACCTCTCAAGTATATATCCCACTACTTGGACTGTTACTTGGACAAAAAAACTAGACTAAACACTTGGACTAATGATTCCCTCTCATTTTTTCATTTAAAAATTTACTATCTATTTTTTAACAGGATTGACTTGAGCGTCAGAGTATTTTTCGAGGACCAAATCCCAATTATACTTTGATACTTGATTTTAGTTGTGATGTGCGGGTTTTGGATTATCAAAGATGGAGTGGAGATCGAGCTTATAAAGAAGGTGTAATTGAGACCCGTCATGAATCAAGATCTCTTATACACATCAATAGGTAATACTTGTTGTGCATTTATTATTTCAAAAAATAAAAAATAAAAACAAAATAATTAAAAAAAAATAAAAATTTTGACAAATGTTTATTAATAATAATTATAATAGTCTTTATCGAGAATTCATTTCCCAAATATGTAATTCAAATAATTTAACTAAATCCAGTCCCAAAAATTTCATTATATTTTGCAAGTCAAACGTATATATTGGTTCAGACAAATTTGAATTTAATGTTAAGTATTTGAAATCTAAGAAAAACAAACTAATATGTAAGAGCTATATTAATTCAAACTATTTAAAACTATTCATAATAAATTATTTTATCATAACAGTTTAAAAATGTAATCCAAAAATTTTCACAAGCAAAAAAACAAAAATCTAGAATAATTTATGTACCTTAAATTATTTTATCAATGATTCATTAAGATAGATAAAAAAATAGACTCAAATTAAATTATTCAGATCAACCTCATCTTTACATGTGTATAAAGGAGCAAAAATGGAGTCAGTTGAATTAAAAGAATTAAAAGAGAAATGGTTAGGATTTGGTTTAATATTTTTCTTAAAAAAATAAAGAGAATATTTACTATTAAATTGAATAAAAAATAGACCATAAAATTCAGTTAAGTTGTTAAATTTCAGCTCTTGAATGAATAATTTGCTTATTTTTTAGAAAGATTTTTTAAACGAAAGGGGAAAAATAATTATTATTCAAATTTTTCAGAAATGGGTAGTTGAAATAGGAGAGTTGAGCAGGGTATTAACTATCGATAATCATTAATTTTAATTGAATAAATAAAAAGTTAATGAAATTAAAATAATAAATTAAATAGATAGATTATTTATAATAACTAATAAGTAAATATATATAATCAATAAAAACTTTTAATAGGGTCAATATAATATTTTAGTTTAGCTATTAATATATCTAATATTATATATATATATATATATATATATATATATACATATATATTGTTGTCAGTGGGATCAATTAATCCCATTATTTTTTCTATAATAACAAGAGAATAATAAAAATAAAAATAATTAATAATGTGTTTTTTTATATGTTTAAAAATGACATACTTAAGATTTATAAAAAATATAGCACAAATCAGGCTTTAAACAGATGTCTACATCATCACATTTGGTCTTTCTTTCCTATTTTTTTCAATGCCAATTTTGTTTGAAATAACCCCTTTTGCTTGAATATAACCTCAAAGATAAATTACTTTTATAGTGAATTCAACGTTTAAATAACAATTTAAACATCAGAGATATCATTTAAACTTTAAAAAATGACTCTAAAAATTTTTCATTTTATGTTTCAATTCGTACATCAAGACCTGCCTACAATAAAAATAAATATAACAATATATATAAAATTCAAGAAGAAAATTATTTAAAAACCAATTAGATCAAGCTCCATGAGATTATCTTCAACTTTGTATGACTGACAATCAAAATAGCGTATGTAGCAATCCAAACTTGAATCATTTGAGTAGAATTGATGCATTCTTAAATCTAGATTAACGAATCAATTAGGGAGTCGCTTATTTTCGTTCAGTAGATTGAATTGAAATAAGTCAAATCTTCATTATTTCAAACCTAAATTTTGTATATCACAACTATCATATGAGAATTTGGAAAATTGTGGGACTTGCTCCTCGAGATATTCTCCTACATTTAAATTAGAAAACTTTCTTAAACGAATAAAAAAATGGGAGGATAAAAAGGTGATACGTAGATGTAAGTATGAAGGGATTGAATATTTATTGGAGCGTTAAACTCAACGGGCGAACAACTTAAAGAGCCTAACACTTGATGGGATTGAGTAGCTTTGAGAGAGAGGTGCATTTGACGGGGAGTGGTTTAGAGAGGAAAGTACACTTGATAGGAAGTGGTTTTGAGAGAGTAAATTGCAATTCAATCATTTGGTTTTCCAGAGATGTGATTGACTACTCGATTGGAGATTAAATCGTCGAATACTCCAAAGGGATACCAAAAGAAAGGTCGAAAAAGGACCATAAAAAGTATATAAAAAAGGAATCCCCCTTCATTTGGAGGAAGGTACGCATATGTAGAGTGAGAGCGTAGGTCTGCCAACCTTAAGTTCTATAACTCTATGATTATGAGTGGCCAATATCATGCGTCTACCATCGGCTCAGAAATCTTCATGGCAACAAGCTAATCACTATTGCGCATGAATCATGTTCTTGTAGGCGTGAGGGATTACCTGGTGGCAATGATTATTTGGACTTATTTGTTGAGTTAGAGTTGATTTGTGTTGTGTTTATGGGCTTACACTACGACAATTTTTAGTGGCCTATATCACCGCTAGATTGTCTTAGGTTGTACCATTTTGACTTACTGTCTTGCCATCAAAAATTATTGACTTCACAAATATATTATTAAATATAATATTTATAATAAATAATAACTTTTTGCAAAATCTAAAATACTATAAATATCCTTTGAAAAATTATAAATAATTTCAGAACATAATATCATTAAATATAAAATTTATAAAAAATAATAACTTTTCAAAATTTTCATACTATAAATATCTTTTAAATTAAAAAAATTTGAAAACATAATCTCAATAAAATGCCTAAAATCAATAAAATAATAAAAAAGCCTCAAAATCTTTCATGATGAACTCCTAAATTTTGATAAATAATCTAATTAACAATTTTAACAATAAATAAATAATTCAATCAATAATTTTGGATAATAATTTTAAATATAAATAAATATAAGACTAATAATAACATGTGATAATCTAATAACTATTTAAGAATAAATATTGTATCGTAATTATAACTCAAAATTCATGAGACAATTGAATGTTCAAATTATAATCAAGGTTATACATAATCTAAATATCAATGACAATATATAGGTTTCTTCAAATTTATGTCAATAGAAATCTTAACTATATAATATACTATAATAATCTCTTTAAATCTTATATGTCATATCTTATTCCAATGCAAATTTAACTTAAACTTATATGTAATCTATAGAAGATTAATTATCACCATTAATAATCTCATTTGATTAAATGTCTAACAAATTCTAATCAAAACACTAAAATATTACACTTATCCTTTAATCATTTTTTTTGGGCCGTTCAATATTACAATTTGCAACCTTAATATTTTTCTTATTCAAAATTTTCCACCGAAAACTAGTCTCACTCTAAGATTCTATTTAGTTTTAAAATTGTTAAATAAAAATAATATAAAAATAAAAAATATTTATATATATATTTTGTTGGAGGTTGATTGGAAAACATAGAAAAAATAAGTTTGTGATGTGTATAACTATTAATGGGCCTACATGAAGAAAGGCCACTAAGGTTATGACGTGAAGTGGATTAGACAACATTGAGACCCAAGAATATACATGCCCAATATCTCATTCATTGAACTGTTGGGTCATGTGCACGATCTCAGAGATCGTAACCACTCAAGTTAATTCGAAGGTATTTAACTTGTTTTAGTTGGACTCCTAAAACCTTAACCATTACAATTGATTTTATCTAGTATATGTCACAAGTTATAGAAAAATAAACAAACAAAAACGGAACTGTTTGGGCATTATATAAAAAGGAAAGAACGTTCAAAATAGAGATCAGAATGAAAAACTTGGACCTGACCATTCTCTAGTGAAAATCCTTTACTTGGAATAATGCATGGACACGAACTGTACAAAAATATTAGCACTAAATACTCATTTTTATTTTCTCCTTTAAAATTTTTTCTCTATTATTTTGATGAGAATTGACTTGAGTATTGAAATATCTTTTGGGGGACAAGTCCTGATTATACTCTAATTCTTAATTTAGTTGTGGTGCGTAGGTTTTGGATTGTCAAAGACGAAGTAAAAATCTAACTCATAAAGAGGACGTAATTAAAACCTGTTACGAATTTAAATCTCTGGTACGCATCAGTTTGCAATAAAGATATTTATTTTATTTGGTTATCAAAAAAATTAAAAAAAATGTTACATATCTTTCATATTATAATCTTTTAATATTTTTTTACAATTTTTTTTATTTTTTATAAATTAAAAATAAAAAAATTTAATATTTTTTCTTCATATATATATTTTAAAATAAAACAGACACTAAAAATTTTTATGTGAAAAATATTTTAAAGTGAATAGTCTTCCAATTTTCATTTTTTGGTTGACTCAAAAATTTTTTTCCTAAAGTGATTTTTTTCCCTAATTTGTTGGGCAACGATAAAAGAAAACAAAAAAAAAAAATAGTATGACCCTTATAATCATATTTGACTTATTAATAATTAAATATTATAAATAATTAAGAATTATAAATAAATAATCACTTTGCTTAAACTTTACTAATTGATTACATGACCCTACAATTAGGTTCGAGCCTTTAAATTAATGAGCAAATCAACTTTGAACAGTTTTTTTTTTTTTTTGTGATAAATAAAAATTATGTCACATCCAAACTAGCTTATAATATAAGTTTAAATATACGTTTTAAACTTGTTAAGTTGATTTCAAATCAACTTTGACCAATAAATTTCTTTCAAGCTTTAAGTAGTTTAATTTAATAAGTAATTTTAATTATATACATTTAATCAATAATAAGAATCATCAAAAAATATTTAACAGAATGTAGGTACGCTGTAATGAGAGAGAGCTGCAACAAGCGTACCGGTCAAAGCCCATATGATCCCTTACTAGTCATTGGGCTGGGATCCATTCAGTAATTGATATTTAATATATTAAAATAATATAATATATAAATAATTTTATTTAATTTTTAATAAAAATATTAAAATATTAAAATTATAATATTATAAAAATAATAACAATAAAAATATATTATTTTTATATTTTTTAATATTAATTTTTATTCACTTGATCTCAATCCAATGGGTGGAAAAGGTTACAGGAACTGTGATGCCCAGACACGCCAGAGCCCCTCTCACGTGAGCACGCTTTTAACAAAAGTAATTTAATATATTTTGTATAATAACTATGAAAAAAAAAAAAAAAGGAAAAAAAAAACTAAAAAGAATTAGAGAAAAAAATAATTTAGCCATGATTCTCTTCGAGGGGTGCGAATCTCTGTTGGTCAACACGTCTTCGGATATTATTCATCCCACTAAGGCTGCCTAGTTATGAATTAAATTTTATTTTTTAAAAATATAGACCAACTTATACAAATATTTAAATTAAATTTTTATCAAAAAAATTTATATTAAATTATAAATTGTAAATAAAAAATACTTTAAAATTATACCAAATAAGCCTTGTAACATTTAGCCTCATCAACCTGAAAAAATAAAAGAATTGGGTGAAATTACACCGGTCAATAATTTTCAGTAATTAGGTTGGATCAAGGGTATTATAGATATTTAATCACGATAGATTTAAGGTTTTTTTTTATTAAATCTAATTATAGAATCAATATATAAGTTATGCCTAAAAATATCTATAAAACATCTTTTAATCACTTTTAAAATATTTTAAATAATATAATATGTATTAATCCATCTATATTTAAATAAACATATTAATATAAATAAATAAATAAATAAATAAAATTATTGAATTAAAAGTATAAAAGCGCGAAAAATTACTGCCCCGAGAAGAAAGGCCCAAATGTGAGGCCAAACGTGAGGCCTAGAGAAGCTCCAACGTGCCAAGAAGGCTGAGCGGTCCGGGCTCAAGGCCAAATCCACGAAGCTCAAGAAGTCCTCCCGCTCACGGGGAGCTCGAGGATAACGCCAATGAGCCCAAGTGCGCGAGACACGTAAAAGGCGAGAACTCTAGGAAGCCCGGTTGAGTCTCGGGATCGCCCGAGAGATCGAAAGGACTCTCGGACTTTCCCCGGAAGACCTTCAGGAAGCTGCCCCCTCTCGGAGTCCACGAACCCGGAGGAGCCCCACTCGGGGACAAGGATTACCCTATGCTCAAGGATGCCGCCTTCATTAATTTCACCGATTTCCAAGGAACTGTGGCCACCGCCGTCTCAGCCCAGCAGGGCGCGCCTAGTCAAATCAAGATTGTCACTCGGACCACATACACGCAGACCTACCAACGTGGCGCTGCCGCGTGCTCTTCCGTACGTCAGCAGCATTAAAGGGAGTCAGAAGGACAGTGGACCAGCTCCTCAACCACCTGATGGGCGCCACGTGTCTCCTCCCCAGTGGATCATTCTCCCCTATAAATACCCAGCGAAGCCCCTTTGTAAAGGGACTGGACACTCTTTCCCCAAGATTAACTCCACAAAGAAGAGTAAAAGGCTCCCAGCGAGTATAGTTTCCTAAGAAAGAAACACAAAACACTGATAATGAGGGGATTAACCCCAACACTTATACTTTGTAAATACTTCAACCCAAATAGTGAAGCATTTTTAAGGCCCTGAATCTCGTAGTTTTTCCTCCCTATTCAAGAGGAGGTTTTTCACATAAAAGATCCGGTTTCAATCTTCTTCTCGTGTCCAACACCACACTCACTTGTATTGCTCGAAAACCACTTATCCGATTGGATGCCGTGGATCCAACACCCCTCATCAACGAGGATCCCCTTGAAAGTCGCGGTTTCGGAATGTAACATTGGTGCCGTCTGTGGGAACGGAAAGTTGACAGAAACACACGAACTTTCCTCCTCAAAGAACAACCATCACCCCGAAGATGATCAGCAGACAAGACAACACGTCCACCCGGAAGAGGAGCGCTACGACGAGTGCCTCCCGTCGGGTGGCGAGTGGCGGAGGCCACGGCACTAGCGTCGCAAGCTAGTGCGAAGGTGGGCAACTTCCAATAGCCGTCCGCACCCTCCGAGAGAAGGTGGATGGGCAATCTAGGGGGCCCGCACCCCAAAAGTCCGCGTCCAAAACCGCATTAAAGGCAACGCTCGACGTGGACTCTGGTGAGTTGAGGATTACCTCAACGAAAAGAAATTCATGAGCGAGTTCCCACGAAGAAAGGGCTTAAAAGGCTCTGGAAGACTGTCTTTGGACCCAAAGCCGGCGAAACAAGTCAGCCAGAAGGCCGAGAAGACCCCCTGCCCTCGAGGACGGGGAAGAAAAAAAGAAGGCGCGCGCCAAATCAAGACCCCGGACCCGTTCGGGCAAAAAGATCCCGAGCGGATGGTCCTCGGAGGAGAAAGGCCCTCAAGCCCACTGGCCTTCACTGACTCCCTCACCAACATCTTGAGGCAGATCAGGGACGAGGAGTTCCTAAGATGGCCCAAGGCGTTGAAGAACCAAGAGGGAGGCGACTAGTCGGAGTACTGCCACTACCACTGCAGCCGTGGCCATGACACCGAAGACTGCCAGAAGCTCCAGGCGAAAATCGAGCAGCTCGCAATGGAGGGCTACCTCGACCACTTCTTACCACGACCCGGGCGCACCCGGTCGCGCCGCTCAAAAGGTAAGGCCATAATGGGCGTAGAGCACGCTTGACCACCCGCTGAGGGCGCCAATACCGGCGTGGCCAGCCCCAAACGTAGCTGTCGCAAGGACCAAGGAGACGGCAGAAGATGATCATAAAGGACCAAGTGCGCGGACTGCTAAAAAAAAGGGGGGGAAAAAGAGATAGGGAAAAAGAGAACGAGAAAGGGATAATTTTTAGCGGCATATATACCGCTAGATTGTCTTAAGTTGTACCATTTTTGACTTACTGCTGCGGACTCAAGGCTTTTGACTTCACAGTGCTCTGGCAGGGTTGCTGCTTCTCAGACACTTCTTTTTGCATGCCGAATCTAAGCTGGCCCATTAATTATTAGGACCTATCAAAAATTATAAATAATTCTCATAAATATATCATTAAATATAATTTTTATAATAAATAATAACTTTTTCAAAATTGAAATACTATAAATATCTTTTAAATTAAAAAGTTTTGAAAACATAATCTCAATAAAATGCTTAAAATCAATAAAATAATAAAAAAAAACCTCAAAATCTTTCATCACAGAACTCCTAAATTTTGATATCGTCTCTACTTGAAATTTTAACAATAAATATACGATTCAATGAATAATTTTGGATAATAATTTTAAATATAAATATATATAAGACTAATAATAACATGTGATAATCTAATAACTATCTAAGAATAAATGTTATATCGTAATTATGACTCAAAATTCATGAGACAATTGAATGTTCAGATTATAATCAGGGTTATACAAAATCTAAATATCAATGACAATATATAGATTTCTTCAGATTTATATCATTAGAAATTTTAACTATATAATATACTATAATAATCTCCTTAAATCTTATATGTCATATCTTATTCCAATGCAAATTTAACTTAAACTTATATGTAATCTATAGAAGATTAATTATCACCATTAATAATCACATTTAATTAAAAGTCTAACAAATTCTAATCAAAACACTAAATATTACACTTATCCTTTAATCATTTTTTTTGGGCTGTTCAATATAATTTGATTCATCCATTACAATTTGCAACCGTAATATTTTTCTTATTCAAAATTTTCCACCGAAAACTGGTCTCACTCTAAGATTCTTTTTAGTTTTAAAATTGTTAAATAAAAAATAATATAAAAATAAAAAATATCTATACATATATTTTGTTGGAGGTTGATTGGAAAACATAGAAAAAAATAAGTTTGTAATGGATATAACTATTAATAGGCCAACATAAAGAAATGCCACTAAGGTCATGATGTGAAGTGGATTAGACAATATTGAGACCCAAGAACATACAAACCCAATATCTCATTCATTAAACTGTTGGGTCATGTGCAAGATCTCAAAGATCGTAACCACTTAAGTTAATTCTGAAGGCCTTTAATTGTTTCAATTGGACTTCTAAAACTTTAACCGTTACAATTGATCCTATCTAGTATAACGTCACAAGTTATGGAAAAATAGACAAACAAAAACGAAATTGTTTGGGTATCATACAAAAAGGGAAGAACGTTTAAAATATAGATCAGATCGAAAAACTGGGACCAGACTATTCTCTAGTGAAGATCCTTGGGCTAATGCATGGGCACGAACTGTATAAAAACATTAGCACTAAATACTCATTTTAATTTTCTCCTTTAAAATTTTTTATCTATTATTTAGATAAAAATTAACTTGAGTATCAAAATATTTTTGGAGGAACAAGTACTAATTGGACTCTAATTCTTAATTAAGTTGTGGTGTGTAAATTTTAAATTATCAAAGACGGAGTAAAAATTTAACTCATAAAGAGGACGTGATTGAAACTTATTACGAATCTAAATCCCTGGTAGACATCAGTTTGTGATAAAGATATTTACTTTATTTGGTTATCAAAAAAATAAAAAAAAATGTTACATATCTTTCATATTATAATTTTTAAATATTTTTTTACAATTTTTTTCTTATTTTTTATAAATTAAAAATAAAAAAATTCTTTAATATTTTATTTTCATATGTATGATTTAAAATAAAACCGACGCTAAAGATTTTTATGTAAAAAATATTTTAAAGTGAATAGTCTTCCAATTTTTACTTTTTTGGTTGACTCAAATTTTTTTTTCCTAAAGTGATTTTTTTTCCATAATTTGTTGGGCAACGATAAAAGAAAACGAAAAAAAAAATAGTATGACCCTTATAATCATATTTGACTTATTAATAATTAAATATTATAAATAATTAAAAATTATAAATAAATAATCACTTTGCTTAAACTTTACTAATTGATTACATGACCCTACAATTAGGTTCGAGCCCTTAAATTAATGAGCAAATCGACTTTGAACAGTTTTTTTTTTTTAAATAAAAATTATGTCACATCCAAACTAGCTTATAATATAAGTTTAAATATACGTTTTAAACTTGTTAAGTTGATTTCAAATCAACTTTGACCAATAAATTTCTTTCAAGCTTTAAGTAGTTTAATTTAATAAGTAATTTTAATTATATACATTTAATCAATAATAAGAATCATCAAAAAATATTTAACAGAATGTAGGTACGCTGCAATGAGAGAGAGCTGCAACAAGCGTAGCTGTCAAAGCCCATATGATCCCTTACTAGTCATTGGGTTGAGATCCATTCAGTAATTGATATTTAATATATTAAAATAATATAATATATAAATAATTTTATTTAATTTTTATTAAAAATATTGAAATATTTAAATTATAATATTATAAAAATGAAAACAATAAAAATATATGATTTTTATATTTTTTTAATATTAATTTTTATTCATTTGATCTCAATCCAATGGGTGGAAAAGGTTACAGGAACTGTGATGCCCAGACACGCCAGAGCCCCTCTCACGTGAGCACGCTTTTAACAAAAGTAATTTAATATATTTTGTATAATAACTATGAAAAAAAAAAACAAAAAGGAAAAAAAAACTAAAAAGAATTAGAGAAAAAAATAATTTAGCCATGATTCTCTTCGAGGGGTGCGAATCTCTGTTGGTCAACACGTCTTCGGATATTATTCATCCCACTAAGGCTGCCTAGTTATGAATTAAATTTTATTTTTTAAAAATATAGACCAACTTATACAAATATTTAAATTAAATTTTTATCAAAAAAATTTATATTAAATTATAAATTGTAAATAAAAAATACTTTAAAATTATACCAAATAAGCCTTGTAACATTTAGCCTCATCAACCTGAAAAATAAAAGAATTGGGTGAAATTACACCGGTCAATAATTTTCAGTAATTAGGTTGGATCAAGGGTATTATAGATATTTAATCACGATAGATTTAAGGTTTTTTTTTATTAAATCTAATTATAGAATCAATATATAAGTTATGCCTAAAAATATCTATAAAACATCTTTTAATCACTTTTAAAATATTTTAAATAATATAATATGTATTAATCCATCTATATTTAAATAAACATATTAATATAAATAAATAAATAAATAAATAAAATTATTGGGTCCCAGTATAAAGGCCCACAAAATTACGGCCCAGAAGAAAAGGCCCAAACGTGAGGCCCAAACATGAGGCCTAGAGAAGCTTCAACGTGCCAAGAAGACTGAACGGTCCGAGAGGCTCAAAGGCCAAATCCACAGAAGCCCAAGAAGTCCTCCCCGCTCACGAGGGAGCTCGAGGACAACGCCAGCGAAACCCAAGTGCACAGACACAGAAAAGACTGAGAACTCTAGAAGCCCAGTTGAGTCTCAGGATCGCCCAAGAGATCGAGAAAGGACTCTCGGACTTTCCCCAGAAGACCTTCTAGAAGCTGCCCCCTCTCGGGAGTCCACGAACCCAGGAGGAGCCCCACTCGGGGACGAGGATTACCCTCTGCTCAAGGATGCCAGCTAAGCAATTTCACCGATTCCCAAGGGAACCTGCAACCACTGCCAGTCGCCGTCTCAACAGGGCACGCCTAGTCAAATCAAGATTGTCACTCGGACCCTGTACACGCAGACCTACCAACGGCGCTAGCCGCGTGCTCTCCCGTACGTTAGCAGCATTAAAGGGAGTCAGAAGGACAGTGGACCAACTCCTCAACCACCTGATGGGCGCCGCGTGTCTCCTCCCCAGTGGATCATTCTCCCCTGTAAATACCCAGCGAAGCCCCTTTGTAAAGGGACTGGACACTCTTTCCCCAAGATTAACTCCACAAAGAAGAGTAAAAGGCTCCCAACGAGTATAGTTTCCTAAGAAAGAAACACAAAACACAGACAATGAGGGAATTAACCCCAACACTTATACTTTGTAAAGACTTCAACCCAAATAGTGAAGCATTTTTAAGGCCCTGAATCTCGTGGTTTTTCCTCTCTACTCAAGAGGAGGTTTTTCACATAAAAGATCCGGTCTCAATCTTCTTCTCGTGTCCAACACCACACTCACTTGTATTGCTCGAAAACCACTTATCCGACTGGATGCCGTGGATCCAACACCCCTCATCAACGAGGATCCCCTTGAAAGTCGCGGTTCCGGAATGTAACATTGGCGCCGTCGCCCAGAACGGAAAGTTGTGGCTTACGCCTGAACTTTCCTCCTCAAAGAACAACCATCACCCCGAAGATGATCAGCAGACAAGACAACACGTCCACCCGGGAAGAGGAGCGCTACGACAGGTGCCTCCCGTATGGGTGGCGGAGTGAGTGGCGGCCCCGGCACTGGCGTACGCAAGCTAGTGCAGAAGGTGGACAGCCTCACAATAGCCGTCCGCACCCTCCAGGAGAAGGTGGACGGGCAATCTAGGGGCCCGCACCCCAAAAGTCCGCTTCCAAAACCGCCTCAAAGGCAACGCTCGACGTGGACTCCTGGTGAGTTGAGGGATTACCTCAACAGAAAGAAATTCATGAGCCAAGTTCCCTCGAAGAAAGGGCTCAAAAGGCTCTGAAAGACTGTCTTTGGACCCAAAGCCGGTGAAACAAGTCAGCCAGAAGGCTGAGAAGACCCCCTGCCCTCGAGGACAGGGGAAGGAAAAAGAAGGGCGAGCGCCCAACTGAAGACCCCAGGACCGTCTGGGCAAAAAGATCCCGAGCGGATGGTCCTCGGAGGAGAAAGGCCCTCAGGCCCACTGGCCTTCACTGACTCCCTCACCAACATCTTGAGGCAGATTAGGGACGAGGAGTTCCTAAGATGGCCCAAGGCGTTGAAGAACCCAAAGGGAGGCGACCGGTCGGAGTACTGCCACTACCACTGCAGCCGTGGCCATGACACCGAAGACTGCCGGAAGCTCCAGGCGGAAATCGAGCAGCTCGCAATGGAGGGCTACCTCGATCGCTTCTTGCCACGACCCGGGCGCACCCGGTCGCGCCGCTCAAAAGGTAAGGCCATAATGGGCGCAGAGCACGCTTGACTACCCGCTGAGGGCGCCAATACCGGCGTGGCCAGCCCCAAACATAGCTGTCGTAAGAACCAAGGAGACGGCAGAAGAGGATCATGAAGGACCAAGCGCGTGGACTGCTTAAAAAAGGGGGGAAAAGAGAGAGGGAAAAAGAGAACGAGAAAGGGATAATTTTTAGCGGCATATATACCGCTAGATTGTCTTAAGTTGTACCATTTTTGACTTACTGCTGCGGACTCAAGGCTTTTGACTTCACAGTGCTCTCTGCAGGGTTCTTGCTTCTCGGACACTTCTTTTGCATGCTTAGAATCTAAGCTGGCCCATTAATTATTAGACTATCAAAAAATTATAAATAATTCTCATAAATATATCATTAAATATAATTTTTATAATAAATAATAACTTTTTCAAAATTGAAATACTATAAATATCTTTTAAATTAAAAAGTTTTGAAAACATAATCTCAATAAAATGCCTAAAATCAATAAAATAATAAAAAAAAGCCTCAAAATCTTTCATCACGGAACTCCTAAATTTTGATATCGTCTCTACTTAAAATTTTAACAATAAATATACGATTCAATGAATAATTTTGGATAATAATTTTAAATATAAATATATATAAGACTAATAATAACATGTGATAATCTAATAACTATCTAAGAATAAATGTTGTATCGTAATTATGACTCAAAACTCATGAGACAATTGAATGTTCAGATTATAATCAGGGTTATACAGAATCTAAATATCAATGACAATATATAGATTTCTTCAGATTTATATCATTAGAAATTTTAACTATATAATATACTATAATAATCTCCTTAAATCTTATATGTCATATCTTATTCCAATGCAAATTTAACTTAAACTTATATGTAATCTATAGAAGATTAATTATTACCATTAATAATCACATTTAATTAAAAGTCTAACAAATTCTAATCAAAACACTAAATATTACACTTATCCTTTAATCATTTTTTTTGGGCCGTTCAATATAATTTGATTCATCCATTACAATTTGCAACCTTAATATTTTTCTTATTCAAAATTTTCCACCGAAAACTGGTCTCACTCTAAGATTCTTTTTAGTTTTAAAATTGTTAAATAAAAAATAATATAAAAATAAAAAATATCTATACATATATTTTGTTGGAGGTTGATTGGAAAACATAGAAAAAAATAAGTTTGTAATGGATATAACTATTAATAGGCCAACATGAATAAACCCCTCTAAGGTCATGATGTGAAGTGGATTAGACAATATTAAGACCCAGAACATACAAATCCAATATCCCATTCATTAAACTGTTGGGTCATGTGCAAGATCTCAAAGATCGTAACCACTCAAGTTAATTCGAAGGCCTTTAACTGCTTTGATTAGACTCAAAACTTTAACGTTACTGATTGATCCTATCTAAGATAACGTCACGAGTTATGAAAAAATAGACAAACAAAAACGAAACTGTTTGGGTATCATACAAAAAGGGAAGAACGTTCAAAACATAGATCAAATCAAAAAACTGGGACCAGACTATTCTCTAGTGAAGATCCTTGGGCTAATGCATGGGCACGAACTGTACAAAAACATTAGCACTAAATACTCATTTTAATTTTCTCCTTTAAAATTTTTTCTCTATTATTTAGATAAAAATTGACTTGAGTATCAAAATATTTTTGGAGGGACAAGTCCTAATTGTACTCTAATTCTTAATTAAGTTGTGGTGTGTAAATTTTAAATTATCAAAGACGGAGTAAAAATTTAACTCATAAAGAGGACGTAATTGAAACCAATTACAAATCTAAATCCCTAGTACACATCAGTTTGTGATAAAGACATTTACTTTATTTGGTTATCAAAAAAATAAAAAAAAATGTTACATATCTTTCATATTATAGTTTTTTAATATTTTTTTTATAATTTTTTCTTATTTTTTATAAATTAAAAATAAAAAATTCTTTAATATTTTTTTTCATATATTTTTTTAAAATAAAACAGACATTAAAGATTTTTACTTAAAAAATATTTTAAAGTGAATAGTCTTCCAATTTTTACTTTTTTGGTTGACTCAAAATTTTTTTTCCTAAAGTGATTTTTTTTCCCTAATTTGTTGGGCAACGATAAAAGAAAACGAAAAAAAAAAAGTATGACCGTTATAATCATATTTGACTTATTAATAATTAAATATTATAAATAATTAAGAATTATAAATAAATAATCACTTTGCTTAAACTTTACTAATTGATTACATGACCCTACAATTAGGTTCGAGCCTTTAAATTAATGAGCAAATCAACTTTGAACAGTTTTTTTTTTGTAATAAATAAAAATTGTGTCACATCCAAACTAGCTTATAATATAAGTTTAAATATACGTTTTAAACTTGTAAAGTTGATTTCAAATCAACTTTGACCAATAATTTTATATCGAGCTTCAAGTAATTTAATTTAATTAGTAATTTTAATTATATGTATTTAATCAATAATAAAATCATCCAAAAATATTTAGTAGAATGTAGGTACGTTGAAATGAGAGGGCTACGACAAGTTTAGCTGTCAAAGCCCATATGATTCCTCACTAGTGATTGGGCTGAGATCCATTTAGTAACTGATATTTAACATATTAAAATAATATAATGTATAAATAATTTTATCTAATTTTTTAATAAAAATATTAAAATATTTAAATTATAATATTATAAAAATAATAACAATAAAAATATATTATTTTTATATTTTTTAATATTAATTTTTATTCACTTGATCTCAATCCAATGGGTGGAAAAGGTTACAGGAACTGTGATGCCCAGACACGCCAGAGCGCCTCTCACGTGAGCACGCTTTTAACAAAAGTAATTTAATATATTTTGTATAATAACTATGAAAAAAAAAAAAAGGAAAAAAAAACTAAAAAGAATTAGAGAAAAAAATAATTTAGCCATGATTCCCTTCGAGGGGTGCGAATCTCTGTTGGTCAACACGTCTTCGGATATTATTCATCCCACTAAGGCTGCCTAGTTATGAATTAAATTTTATTTTTTAAAAATATAGACCAACTTATACAAATATTTAAATTAAATTTTATCAAAAAAATTTATATTAAATTATAAATTGTAAATAAAAATACTTTAAAATTATACCAAATAAGCGCTTCATGTTTGCGGATGCAGTCCAAATTTAGACGGTATAATAATGTGGATCTGGTCCAGAGTGATGGATAAAATGATTACTCGATTCCGTCATTTTGAACTCAAGACACATGCAATATGCGAATAGGCAGATGGTCGGCCCAGTCTAAATTAAATCACGAAAGCACTTCCGATTTCTGAAGTCGGTCATTCGCTTTTTGAGAGTAAAAAGGAAAAGATGTAATTTTGTTCTCTTTTAGATAGTAATTTTTAGAGAATAAGAGTGAGTTTTCTGGACTGAAAAGAAGTCCCTTTCTTCGGAGGATTACCTTTCCTTTTATATGGATTCCTTTTCAGTTTCGTAAGTTATCCGGAGAAGTATAACTTCTCCGGATAAGTACATTTGGTTTTTCCAACTCCTGTTGGTTTCTTAACTTCCCACTCCGGTTGGTTTCATAACTCCTCCGGTTGGTTTCATAACTCATTCGGTTGGTTATGGCGGTTCTTTCCCAAAAACGAACCGCAGAAGTTATTAGGAGTTTCCACATTCTATCCCACGGGTGGTTTACCAGTTATTCGGGTAATAATACCCATCACTAGCCCCCATACTAGAAGATTAAAATTTTAACTTCTAGCATGTTTTAGTAATGGATTGACTACTTAGAATTTTTTCAGATTTTCATTGCTCCGGACTTGATGACTCCATTTTTCTGGTCACGCCGGATTTTTACTTCTGATTTGGTGACTCCGTTTTTCTGGTCACTCCGGATATATTTACACCGGATTTGGTGACTCCCGCTTTTTGGTCACTCCGGATTTATTTATACCGGATTTGGTGACTCCCGCTTTTTGGTCACTCAGGGTTTATTTATACCGGATTTGGTAACTCCCGCTTTTTGGTCACTCCGGGTTTATTTACTCCGGATTTTGTGACTCCCACTTTTTGGTCACTCTGGATTTATTTACACCGGATTTGATGACCCCCGCTTTTTGGTCACTCCGGGTTTATTTACACCGAATTTGGTGACTCCCATTTTTTGGTCACTCCGGATTTATTTACACCGGATTTGGTGACTCCCGCTTTTTGGTCACCCCAGATTTATTTACACCGGATTTGGTGACTCTCGCTTTTTGATCACTCCGGGTTTATTTACACCGGATTTGGTGACTCCGTTTTTCTGGTCACTCCGGATATATTTACACTGGATTTGGTGACTCCCGCTTTTTGGTCACTCCAGATTTATTTATACTGGATTTAGTGACTCCCGTTTTTTAGTCACTCCGGGTTTATTTATACCGGATTTGGTGACTCCCGCTTTTTGATTACTTCGGGCGGTGATTAGTCCTGACACAGTCTTAGTTGGCTTGCCACGTGTTGATCATCGCGTGGTAACTTCTGTAACCGCCGTTTTGAGTAGCAAATATTTTTCTGACACGTGTCCTCTTCATCATTTTTGAATTTGAACGGACACGTCCCCTCAAACCTATAAATTTGGATTTTTCCCCCGTTATGTTACTCTGTTTTCACTTTCCTCATCCCTGTTCCAATGGCGTCCAAAGTTGAATCGATAAAATCTGTTCTTACCACTGAAGAGATGGAAAATATTATTTTTCAATACAAGATTCCAAGTTCATACTTGCGTTCGATACCGAATGAGACTGATAGAGCCGATTCTCCTCCCACTGGTTATATCACGGTATACGAAGCGCATTTGAAGAGTGGTCTTCGTTTTCCTCTCGCATCACAGCTTCAAACGATTTTTTCTGATTTAGGCGTGTCCATCGCACGATACCATGCAAACGCCGTGAGGTATCTCTACAACCTCTGTATATTTTTTCGTCTTCGAGGCACAACTCTTAACACCTCCATTGTTAGAGCTTTGTTTAAGTTTTGTCAAAATGGGGATTGGATATCCTTGTCTCCTCGCGACTTAAATATCAGTGGGGTCATCATCGATACGGTTAAAAATTGAAAAGACCGTTTCTTTTTCCTTGCTGTCCCCCAATCTGGCATTCCTAATGCCTGGGGTAAAATTCCCGAATCGTTTTCTGGCAAGCTTTTCCCAGAAGAAGAGGAATCGGTGAAACCTCTAATCAAGATGATAAAATCTAATATGGAGTCGTTTTTCGATAAGGGACGCTTATTTACTCATGAAATTTTTGCTCTAACCAAATGGGGGTCTTTAGTTGGAAAAGTTGGAACATCAGAGCCAACTCCTAAGAAAAGAAAATCGAAGGATACCGTGCCAAGGGGGCGTAAACGTCGGGTGGTTTCACCTAGCCAATCACCTTCTTCTGATACTGCTGAAGTTGGCCTCCCCATGTCTGAAAGATTAAAAGGAATAAGTGATTCATCCCTTGCCCTTTCTAACCAACCACAGGAAGAAAATCTTGTCAGTGAGTCCTTGGCCGCCTCTAGAACGAGAACTGATGAACTGACTATTGTTCCATACACCATATCAGCTCCGGACCCAAGGGAATCCTTTTCTGGTCCGGTTGATTCAGTCGTTGAAAAGCCTATTGAAGAAATTCATACTCCGGCCGTTTCTGCTCCTACTCCGGCCTTTCCTGCTCCTACTCCGGCTGTTTCTGCTCCGCCTCCTCCTCAAAGTTTAATTGATACGGCCGCTCGCTCTCCTCTCCGGAGTTCGCCTGGTCCAGATCCGGAGCGAGCTCCGGCTTCTTCACGCCGTTTGCCTTTGAAGACTGTGGCTCAAAAAGCTCGCTACATCACAGTAAGATTCTCAAAAGAGCTTTTCTTTTTTTTTTACTTACTCCGGACTGATCCTTGTACTTAACAGAGCGAGAAGATGGGTGAGATTTTGAATCTTTGCTTAATCCAACGTGATATGAAGATTGAGGAACTTGAGAAAGAAGTTCAGAGACTTGAACAAGAGCGCACTGATCCGTCCGTTCTTGAAGAAATGAGAAATCGGGCTAATGCTGACGCTGCTAAAATTGATCTTCTACAGAAGCGGATCTCTAGTATGGAGCTGGAGTTGCAGAAAGCTAATGAAGCTTTGAAAGCGTCTCAAGAGCACGCATCCAGCCTAGAAGCGACAATGCTAAGTTGGGAGCAGAACTTATGGTCCGACTTAAGCCCGAAGAGGTCCGTCCAGCTTTGAATGCTAGATTTTTGGACGGAATCCTTCTGTACCGGCAGATTGCTCCTAAATTAGATCCAAATTTTCCGATCGGCTTTTTTGACCCTAGGAATTTGGGCGCTCGCCTTCGATCAGATTTAGTAGAATTTTCAGAAATTGATGAACCTGCAACGCAGCCCTCATCAAGTCCTCAGTACCAACTTTGATTTTTATTAATGTTGTATTGATTGACAAGAAAGAATGTACTAGGCGCTCTTTTTGAATGGAATGAAACACTTTGACTTTTATTGAAAGAATTTTTTCAAATGCATTGCATTCCAAGTTCTAGGCACTAATTTTCCATTAGATGTAAATTTATAGGCATCATTTCTTAATATAAAGAGAAACAATAAACGGACCTTCCAAATTAGGAGACAACTTATTCCTATTTGTAATTTTTCGGTTGCTTGTATACTTCTCAAAACTAAATCTCCCGTCAAACTATGTCGCCCTTTTGTTCTCTTGTTGTAGTATCGTGCAATCCGTTGTTGATAGCGGCCGGTCAGTACCCTTCTTTCTTCTCGAATTCTTCTAATAAATCGAAATTTTCCTTTAGCCGTTTTGAATTGCTATGAGAATCAAAATTTTCTATCCGGAGGTGGCAAAGCCTATCTCAATTGGTATCACTGCTTCGGTTCCGTAGCATAAACCGAATGGCGTTTCTCTTGTTGGTTCTTTAGGAGTCGTCCGTTTGACCACAATATTGATGGTAACTCATCGTTGAAGAGCCCCCGACTTCTTCTAATTTCGTTTTAAACCATGGAGTAAAGTCCGATTAGTTACCTCTATTTGGCCGTTTGTTTGTGGATAGGCAGAGAGGTGTGTGCTAACTTAGGATCTTCAAATCGAACAAAACTTAGTGAAGCGCTTCCCACCAGAACTGGTTTCGTTATCGATAACTATCGTTTTTACTCCAAACCGCAAACAATGTTTTGTCGCACGAACTCCGTCGCATTATGTTCAGTGATTTTTGCGAGGAGAAGCTTGACCCACTTGGTAAAATAATCAATTTCGGCTATAATAAACCTCCTTTGTCCAGTGGCTCTTGGGAAGGGTCCCGGTATGTCCCGCCCCATTCTTGTGAACGGCCGAGTGCTTGTAATGATTTCGATTCGGTCGGAGGTGCGTGAGGTATGCTTCCATGGATTTGGCGGTTTTCACATTTCTTGACAAAGTCGGACATCTTTTTTATAGTTGGCCAAAAATAGCCTTGTCGCATTAATTTGAAGGCGAGATTCTTTCCTCTATATGAGACCCGCAAATCCCAAGGTGGACCTCACCTAGTGTATAATCTGCTTCTTAGGAGTTAGGCATCTCAAATAAGGGACGGAGTACCCACGGCCATCTGATTTTCCATCAATGATAACATACCGGCCCGACAGTTTTCTTCACTTTCGCTTTACTTCGTCCGGATTTTACGGAACTACTCCATCGACGGATATCGATAATAAGGAGTCATCCAGTTTTCATTACTAGTGACTTGTAAGATATCTTGATCTACTTCTTGATACTTGGAGTAGTTAGAACTTACGTCATACTTCTAGATCTTGCTCAGGATTTTCTATGGCTGCCGCCTTTGCTAAGCTGAGTCGGCCTTTACCGTTTCCGTTCTAGAAATATGGTGCATGTCGATTTTATCAAAATCTTAAAATGCACTTCTTACCTTGGCAAGGTATTTTGCTAAACACGAATTTGACACTTCAAAGTCTCCTCGAACTTGATTAACCATCGGTTCGGAGTCATTTATAAACCGCAACATATTTTCTTTGAACATTCTTTGTGAATCAAGTCCGCAACAGAGCTTCATATTGACTCGTTGTTTTGTTGTGGGAATGAAAGCCGTAGTGAATATAGAATTTCCGTTCCTTCCGGAGTTCACGATATCACTCGGCTCAGCTTCGATTAAGTAAAAGATCCGTCTACGTACATCGTCCATGGAGTGGATAATTCAGTCCGGTCGATCTTTTGATCTTCTGCTTTATTATTTTGGGTTGAAAAGGAAGTTTTAACCAAAAAGTCAGCCAAAGTCTGTCCTTTTATTGACGGCCTTGGTTTGTATTCAATATCAAATTCTCCAAATTCGATTGCCCATTTGACTAGTCGGCCTGATGTATCCAATTTTTGTAAGATCCCTTTAAGAGGTTGATCTGTGAGGACGGTTATCTTATGGGCTTGGAAATACGGCCTTAGCTTTCTTGCTGAATAAACAAGAGCTAGAACTATTTTTTCGGCGTGTGTATAATGACTTTCTACGTCGGACAGCGTTTTACTGACATAGTAAACTGGTCTTTGAACATCCGTCTGTTGTTGGATTAAAACCGAACTTAATACTGCATCAGAAATCGCCAGATATAAAAATAACTCCTCTCCCTCTAATGGTGATGTCAGAAGAGGAGGGCTGGCTAAATAGTCCTTTAAATTTTGAAAAGCTGCTTGGCATTCTTCAGTCCATTGGAAACCATTTGCTTTTGTTCCTCTTAAAGTTTTGAAAAATGGAAGGTACTTCTCTGCCGATTTAGATAGAAATCGGGAGAGTGCAGCAAGCCTTCCTGTAAGCCGTTGAACTTCTTTTATAGTTTTTGGCGGGCTCATTTCTGCAACCGCCTTTATTTTTTCCGGATTGGCTTCAATTCCTCGCTTTGAAACAATAAATCCCAAAAATTTGCCTGAAGATACTCCGAAAGCACATTTGGTTGGATTTAACTTCATACGGTGTTTCCGGAGCACTTCAAAAGCCTCTTCCAAATCCGCAGTGTGATCGTCCATGACTTTACTTTTAACGAGCATATCATCTACATATACCTCCATGTTTCGGCCGATTTGATCTGCGAATAATTTGTTCACCAGTCTTTGATACTTGGCTCCGCGTTCTTTAATCCGAACGGCATTACTTTGTAACAGTAAGTACCTTGGTCGGTCATAAAGGAGGTGTGTTCTTCGTCCTCCGGGCACATGCTAATCTGGTTATAACCGGAGTATGCGTCCATAAAATTGAGTAGTTCATATCCGGAACTTGAATCTACCAATAAATCAATCCTTGGCAAAGGAAAACTGTCCTTTGGGCAGGCTTTATTCAGATTAGTAAAATCAACGCACATCCTCCACTTTCCTTTGCTCTTTTTTACCATAACCACATTAGAAAGCTAGTCCGGATACTGGACTTCCCTTATGAAACCGGCATCCAGCAAATTTTTCACTTCCTCCCTGATTGCAATAAGCTTCTCCACCGAGTAGTTCCTTCGTTTTTGCCTAATTGGTTTGTGATTAGGATCCAAACTTAATTTATGGACCATCACTTCGGTTGAAATCCCAGGCATATCAGATGATGTCCAGGCAAAGACATCCTTGTTTCGCCGGAGGAACTCAATTAACCGCCCACGAACTGGTCCGATCAATGAGTTTCCTATTTGTACGCATTTTTTCGGATATGTTGGATCTAACGGAATCAAATCAGTAACTTCTCCGGACTGGGCTTGTTGTAACGTACTTTTATCTCGATAATCAAAATCTTCCACATCGATCTTGAACATTTTTTCTCGAACTTGGGATAAATAACATGTTGGTCCGGTAATTTGATCTCCCAATATTTCTCAACACCATTTAATGTTGGGAACTTCATTTTTAAATGGGGAATAGATATTCTTGCTCTAAAAATTACAAGGCAGGGCCGGCCTAGAATTGCATTATAAAATCGAAGGCGGGTGTCCAAGACGAGAAATGTAAGTTCGTGAGAAGCAGTTTTTGGGTAAGTTCCCAACGTGACCTCCAATTGGATGGTTCCTTTGACTGTGACTGGTTCATTTTTCACTCCGTACAGTGGTCCATTGGCTGGCCGGAGTTGATTAATTTTCAAACCCAACTTAATGAAAGCATCAAAATAAAGCAAATTACTAGAGCTTCCATTATTAATAAATATTCGTTTCATCTGGTAATCCACGTTACCATCAGAAACTAAGGCTGATACAACCAATGGATCTGAGTGTGGTGTCCTTACATAATCCATATCCTCCCTACTAAAACTAATTACATCATCACTTTCAAACTTCCGCTTCTTATCACTTCGGATGACATCCATTTGGCCGGATTGAGCTTTGGCCGGTCTGGTGGTTATCATGTTTACCACTCCGGCCACCACACGGCTTTTCAATTGTGGCTGCTCCGTCTCTTCTTCTTCAGTCTTTCACGAGTTATCCTCGGTTTTTCAAGAATTTTTGAGATGTCCTTTCCGATCGGACTTTAATTTTCCTTTGCAGAGTCCAGCATTCTTTAGTTCCATACCCAGGTGAGCGATGGTAGTGGCAAAACTTGCTTTGATCTCCACTTTCAGGGTTCTTTGGGGCTCTTGGCCACTTGAAGAATTTTTCTCCGTATTTGCATCAGGATATTTGTTCTCGAATCATTTAACGGGGTCGGATCAAAGGGTCTGAATTCTCTTCGTGCTTCATTCTTGAACTTCCTTCCGGGTTCCTTTGGATGGGATCTTTCATCTTCGTTCCTCCTTCTTTTCTTGATCCTTGATAAGGAGGATTCACCTGGCGGGCTTTTAGCCTCATTGGCTTCCTCTGTGCCCACGTACACTCGTGTAATAACTTCCACCTCTCTGAAAGTTTGTGGATTTGTATGGGCGAATGTTTAAAAAAACTCTCATGGCTCTAGATTTGCAATAAAAGTGTTTAATTTTACTTCGTCAGTGAGGCGTGGAATTCGACGAGCTTCGGAAGTGAATCTTGTTAGGAAGCTCTTCAGGTTTTCATTTGGACCCTGTTTGATACGGGCCAAGTGCCAGACTTGAAGCAAATTGAGAGAGAAAATTATCTGCTAACTCTTGAAATGACCGAATTGAGTTAGATGGCATTCGGTAAAACCAGATTCTTGCGTCCCCTTTCAAAGTTAAAGGGAAGTATTGACACATCATCATTTCATCTAAGCCTTGAAAACTTAGTAACGTCCGGAAGTGATCCAAATGATCCATTAGGTCAGTACTTCCGTCATATGTGTCAATGACTGGCATTTTGAATTTCTGGGGTAATGGACAGGTCCGGATTTCCGTTGTGAATGGGGACCTCCTCAGATCGCTAGTTCGTCATTCAGATTTTTCCCCGAAAAGAAAATCCCACATCTTTTCTAATTTTTCTTCTCTCTGAGGTACAACAGCAGATTTGTTGTTGTTGAGATAAGCTCTCAATTCCTCAGGAGCTTCGGATTTGAGATGTTGGACGTTTTTGGCATTGAGATAGGTTCTCAATTCCTCAGGAGCTTCGGATTGATGATGTTGGGCACTTTTGGCATTGAGATAAACTCTCAATTCCTCAGGAGCTTCAGATCGGTGTGGTCGTTTATTTCTTCCATCCGGAGGCAAGTTGGAGGAAGCTTCCTCCTGGTCAAGAGGTCTTCTTTCACTCCGGGGATTTCGTCTTTCTGGGCTGTCTTCAACGGATCTTGGGCCCAACCGGCCCTCTAACCGAGATCGGCCTTCGCCCCTTTCTCTTGAAAATATCTTTTCCTGGATATGTACAGTTGATTTTTTCTTCCGCCTATTTTCTATTGAAGCGGGAACATATGTTGCTGAAGAATGGGCGTCCGGCTTTTGTCGTCCCACTTCTTTGCGTAAAGACTGAATCTCTTGAGTCATTTGTTCCATACGGGCGTTCATTGCCAGGTATGAGTTGATCTGTGATTTCTTTCATGCTCCGTGGAAGGTTATTTTCGAGAGCGGCATTTTCCAATCCCAGACACTTACTACCAGGAGCATTTATCTCCGGAGTACTTATCACGAGACACTTTGGCGTTCGGGTGTTAACCATTTTATTTATATTTATATTTTTAGTGGTGAATCAAGCTTTGTCTGATTCCCACAGAGGCCAGCCAATGTTTGCGGATCTCATTCGGAGTTTAGACGGGTATAGTAATGTGGATCTGGTCCAGTGATGGATAAAATGATTCTGGCAGTTCCGTCCTTTTGAACTCAAGACCTATACAACACAAGAATAGACAAGATAGTCAGCAGGCCAATGGGGCTAAATCCCCAAAGGCACTCCGACGCTCAAGTCAGTCATTGCCTTTTTTGAGAGTAAAAAGGGAAAGATGTAATTTTGTTCTCTTTTAGATAGTAATTTTTAGAGAATAAGAGTGAGCTTTCTGGACTGAAAATAAGTCCATTTCCTCGGAGGATTACCTTTCCTTTTATATGGATTCCTTTTCGGTTTAAGTAACTTATCCTAGAAGTATAAACTCCGGATAAAGATATTTGGTTTTCCCAACTCCTGTTGGTTTCTTAACTTCCCACTCCGGTTGGTTTCATAACTCCTCCGGTTGGTTATGGCGGTTCTTTCCCAAAAACAAACCGCAGAAGTTATTAGGAGTTTCCGCATTCTATCCCACGGGTGGTTTATCAGTTATTCCGGTAATAATACCCATCACCTTGTAACATTTAGCCTCATCAATCTGAAAAAATAAAGAATTGGGTGAAATTACACCGGTTAATAATTTTCAGTAATTAGGTTGTATCAAGGGTATTATAGACATTTAATCACGATAGATTTAAGGTTTTTTTTTAATTAAATCTAATTATGGAATCAATATATAAATTTATGCCTAAAAATATCTATAAAACATCTTTTAATCACTTTAAAATATTTTAAATAATATAATATGTATTAATCCATTGATATTTAAATAAACATATTAATATAAATAAATAAATAAATAAAATATTATAGTATTAAAATATTTAAAAATAATTTAAAATATCTATCTAATTAGTCTTCATTAAGATGTTCGTTAGTGCAAGGTTTGCATGAGGCGTAGGATGACCCATTGCTCAACAACATAAACCAATTACAGAGAAATAGACATTGAAAACGACGCCGTATGCTCGAGTAGCAGAACGGCATAACTTCCTCTACATGTCTCAGCTGGCGCGCCAAATCAGTTGGTTACTTGCTTCCTCACTCTTTCTCCTCATTTGCGTACGGACAAAAATGTCGGAACTGTTCAAGTCCTCGTTGCTCTTCACAGATCAGCATCTCTGCTATGCCGATATCCTCCCTCCTTCTCAGGCACTCTCTCTTTATTCTCGTTCGATTCTCGTGAAATCGTACAGTTTTCAGGCATGCCTCTTCTAAATTCAATTCTTAAAATTGATCAGGTCCGAGCGAGAATTGAAGTGGCAGTCCTTAATTTTCTGAAGACCTTGGTCTCTCCAACTCCTGCAATCGCTGATCTCCGTCTGGTTTGTTGCCCAGACTACTTGAAGTTCTTATAGTTTCTCCTCGAAGATCTTACACAAGTTTCTGAAAATTTGTTGCGTTGTGAGCAGATTGATCGAAAATCTAGCAACAGTAACGTGAGTCGAGCATTAATGAATGACATCTCGTGGATTTTCCTCTCTCATTCGTTTTCCACGCGATCTTTGATGAGAGAGAATGCCGCCAAAGCCTTTGTGAGAGGTCCGGTTGTAAACCAGTCCAGCCGAATCTTATTTTACCCAATCACTATTCTTTGATTGAACCGAGTTTAA
This sequence comes from Nepenthes gracilis, assembly GCA_033239525.1. Lineage (NCBI taxonomy): Eukaryota > Viridiplantae > Streptophyta > Magnoliopsida > Caryophyllales > Nepenthaceae > Nepenthes > Nepenthes gracilis. The sequence goes on from BSYO01000009.1 coordinate 3,839,466, forward strand.
AATAGAGCTCTATCTTCGTTGGCCAAATTCATGAACCAAGCTCGATGAATTTTTTACGGAGCTAAAATTGGTATAATTTGGCTTATTATAATTAACTAAGAAGCATATTTTTAGCCGCTAAGTTTTCTGAATCATGCAATATAACAGTCCTAATTAATCTTTGAGCAATTTTGTTGTTTAATTGCTCCAATAAGAGTCACGGTTTTTAAGTAGCCGACTTTCTTCAAATCGGTTAGTTACTAGAACTGCAAATAGTTTCCTCCTTTATCCATATCTAATGCTCTCAGGATGAAAATGCAGTGTGGAAGGTAATGGAAATGTGCTTTCAGATACTGGTTGAGGAAAAGAGACTTACGCAAAGGGAGCTCTACTACAGGCTACTGTGTAACTCACCAAAGTATTTCAGCGCACAAGTACAAGTTAATCGGACAGTTCAAGGTCACACATTTTCTTACCAATTTCCTTCTATCATCCTATCAATACTTTTACTTTGTTGATATGGTTCAAATTTCGAGCTAATAAAAGAAATAGCTGTTTTACTGAACAGAAGTTGTTGCATTGCTTCGGTGCAGCAGAGATGGTCTTGGAATCATGGCATCAAGTAGAGGACTCATTGCTGGCCGCCTTCTGCTGCAGGCACCTGCCATTTCCTTTCTTTTTATATTTAAATGATTTTGAACATTGTATAAACTGTCCAGTTCTCATTTTGAACATTGTGTAAACTATTCAGTGTACATATGACCCTTTCCTTAAAGATAAACCTCTTCTTCAGTAGTCTAGTAGCACCTCAAATTGCAAAAGATTACTGATCAATGTGAAGAGATTCTGTGGAGGACACTTTCCAGCACCAATAGACATCAGGTCGCACAATGCCATCAAAAAAGAATGAACTGTGGAATTGACAACAGCGAGGAGCCAGTGTCCTAATCAATTGCACACTTAAAAAATAAAAATAATAACAAAACAATCAGTACATGCTTTTGAGGTATAGCTGATAGTGGTCAGGATGGTTTTATGAGAAGGTTTCATATCATTGTGCAATAGGGAATGTTTTACTTTCAATGGCATATCCAATTACAAACAGAACCAGAATATTCATTGTCACTTTTAACTCTCAGCTATATGATGAACTTTGTTCTTTCGTGGTGTTTAACTGTGAATACTGAGGAAGGAGCCAAATCAAGAAGAGGTGGACTGCTCCATATGTGGGTCTTCTGGACATGCTATCACGGGTGACCTGAAGTTGCTACAGAATCTGGTTATCAAAACAGATGCACGATACATTATAGTGATAGAAAAGGTATTATGCTTGACCATTTGTGAATATTAGATGATTCAACTGTCGTACCAATACCTTAATAATTTGCTATATTTGCCTTCTCTAGCATGCAATATTCCAACGGTTGGCAGAAGATCGTATCTTCAACCAAATTCCAAGCATTCTTATAACAGCCAAAGGATACCCAGATATAGCGACAAGGTTTTGCAAGGACTCAGAGGCTCTTTGTTAGGCTAAACTTGAGGCTCACTACCTCCTCCGTATCTTATAAACTGAGTTTTGGAAAACTGCCTGTTCTTTTATGTCAATTGGAATGCATTTCTCTTGTTTATGATTAACACCATCATTTCCGACCTTCCGACAGGTTTCTTCTTCACAGAATAAGTCAAGATTTTCCCAGCTTGACTGTTTTAGCACTAGTTGATTGGTATGCACAACATTCCTTCCACCTTTTACTGGACCATATTTGTTGTCCACCTCTCATTGTAACTCTCAGATCCAAACTTGTGAAGGAATCCAGCAGGACTAGCTATTCTATGTACCTTCAAGTATGGAAGTATAGGAATGGGTCTGGAGGCATACAGATATGGTGCTCTATAAACTAGCTTAAAGCACACTAAAGTTTTCCCGTCATAGGATAAACCTCACCGGCTCCCATCATTCCTATGATTCAGCTTGTAATGTCAAGTGGCTAGGACTTCGAGGAGATGATCTACAGCTGATACCTGAAGAATCTCTGATCCCATTAAAGGCAAAGGACCTGCAAATTGCAAAAAGTCTCACCTCTTTGGAGATCTTGCAGGTAATTAGCTGAGAACCACAAACTTCAGGCTTCCATTATGCTTTCTCTTACCTAAGTCAAGGTGGCGGGAGGAGACTGGAAATATACCAATGGTTTTGATGTCCAAGTAAATAAACTATCAATATTGAGCAGAAGTTGCCTCTTGCAGGATAACTACAAGGAAGAGCTGTCACTAATGGTTCAAAGGGGTCTGAAAGCAGAAATAGAAGCTCTTTATTACCATGGCTATGATTTCTTAGGAAAATACCTGGCGATGAAAATTGTTCAAGCAAAATACATTTAAAAGATAGCAGAAAGCAAGGACGGGAAATGATGCCATCTTATAACCAAATGCAAGCCAAGTTGTCAGAAATATCCCCAGCATCTTCCAAGATCGAAACAAAATTTGGTGCCTCTTACTTCGTTGTTTTATCCATTTTTCCCTCCTTTTGTATGTGTGTGTGTGTTTTGGCAGAGACAGCCCACGGTTGGCAATGCAGAAACACAAAAAAACAGCACAACTGGTTCAAATCACACATGTACTATGATCCTCGATGATAATCACTTATATTAGCATTTGTCTACATATGACTAACCTGAATATTGAATTCAGTAAATTTAGAAATATGGAAACTGCATACAATTGCTCAGCAACATTGACAGTTTCACATGGAGTAGAGAGGAAAGCTCCACAACTCTCAGCAACCAAGCTTTTGGAGCAACTTCTTTTCTTTTCGAGGTAGAATTCCATTCTAGCCATCAAATTCTTGGAACTGCACATGATGGATGGACAAGGTCATAAGACAAACAGAAGAAAATAAGTGCAAAATAATACAACAATAGCTATAACTCTGTCTAGCTTACCTCCGCCTATTGTAGCTTCAGGCAATAGCTCTACTGAATATTTGTGCAGAATGATGTTCATGATTGGAACACAGGATACCTGATTTTATCATAATCAGTTGAAGAATCAGAATTCCAGTAAGAAACTAGCTTAACACCATGGCAGAAAAGGGTGTATTATATTAGATCATACCTTTTTGAATCCTTCTATTCAAATATCTATCCAATGTAGAATTTATTCTGTTTCACAACAATTTAAAGATGCGACCACAAGTCCTCCATACCACACACGGTCTTACCATTATAACAGCTCCTCTGCAATAAGTTTGCACAATGCCCACTCATATAAAATAATAAAAACCACCAAAGTTCAATCATCCTATTGAAGAAGAATGAGAACTGACGAGAATTCCTTCAAGATCCAGGCAAGAATAGGTGTCAACGAGCTTCCCCTTTTCTCCTGTCTCATACCTAATCATTCATTAAGAATTAAAGAGCAAGTCAAACATAGGATTATGTCACAATATCAGGAGTGATCCATATCATAGGTATTGGGCTTGAAACACCAAGCTTCACAATCAATCCAATAACAAATTCCCACAATAATAAAAAACCGAGTCCGTTAGTTAATCTCGTAATGAGATGAAACGACAATCCACACAATCACACCAACAATCACAATAACAAGTATAAAACAAAATGCACGAAATTTCTCAAGGAAACTCTTCAAATTCTAGGGTAAAACCATGGGATCTTGGACACATATTACAAATCCACTATGATTATGAGTATTATTACACAAATCCCTGAATACCTCCTTTAATATCATTGCAATATTGGTAAATCAAAACAAATAAAACAAGAAACGAAAAATAGAAGAGCACCACTAGTAAAACATCCAAGAACAACAAATGAAATAACACACCCAAGAATGGTAAAAATCATAATAACATTCGGAGCCTAAGCAGTTAGCAAAGATGTTCTCCTTCTTCTTCTCTCTTTCTCTCTCTAGCCATTGCTTGAAGGATCTCTCAAATGCTCACAATAATGTCCTAAAAATCACGCAGGATTTTTATATCTAAAACTAAAGTTTGAATGACAGGCAAATTTTGCCTAGCACTTTCTGCTATCGGCGCACTAGCATCCCATCAGGTGCTTATCAGACACACCTGCTACTGCTATTCAAGCGAGATCATCCCATTCTGCGTGGATCAAACAACATCCAATCCACTTGTTGAAAAACCTTCTTTGCTTGATCGTGGATCATCTAAACCTTCGCTGAACCCTCATGGGGCTAATAAATGAGGATATATATAATGGGCAGGGGATTCATATGGGGCTAATAAATGAGGATATATACAATGGGCAGGGGATTCATAAGAGAGTCACTCATCCCAACAATAACAAAATGCAAGAATGAAATCAAAGTTTACCATCGACGAGTAATCTTAACAGCTGGTTTTGATTATCTTTTTCACCAACCAGCCCCTGCGCCCACTTGATCGTCGTTGTCTTGATTAACTGCATAATTGATAAAAGTTTTCAATTAGAGGAAACAAATACTCCACAAAAATGAACTCTTCGTACAGATAGAGGAGACCTGCTGTGTCCTATTTATTTTGAACTCTGACGTATCGTCTGATGCCCTGCTTATCTTGTCCAAGCTCTTCGTCTTCTTCCCAGCCCTTCAATTTGACAATAGAAAACGATTCAAAAAGAATTTCAAATATGCGTCAGATCAGTAGGAACCTAGAAAAGGGAAGCTTTCCGTAGTATTAATAGCAGCTAAGAAACGATTTCAGAGAAGAGGAGTGAGGGAAAACAAACCATATGCTTCATGGAGGAGAAAGGCAGCGGATTGACTCTCTATCCCGAAAGTGCAGAGGAGCTTCAGCACCAGCCACGGCTATGGCTGCTCTTACAAACGGGAGACAGGGTCAGTGGGCGTGGTTTATAATTTTTGAAAAATCATATTATCGGATACTGCTAAAGTAAAACAATATCTATAAACAGTAATTTTATTTTAAAAAATTAGATTAGATTGATCGTATTTTAAACTATATAAAAACATACATCGTGATAAAAATTAATAAGAGTATAAAATAAATAAAATACAAGTTTATATTTAATCATTTTACATTACATATATATTACTTAAAGGTTACGTTTGCTTGAAAAAAATAAAAATTTTATTTTCTCTTTATTCCCTAAAAATAAACATTTCTCTGTTTTATTACAATTTAATCGAGAATAAATATTTTTATGATAATTTTTTAATTTTATATATGTAAAATAATTATTTTTATATTAATGTTGTTATTATTATTATTATTATTATTATTATTATTTTAACATTATTTTTCATACTTTCGGTATAAAATCGAATAATAGAATAATTTTTTTCTTTATTCAATTTCAACCAACTAAATATAAAAATAATAATTTTTACCTATTTCGACCTAATTTTATTTTATTCTAAGAATATTTTTTTATCTTATTTTATTTTAATAATTAAATGTATCAAAAAATATATGATATAATACAATAATCCTTAAATAAAAATTTTTTTAAAAAATAAAATTGTGGTATTTTTTTCAATAATATATAATTAGCTTTTGTTTGCTGTGACAATTCTAAAATTTGAGATTTAATGCTAATAAATTTTCTGTTGTAAAACCAACGCATATAGACAGCTCTGCCCACCTCATGGTTCCTCAAAATCTTTACCTGTTCATTCTCTCGAACGCAGAGTCTAGACCCGCATTCTTTTTTTCACATACTCTGTTTCTTGATGGGTTCCATTATCGACGACTGGCCTTCATACGACTCTCGCAACTTCAGCCAGCTCCGGACCTCAGATCTTTCCAATCCCTCTGTAAGATTTCCATTTTCTTCTAAATCTGTTTTGAACTGTAAAACAATATTATTCATCGCACTAAGCATTATTCCCCCGACAATTGATGTTGCTTCTGCTTTTTTAAAAAAAAATTGATAACCTCTGCTTTTCGCTAAATCGTATTTGTTATAAATCTAACTTGTTAATTAAAGAAGGCTTTTTCAGTTCCCTGAGGAAGGAAAGGTAAGGACTTTGTTATTGACCCTGCCAAAATTAGGAGTTGTAGTGAATACCCATTTCTTGATTTAACCGCATTTCTTGAAAATTTAAGCATGGCATGTGCCTTAGATATTTAGTTATGAAATTTCTTAATAAGGGTTACTTTCATTTTAGATGGTTCCTGCGATAATGTTAATGAGAACTTTGATTTTCTTAGATGTTTTGTGCTAATAATTGCAAATAATCTATGAGGATTTTTTTGTTGAAATCACTCCTGTGAAGGAGTTCCGTCAACACTGGTTGGCCGGGATGAACTGGTAAATATCGTTGACTGCTAAAAGTTCAAGTTGACCCGTTTAGCTAAGGGTTTTCAAAACAATACAGAAGGCGGTCAGCGGGGCGTTGACGGTCTAAATGGGAAGACGGTTAACAAAGTTGGCCGTCTGGGGCGTATAACCGCAAACTCTATATGTAAAATGGGGTAGGTTAATTTTACTTTTATTTAAATGTGAAATCAAGACAGATCTCATGAATCTGCTCTGCAGGAGGCATGCGCCACCTATTACTAGTCGTCATTACTTCTTGGGAACCGTGCACCAACCATGGAGCAAGACATGGTGATCCATTCTTCTGCTGTCTTATGTATATTCTTATATATATATATGTATATATAAGCAAGTAGGTCGTGTGTGGTTTGTAGATAAGAGCGAAGCAAGAGGTGTGGTGCGTGAGTAGAAGAAAAAACGAGAGGAGAGGAAGAGGCCCAACAAAGTGTATATTTTCACCTCTTTATTTTGTAATCTCATCTTATACATAGTGTAAGATGTCCAGTGCTTTTTTCTTGATTCATGGGTTTTCGTAAATATCGGTTGCCGAATATTCTTACTTTCATCCCTTCTCTTGATTCCTTTGGCTCTGTGTTGGTAGAGCGCCACAATTTTCGCCAACAAGTGGTATCGAGAGACGGTTGAACTTTGTTCTAATGGCGTCAACATCAAAGAATGCCGTTCCGGCGTTGGCGGTTGGCGGGTAGGATAACTTCATTTTACGCGAAAAGGGTGAAAACGTTCTTACCAAAGGAGGACGATCAAGCGAAGAAGAAGGATGAAAGCTTGCAAAAATTGGCCATGACGAATGGTAAGACAAAAGAGATCTTACATAAATTGCACCGTCGAGCTTCTGCAGCGGGAATGACCTCTCGAGAAGTGCTTGGCGACGGCCCGATGGATGCTGTCTAGGAAGTTAGAAATGCGTATAAGTCAATCTTTGTGACGGACTACATCGAAGCCAATTTTATGGCTTACGATTGTCGGAAGGAGGAAGCTTCGAGAAAGCACTTGGGCGAGATTGCCAAGTGGCCCAAGACGGATGTCCATCGCGAAGAAGAATCGAGGAGGAGGACAAGGCATTGTCCCTCTTGTAGCACCTCTGCTGACCTCTTATGATCGTATTGTCGTAACCTTATTGTTTGGAAAGAATACACTAAGTTGGATGAGGTTGTGCTTCCTTTTCATGAATGGTCAGTAAGTCCTGAGGACTTCGGCGTCGAGGTACTTGTGATTGAATCTAGGAAAGAAGTAGTCGTAGTGTGGTGAAAACAAGAAGGAAAGCCATGATGGTAGTCAGTGCTCCCAACCTTGAGTGCCACCTTTGTGGCAAGAAAGAGCCCACGTTAAAAGCATTATTTCAAATGGAAGTAGAAAAATGGAAAAAGAAAAAAGGTAGTGACAGGTGAGCGGGTAGAGGAAAAGTCCCTCAGTCTGGTAGTAACAACGGGCGGTCTCTGCTACAAGTGAAGGCGTGCGTGAATCTACAGACGAGGAGTTGGTGGATAATCGATTAAATGCCTTTCTGTGTCGCTTGTCTGAAGAGCGGCTATTCATCCTATACTCGGAAAATTTTGAAGTAATAATGATGGAAAATGAAGAGGCATCTCACATGTAGTAAAGGGAGATGTATTCTTGGTCACACAAATGGGACGAAGTTGATGTTGAAAGATGTGCATCATGTACAACATTCGGCTAAATTTCATCTCAATTTTAGTCGGTTGGATGATGAAGGTTATTCTGCACCTTTTTTGTGAAGGCGAATGGAAGGCGATAAGAGGGTCTCTCTTGTTATAGCGAGAGGAAAGAATCCCAGCTATATGTGATGAAGGCTTGTGCGTGTGGAGGCGTGAATGCATAATCACCTTTGGGACAATGGATGCGTAACCGCGAGAAATTTAGGCCGTATGAGTAATCAAAGGCTGTCCCTATTTTGGCGAAAGGTAATCATTGGAGGAAGGAGGAAAAACGATGTGTTCGTTGCTTGTTATGAGAAGAAGAGTCTCGTTTGGGGAGATTGTCGCTCAGCGGAACTCCTAGAACTTGTTCACGCGGTAGTGTGGGCCATTCGAGATAAAGATCATTTGGTGGAGTCAATACTTTGTTTCTTTCGTTGACGAGTATTACAGAAAATTTGGGTCTACTCTGTGAAGACGGTCGGGTTCTTGGTGCCTTTGAGTAATTCCATGCTCGTGGGCGTCGAGACGGGGAAGATATAGGCCGTTTGAAGTGACAACGGCGGCGAATACTTGGGGCCTTTGTTCTTACGATGCTTCTCCCACGTGGTATTAGACACCCAAAGACACCACAAACACACACGGTTAAATGGAGTGGCGAGAATGGAGTAGATCGTACGCTCTTAGAAAGATACGTTGCATGCTCTGACGAAACTTAAAGCGTACATCGTTAAGGCGAGAGAAGCTCCGGACGGCTTTACATTATAAATAGGTCGCGAGTAAACCCTCGATGGGTGAAGTCTTAGGAGAAGATATGAGCAGATGAAGAGCCGTCCTATGATCGTTTAGAATATTTGGATACAAAACATTGATACGTATTCAAAGAGACGAAAGGACAAAGTGGAGCCCGAAGAAAACCACGGTCGTCTTTACAGGCTACGAGAAGATAAAGCGGAGCTCTGGGTTCTATGATTTTGCTACCCGAAGACTCGTAGGTCTAGGGGCGTAACTTTCGTTGAGAATGAAACAATGAAGACATTGGCGGGAAGGCGAGTGCGGCGATAAGCAAAGCGGACCAAGCGGCCTTCATGGCTTGTCGTCATCCTTTGGAAAGAGAGGATCGTGAGTGAAAGATGGTTGAGGATAATGAATGGGGAGGTCGTGGCTCCGGATGACACCATTGATGGAGTCGTTTCCTCGGCCGGCGGGGAATATCTCTGTTAGACGGTCCCTCCATGCGAGGCGGGCAATGGGTCAGTCAAATCGCACGAATGGATATGTGTTGTTCTTGATCTCTTGGAGAGTCTGCGGATTATGAAGAGCGATGAAGGATAGCCGTGAGGATTGGGTGGAAGCCGTGAAATAGGAAATGAGTTCTCTTTCATGAGAATTACACTTTCGACTTAGTTAAACTTACTAAGGAAGAAAGCCCTCGAGAACAAATGGATCTTTTCGTTTGAAGCCGGATGAGAATACCCGGCCAAATCTGATACCGCGGTTGGTAGTGAAGGGCTTGTCGGCCAAAGGGGTTGATTTTGATGAGATTTTGATGAGATTTTATCGGTGCATTCCTTCATGGAAAGCTTGAGGAAATCTCGTGACAATAGGAAGGTTGAAGTCAAGGAAGGAGAAACTTGTTTGTCGTCTAAGAAAAAAATTCCATGCTCGTGGATTAAACGGGAAGAAGATCTTGGATTAAAGCAATTAGCTCGGTACACCACGAGTTAATGGGTAGCGATGGATGAATGCGTATTTAGCGTGATTCTCGAATGAAGCACTCGGACGGCACACATCTCTATCGTGGATATGAATCTTGACGAAGATATGAAACGAATGATCAAATGCGTGATCATTTTAAAGTTATTTGGATGAATGATGATTTTGTTGTCCTTTTCTACGGGGAAGATCGTGGGTGATAAATTTGGGGCGTTGATAAAGTACTCCGAAATAATGGCTGGATAAAGGATAGTTGAGGATGAATGATAACACACGCGTTGGCAAACCATTATAAGTGAGCACTGAATCTGTCATGAATGAATATGGACTTTGGATAAATCAGGCGATTGAAATACATAAGTTCTCTCTTAAGCCCGAAATCTACTTGGAAACTCAACATGGATAATGGATCTTTCGTTTGAAACCGGATGAGAATACCAAGAAGCCAAAGTACAATGCACGGTTGGTAGTGAAGGGCTTCAGTCAGCAAAATGGGGTTGATTTTGATGAGATTTTGATGAGATTTTTGTCCGGACTGCATTCCTTCATGGAAAGCTTGAGGAGGAAATCTACATAGAACAACCGGAAGGGTTCAAAGTCAAGGGGAAGGAGAAACTTGTTTGTCGTCTAAGAAAAAGTCTGTACGGATTAAAGCAAGCTCCTAGGCAGTGGCATAAGAAATTCGAGTCAGTCATGACCAGTCAGGGGTACCAACGAACAACTTGTGATCACTGCGTATTTATACAGAAGTTCTCGAATGATGACTTTGTTGTCCTTCTCCTATACGTGGATGATATGCTGATCGTTGGACGAAACAATGGCTGGATAAAGGAGCTGAATGAGCAGCTTGGGCGGTCATTTGCCATGAAGGACCTTGGATAAATCACTTGGGCCGGATAAAGTACTCTAACGATTCAACATGGATAAATCAAAGCCCATGAGCACACCGTTGGCAAACCATTATAGGCTGAGCACTAGTCAATGCCCGACTTCGGATGACGAGAAGAAATACATGAAAGACGTTCCCTACTCATCACCAAGGAAAGCCTCGATGTATGCCCCCGGTGTGCACCACTGCATATAGCCATGTCGTCGGGATGATTAGCCGGTTCTGGCCCAATCCGGAAAGGAGTATTGGTCCGCAATGAAGTGGATAATGAGATATATTCGGGGAACCTCCAAGAGGTGCCTGTGTTTAGGAGGTGACAAGCCTCAGTTGGTGGGTTACTCCGATGCGGATGTGGCCGGAGATGTTGACACACGCAAATCTACATCAGGTTACTTAATGAAATTTACGGGAGGTACAGTTTCTTGACACCCAAACTACAAAAGTGTATAACTCTATCCACAACTAAAGCCGAATACATCACAAAGATTCTGAGGGCCTCGTAAAGAGATGTTGTAGACGAAGGAGTTCGCTCAAGAGTTAGGTATTAAACAAGAGAGATATGTGGTACTTTTGGATAGTCAAAGTGTCATTCATCTACGTAAGAACTCTTCATTCCACTCCGTATCAATGCACATTGATATACGATATCATGGGTGAGAGGTGCTTTGAGGAAGGACTACATCCACACGACAAGGTTAGCACGGAAGAGAACGGGGCGTATACGATGATAAAGATTCTATCAAGGGGAATAATGAGGCATACCGCAAGATAGCCGCTAACAGATTTAACTTCCTCACGGCGAGGGAAAATTTATCGAAATCACTCCCACGAAGAAGTTTGCCAACATGGTTGACCGGATGGATTCGCCAACATTGTCGATTGGCCGGACGCACAATCAAATGTCAATAATACGGCCGACCTGGTTGAAAGTTCAAGTCGATCGGTTTGGTGAGGGTTCTCGTAACAAGAAGACGGCCAACAGGACGTTGACCGATCTAAATGAGAAGACGGTCAACTTTGTTGACCGCCTCGCTATGGCTACATAGAAAACCTACTACGCCCGAAATGGGGTAGGTTGACCGATCGCTTAGAATATCGAAACTCAAGACAGCAGATCTATCTCGTTGCTATCGCAAGACGTGCCACTTATTGCTAGTCTGATGCATGCTTCTTGGGAACCGTGCACCAATCACGGAGCAAGACGTGGTGGTCCAGCTGCTGCTAAGTCTTATGTATATTCTTATATATATATGTGTGTATATAAGCAAGTAGGTCGTGTGTGGCTGTAGATAAGAGCGAAGCAGAGTGTGAGTGCGTGAGAGTAAGAAAGAAAAACAGAGGAGAGGAAGAAGGCCCAACAGAGTGTGTATTTTCGCCTCTTGTTCTGTAATTTCTATCTCATACATAGTGTAATTTTACGGACTGAATGTCTCATGGTTTTTCCCTTGATTCATAAGGGTTTTCCACGTAAATATCGATTGTCAATATTGTTGCTTTCATTCCTTTTCTTCGATTCTTTTGTACCTGTGTTGGTAGGCCGCCCCATTTCCGGCCAATATTTTTCTCATTGGTAAGTGAAGAAAGTTTGATGGTGGAGTTGAGGAATTTAGAAGCTCATTGTTGTTGGCTTATCCTTTTAACTAACTTGTGGATAGTAGTTAATTTCTTTCACGAAGTGATTCTGTTTGCGTCAAAAGAGACTAAGTTATGTCTAGCTATGGCAAAAGATCTGTGGACAGCATTGTGGATATTGGAGCCAAACGTATTATGCTTTTATTTTCTCTTTTCCTGTTTAAGTGTTTCATATTCTACGGTGTCATTGTTAAAAAAAAATATATCTTGGATTCTGAGTTCAAAAGGACCAACTAAAGTAGATTGACCGTTGTACATGAATGAGACATGCATGATTATGCATGGATATTGTCGCTGGAGCTAGCTTTTTTTTCTCCATGGGTTCTCTTTTGTTGACTTATTTGCTCAATTGAAGGCAATGACCATAACTTGCGGAGTTTCCTCTATTTTACCTTTTCCCCTTTGTGAATTTTGCGACAATGATGAATTCCTTTATGTGCGAAGTATATGTGGGTAGAGAATCCTTCCAAAAACAAATGTGTCGAGCCACTTGTTATCTTCTGTACCTGAATCATTTGTGCTATCAACAAAATATCATAAGAAATATGTTTCTGACAATTACAGATTTTATGGGTTGTGCTTCAGGCGTATCATCATACTACTGATTGATCGATGCCTTGTTTTAGTGGATATTGTTTGTATACTAAATTAGAAAAATAAACTTGAAGGAAAAAAAGAGTTGGCTGTCTGATTTCTATGGGAGGAAAAAGGCAACTTATCATTGTGGCATTGTAAAGAATGTGGACATTCTGTCAAAAATGAATAGATAAAAATGAGTTATCTCCACCACCGTAAACCACTTCTTGTTATATTGGTTATCTGAATGACCATTGCACTCTATTTATTAGACTGAACACAGGCGAACCTTGTTCATGTATGTCTGCACAAAACACTTGAAATTTCCTTAGGGGGCATCAATATAATGTAACATTCAATTTAGAATATGCATGGGAAAGGCAATCAAATGGGTTGATTTTATCAAAAAGAGACAACGATTTCGGACTCTATTGAGCATTTGATGCCATATGATCAAGCAAGACAAAAGTACACATCTTAGAGACAATTCTATGTTTTAGTCGGTAATCATCTTTTGATACTAGTGGTAATAAAAAGATTTGACATATTTTCATCATATTCGCCAACCTAAGATTGTTGCAGAATTGATGATGCAGTGATGGACTGCCAGCAATTTGAAAGATGGAAGGAAATCAAATGTATGAAAAGAAGCTGGATATAGCACTAGTTGAGGACAAATGAGGGGAAACTGTCTTTCATCTTCAGCAAATTTGTGGAGAAGGCTGACCAATTAACGAGCGAGGGTGACATGATCTAAGATGCTAGTATGGAAAAAAACATAGGAAATCCAGAAAATATTGGCCAAAACCAAAAATAGTGACATTGAGAAAGGACTTGATGGTTTTGGAGAAGTGAAGAATTTGAATTTTAATAAATGATGCATGGGATTCACATAACCAACCCAAAAGGTACGACAAAGGAACTTTTATCATGATGTTGTTCATATGGCCCCTATTATAATAATGATTGCTTAGCAACTTCTATTAGGTGCCTTAACAACTTAATCAAATTATTATAAATCCTAAATTTAGCGTTGCTTGTTTTTCTGGAAAGTGTCTATCATGAAATCAAGAGACCCAAAAACTATTGTTAGGTGAATATTCTAGAGTGATTTATACTCTAAAATACACCCTTACAAGGATTGTTTTTGAACTTGAAGTGCGGATTAAGCACTGATCAATTCTATATTATATGTCGAGAAACAAATATATGAAGATGTGGGTTTCAAGAATTACACTTATGATTACTTGATCGCAAGACTTAATATCGTGCCAAAAATCAATAGACCGAAAAGTTTTAACTGTTAGGTGAAGGTTAAAAAATGGTGGAGGCTATAACTCAAAAAGTGGCTGACTACATGCTGACTATAACTCAAGATAGTTTCTATCTATTATTTCTAGACCTCCAATTCTCACAGTGACGGAGATTGCAGCCCACATCCCGCTCTCTTTCCGCTTCCATCACAGATTCCACCTTCTGATAGCGTATGCTTGTTTGAACGTGTCATTTACCTCCATCCAACCAATATTGCTTAGCTATCAAATGAGTTGTCTTTGACATTTTCTGCAATTTCTAGTTCAAATTCTCTCCTTGTACTGGCAATTTAAACAAGTTATCAAAGTCGTATCTGGGTTTTCACTATGTCTCTCCCCGATACCAAAATCGTGACCCTTCCACCTAGACCTATAAGCAAGAATCATAAAAACAAATTGACACTAAATTGCCTGTGAGGTGTAACTTGGTCTGTAGGCACACCTTAAGGTGCTCATGTTCACCTGGAATTCTTGTCTCAGACATTGTTTCACATTTCTGTTAGGAAACAGAGACCTGGCTATTCATGTTCTATATTTTGATGCAATATATATGGGCAATCAGTCATGATGTTGATGCAATATATCTAGAGAGAAGGAAGATATGAGCAGTACACTGATCTAAACCAACTTTTAACTGGCACACTCAAAGTTCTTCTCAGTTAAATGAAGACATATTCTGTTGTGCTCACATGTTATCAAAGGCATTAATTATGCCTTGGAAACCAGTCATGATTTTGAGATAGTATAAGTGGCTAACAGATGAACTTTAGATTCAAGATTCTCTTAGCATATGGACAATAACACTCCCCAAAGTTCTTAGGTTAACGCAATTGAAGACTTGAAATATCGAGATTGGATGCAGATGAACCCACTTTGTGTCCTTGATCAGGTCATATAGCAGAAATCGAAATCAATAATAGCATATTGTCTGCAATGGAGAGAAAGCTTGAGTTACTACTGTCAACTGGAAAAATATAACCCAAATAAATAAGCAAAAAAATGGCCAGCCCTCCAAATAAGTTTCTCATATTTTGTGGTCTAGAAAGGGTCAAGTTTCTGCAATTTTACCTTACATTGCAGAGAGTTGTTCTCCTTGGTTGACCTCTGGGTCAAACTACGGCATCCTTACCATTGTATCAAGACTGACTCCCTTGTAAAAAAGAAGTGGGTAAAGGAGGAAGAAATGAAAAGCAGTAGAAATGCATCATCTGCAACTGCAGAATTCTACTTCTTGCAGCTGGCTGTTGAGCATGTGAACATTGTCCGGGCTTATTTAAGTAAACCATTATGTGAATTCTGTACACTGAGCCCATTTTCTGATACTGAATGGTTTGGCAATGGCCGTACAGATCTCTGAACTTAAAATTATGCATGAATAGAAATGTTTTTGTTTCTTTTAGGTAGCAAAGTAGTGAAACACTTCCTTCTTCATCTGTTATTGTGTTGTGGACAAATTACTTATCCCGACAAGTAAGGGGTCTCTAAGAGTAAGGCAAACTCTCTTTCCCTCTCCACTCCACTCTTTCAGCCCTTCTCTTCCCTCTTCCATCACCTAATGGGTTCTTTTTTTCTTTGTAGAGAATTGCATCTGCCACTTACCATCCCACTCACAGTCGGTCTCTCCCACCGTCAGATCAAGGTATATAAAATAATCTCTTTACTTACTACTCATTTAATCCTTTTTTCTTCTTATAGTCACTATGTTATACATATTTGAGCTGTGGTGCTTTGTTGCTGTCGCTCTGCCTCACGATGCTCTTTGTCTAGTCAAGATTGGATGGTATATTTTTCTCATTAGATTCCTATAGTTTGTGATGGGACTTATATTTAGTTCTTCTCTTTGAGATGAATATTTAATAAGTATATTGAATGGCTAAATTCCAAAAATGTGTAATGTTCTTTCTGTATGACATATTTACGTGCAATAACAAGGAAAAATAAACCAGTGATAGGAACACAATATCCGATTCAATGCAACGTAACATATGATGCTTACCCCACAAAAGAAGACCAAAAAGGAAGAAAAGAAGTTGTAATCGAGATTGAGGGACACTAGGTTCAATTTAATTGCATGCATAATTTTGGTGATAATTCTGATGGGACTGTGAAGAACTGAGGATATATATTTTCATTATCGTGACTTCTTTATTACAAACAACTTGATTAGTATCTCTTTGGCTGCCTATAATTGCTTTTGCTAAATTGAGTTATTGCAATTGGGATTTTGACTCCTAAGAATGTTGAAGATCTCTTTTTCAAAATCCATTTCATGCTTATAGTTATTATTTATAGCAAGAAATAAAGCCTGGGTGAGATACTAATGACTTACAGGTGGCAAAAATTCAAAGCACTTGCTTAATCAAGTTCTAGCACCAATTTTAACATTCGGCAAAGTTCGCCTGCTTGATTTTTCATATAAATGAGATAAATTGCTTAATACCTGATCACTTAAGATGTAAACAAGTAGCCCGTTTTTGCCAGTTCACTGAAACAGAAGCTAGTTATGGAGAACTTACCACTTTTTTTTGGCAGTTATATCCACTGAGAGCAAAAACATCATGATAAGGCACTTCTATAATCATGCTGAGGAGAAGGTATTAGATAATTCCCCATAAACAACATTCATGCATGATTCTTGTGCTATCTTCCTCACCATCCTCATGCTTTTGCAGCTGAGACCCAAGAGAGCTGCCTCAGAAATTCCAGCACCCGAGAATGGAAGAAAGCACCCGAGAGCTTCTACCTCGGATCCTCCTCACTGAGCTTCTCATTTCTTGCTGTCTCGTGTTGAGGTCTGTAGATCCATCCAGCTTGTTGATGTACATACTCTCATAGTTCATAGTAAATAATCGTTTTTCATTTGCCGCCTCATTGTCATTGTTTCGAGTAATGCTTGTCAAGCTTGTAGATTTGGTGTCCATACACAATTTCAATACAGAAGAGTCGTGCACCACCCATCACTGGCAACAAGATATCTGAAATTTGTGTGTATATGTTTCGGCTGTTGTTTTATTGGCATTGATTTCCAACGACATGATTAAACTCGGATTTGAACCGGACACAGGTCAAATAGATGTTAAATTTTGTGGCCATTAAGTTGGGTGAAGCCAGACAAAAAATCATAACAATGTCCATCTATAGTCCAAACTGGGCTAGTTCTATC
This sequence comes from Nepenthes gracilis, assembly GCA_033239525.1. Classification (NCBI taxonomy): domain Eukaryota; kingdom Viridiplantae; phylum Streptophyta; class Magnoliopsida; order Caryophyllales; family Nepenthaceae; genus Nepenthes; species Nepenthes gracilis. The sequence continues at coordinate 3,856,715 of BSYO01000009.1, forward strand.
CAACTTATAGATATTTTTTTGTTTTAAAATATTGTTATTTAAAAAATTATATTTACATAAAAAATATATAAAATATAAAATATCTTCACATTTATAGTGTTTAGATTAAAATATTGACTAGGTATATGTTTAAATGAATAATATAAAAACGTAATCAATAAGATAAAATATAATTTAGTGAATGATTTATTTATTGGTACTGGTTTGAAATAAAAATTTATATTTACAAAGATTTTATAATATGGGGTGGCTGAATCGGTTGTTTTTACTTTTAAACCCGTCCTGCTTAAAAAAAATAAGTGGGACTAATTTTTTAATCTTATATATCTATAATATTGTTATATTTTGATTAAATTTTATAAAATTTTGCGTAAATTAGATGATTCTGTTTTGATTAGATTAAAGTTTTTTTTATTAATGCATGCAGATTTTAATCACGTAAACACAGACGATCGATTCCTGCCAATATCTATGCCAAAAAATTAAGAATATAAATAAGAACATCCATGCTAATTGTATTTGGCTCCCCATGTCAAAGACGGTTTTGTTGTGATTATTTTAAATAATAGATTTTTTTATTTTTTTAATCATTTTAATATTAAGATCAAGATAATAATTTAACATATTATTTTTTATGGATTCAATATTTCATAAGTCGGCCCAGGATCTTGTATGCAAGGAATAACATTTTAGAGGTAATAGCCTAGCTAAAGGTCCTTACAGGCCAAAGCTCAGACAGCACGACCTAGATCCGCCCAACAGAATATGAGCTGTGATGGTTACCCCTTTTGATAGGTTTATAGATGTAGTTTAGGAATATCCTTTTAGCAATTTCATTTCAACAAGTAAGTTCGTGTGATCGCCAATCTGTTGTACCCTGACCGTTTGAAAATGTGTAGCATGATAGGAAAGCAAGCAACGATTTCCCTTAAAGGATCAAACATTGCAGCGCAAGTAACACTCCTATGAATAATTAGTTAGTACCATCTTTGTACAAAATATCATCTCTCTATCTCAAATGAAAAGAAAATGGGAGCTGCATCCCAAGCGAGGGGCCTTAGTCTTCTCACCTAGTGAAGCCCCGCGACATTCCTGTTGCCAAAGAATACTCCTAGAGGAAACAAAGACAACTAGGTCTAACATGCAAAAAAGAGCCTCGAGCCCTTAGGGGTCTGAATGGAGGAGCTCAGTCCTTCATTTCTAAACCGCTCATCAGTTGAGTGCACTTATCAGAACACAATTATCTATTTTCAAGTTGCTCCCCAAGCGAGCGCATTTATCGGGGCTCGATCCTCCATCTCTAAACAGCCCTTCAATCAAGCGCACTTACAGGAACTCAATTTTTCGTCTTCAAGCAGCTACTCAACTAAGCACACTTATTGAAACTCAATCTTCCATTAACACTTAATCCCCTATTACATGGATCAATGCATACTCTTCACTCATCTTATCTTTCTACCCTACTAAGAAATATTTTAATTTGAGTGTTAGAGAATATATTGATGAGTAAATTTCACCATCCTCTAATCTCTCGTTCATTAATTGTGGTGCGTATCCATTTTAACTCGACCGGATACGCTAGAGAATCCATGTTCGAAATAACGAAGGTCGGATACACTTTAACTCGACCTACTGAAAATATATTTTTTCGGTAGGACCCACCAATTCGTTCAATAATTTAAATCTAGTAACATATCCATTTTAATATTAGATTTATACTTAAGCAAAAAGGAAGTGTCATGAATGAAAATGATTTTTAGTAATTACATTAAAAATAAACTATATTTCAAATTTTAATCATAATAAATTATTTATCTATATTTTTGATGAATTTTAAAAAACTTTATCAAAGTTGTTGATATCTTTTTTAAGTCATTAAAAAATAGTCCCAAAAATTTTGATCTAAATATATTTTAGTGCTTTAATAAAATAATATAAATTTCAGCTTTTTAAAAAAATTTAGATGTATTTAGGTGTGGATTTAAACTTCCTACTGAAGAATAAAAAGGTAAAAATTTTAAAAGAAAATTAAAAGTATTGATTTTGATAAATCAGATAAAAACAAATATTATATTGTTATTCAATATTATATTTAATGATCTGAAAAAATGAAAAATTATTGTATACATCCTCAGAAGGTGTTAAATAATATTTTGCAGGTCCAAGAAAACAATTATATAAATTCCAAAAAAAAAAAAAAATACTACTAAAGCCAGCGTCAACGACCGTGGCCACCATATACCTGGCAAAGATGGCCATGGCAAATCCTTTCCACGCTTCTGTCTCCACCACCGGAAACACCAATTACCACCTCTGTCTCTCCAATTTCCCTCTTTCACAGTCTTCAGCTGCCTACTTCGCAAAACCTCCTACTTCGGCCGTTAAATTTCTCAGACCTTTCCGGTCGACATCAAATTCGGCAGTTACGACAACTGCGATCGAAATCGACCGGGCGACCTCGTCAACCACTCCGTCTAAATCTCTACCATTTCGGGTCGGCCACGGGTTCGATCTTCACAGGTTGGAGCCCGGTTACCCGTTGATTATTGGTGGTATCAGTATTCCCCATGACAGAGGCTGTGAAGCTCATTCTGATGGTACTTATATTGATAGTGGTTTTCTAATTATTGTCATTTAGGTGCCTTAAGTTTAAATGTTGGAATTTTTGTGGGCTGAAGTGGTTAGTTGGTAATTTGTGTTTTTTAAGGGGACGTGTTGCTTCATTGTGTTGTGGATGCAATTTTGGGGGCTTTGGGGCTTCCAGATATTGGGCAAATTTTCCCGGATTCGGATCCTAAGTGGAAGGGCGCCCCTTCTTCTGTTTTCATCAAGGAAGCTGTAAGTATTTTGACCCTCATTTTCAGTTGCTCAAAGAATGACATGAATTTTGACGGATGCTTTGTCTGATATATTTGATGAACTTTCTTCTCTAATTCACTGCTATAGCCCCTTAAACATGCATGCCAGAGCTTCTTCTATTTTGTTGAATTAGAATTGTCATTGGAGAACCCTATTCTTTCATATTTTGCTTTATATTTATACAGTGTGTCTTTGTAGAAATTGCAAATGTATTACTATAATGCTATATTGTGAGCATAGTATTATACATATTGTGTAGTTTATGTATCATTAATCATTGGAAATATGATATGCTTGAAGTTTGTGTGGCTGTGGAACTCTTTAGAAAATGAAACCAATCATATATTGTGTTGAGCTAAAAGAAATAAATAAACTGTCATGCACTCGGGATATGGTACTCTAAAATCAGAAGGCTTGTACATGTGTATGGCAATTATTCTGTTTATGATTATAGGTTTTATTATTAGTTGGTGCTTATGTAAGGACAAAGCATTCGAGGAATGTTACCGTGGAAGGAAAAATGAAGTTCTTGGTTAGACAAGGCTGTTCAGTTCAGTTCAGAGGAAAGCTGGTCATACATGTAGGTTCTGATGACTGCTAGAGAGAATTTTTAATCGATGACTTGCATTGCTGATCATAATGCACCAAATTGATTTACCTTTCACTTTCATGCATGATTTTCTAAGATAAGAGAATTATTGATCTTGTTAAGATGATATCAAGAAGTATCCACTGATGCTTCCTGATTGATAAGATCGAGACACTTCTAGAGTCAAGAAGGTGGTTTTTTTTTTATTAACAAGGCCTGCAGTCTGCAGTACAAAGTTTCAGCCATGCACGGGGTTAGGGGAAGGGTCAAGTCACATTTTTGGGTCTATTATGTATGGTTGTACCTTGCATTGTGTAAGATGTCATTTTCATGACTTAAACTTATGAGATAATGTCACGCGGCAATAATTCTGTAGTTGTACCATGGATTCCTTTGTAAAAGTTGCTTAATGCATGAAGCTCTTGTTATCCACAGGGTTCAAAAAATAGTTGAACTACTTCAGGTGTATATATTATAAAAGGAAATTAAATGAAAATGGGAAGTAAAAAGATATGGATGTTAAGTATCCCAATATTGGATGCTTAAAGCAGCTTCAATTGTTTTTGTTTTGTGTGAGCAATAATTTGAGGTTTCAATCCTTTTCTCATTCTCCCACCAGATCCGCTTTGTCACATAAGAGACTGCAATCAAACTGATCAGATTCTAACAAGAAGTTGAAGCTAACTTAATCCTGCCGTTTAGTTTAGATCAGTACTCTGTACTTATTAGCATGGTTTCAAATATTTGTAAGTATACTAATAGGACCCCAGGATCATTCCTATGTGGCGAAGCAGGATGTAATATCTACAACTTTGAGAATTAAGACTTGTACCAGAGTTCATTATTGTGATTTCCTCTATGAATTAGGACTTTTGTTGATTAATTTGATTTTATCAGAGGGATAGGCCTAGTGGTGAGCTATACAATTGCTCCTCAGTTACTTGGGTTTAATTTTCATCCACTCCCCTCCTTATCCATCAAAGAAAATTGAAAGAATAGTATAAAATTGCATATTGTCAGGTGTTTTAAAGAAGCTTCATCTGTTTTTTTTTCTTTTTTCGTTTGCCTTATGTTATGAGGTTAATTTCCATCAACTCCCCATATTACCCATCGAAGAAAATTGAATGAATAGTATAAAATTGCATATTGGCAGGTATATTCCACTACTTGATGCTTAAAGAAGCTTCATCTGTGTTTTTTTCGTTTCCCTTGTACAAGGTTCTTCCGATTTCTCACATTAAAAGACCTGGGTGGGGAAGTTGATGGAACTTATGGCACTAAATTATTTTGTTGACATTTTTTAATAGGGTTTATTGCCCTCGTCTTCTTTTGGGGACTGGAAAAGAAAAATTCATTTGGTCATGCCTGGGGCTGCGGGTGAGCCAAATCATTTCTAAACAACTTGAAGACTCGGCTTGATAAAGATTTATTTGAGCTACACTTGAGCCTAATTTTAAGACTATTGGATAAATATGCCAAGCTTGAGCCTAACTTGTCTTAATTCTCTTTAGGCACTTGAACTGTTTAGATAGTCTCATTTATGGACTCATGGATAGGCTTGTTTTTGTGCTTGTGAACAAAGTCGTTTCCTATATGCCATTTATAAAAGCTTGTTTATAGACTTGTTTAAGGGATCGAATAAGGCACATTTATTAGTTCCGTATGTCAAATAAGCTCAGCTTGACTCAACTTGGCTTATTTCTTTATAAAGAAACAGAGCATGAGCTGAATTTTGAATTCGGTTTTCTGCAGAAATGAACAACCGAGTTCCGTACCAAGCTTCACCCTATTAAACTTTAACATGTTAAGCTTGAGTTAAGAAAATAATGCCCAAGTCAAGCTCTTTTATAATATCAAAAAAAAAAGAACTGAACTAAACCCAAAAATGTCTGGGCTCGGCTCATTTGCAGCCCTGTTTATTACAGCGTACCTAAACACCAAAGCAGCTTATAGCAAGGGTGTTGTGCTGTTTCTTGTTGCTAAGCAGAATTCACCTCGTCTGCATAATTGGTGTTCAGGTGAGGCTGATGCATGAAGCAGGATATGAGCTCGGGAACTTAGACGCAACCTTAATACTTCAGCAGCCAAAAGTGAGCCCATACAAGGAGGCTATCAAGGCCAATTTGTCAGAGCTGCTCGGAGCTGATCCTTGTGTGGTGAATCTCAAGGCAAAAACTCATGAGAAGGTCGACAGTCTTGGAGAAAACCGGAGTGTTGCAGCTCACACTGTTGTCCTTTTGATGAAGAAGTGAAACGAGGACAGCTATCTAGTGCTGAATGTTTACTCTGATAATTATTTCACCCATTGATATGTTTTATTCCTGCCTTGGTATGGAAAACCCAACTTATATGTTTATAACTATGTTACAAAGAGTAAGAAATGAGTATAAAAATATGAATTTTCTTATGGAATTCAGTTGCTCTTGCAGTTCAGATATAACCCAAATCAATGCAGACCTTCTATGGAATTTGAAAATCAAAATCAATGTCACTCACTCTTTCTCCAAAACAAGTTGGAAGCTGTTTGTTTTGTAGAATTTCGAATCCATTTTTTTCTTTTCATCCTTATTTATCTTTTTAATAAGTGTTTTATCAAAAGGGATGGGCCACAGTTTTCTAGATTCGAACTTGAAAACAAGGAAATGATATGAGGATAAAATGCTTTCAATAATTTGAATCTAAAAAAATTAGTTTTTGTTATCTAAGCAAAATTGTCTCTATTTACTATATCTGATGAACAATCTTATTATTTATATAGTTAAAATATAATTAATTTTTAATTATATAAATATATTTATTTTAATTAAAGAATGAATCTATTTATTAGAAAACACATAATATATTGTTTATTCTGTCAATATTATATTTTAGGTAGTCGTCTTTTTTTGGACATACTGTGTTTTAGGTCATTGTATTTTAGGTTGTTGTAGAATGTATTTTAGGATAGGGTATATTTTATTTTTCGTATTTTTTGGGATATATTTATATTATAAAATCATCTCTTTCCTCGAGCTATGTGTGCAGCGTGTATAATGAACACTGCAGCATTAATGTTCTTTGCAGACTTTTCACCATTTTCTAATATCAACACTTCGTTTCTCTTGTCCGTCGTTGTCGTCGTCTTCTTCGGTCCTCTTTGTCTTCCCCACTTCACTTTCAATTTCTTACAAAAAAAAAAAAAAAAAAAATTTCGATGACATCTAATAAAATGATAATTTTTAACTATTTTAATAAATTAATAAATATATGTAAATATTTATTCTAATAAGCATCCATCGGCCTATTCACTTCCCTCCTCTCAAAATACATAAATTATTTTAATTCATGCATTTATATACTATTTGCTTGATGTGCTCTAAGGTGTCTTTATTGAGCCGTTGGAATTTAAACATCTTATCCTCCTATACATCAGGTTGTCGCATCTCTGACCGTGCCCATCAATAAAAATAAAATAAATATAATAAAATCATAATATATTATTATTTAAATATAACTTAATTAATTTTTATTTTCATATTGTCAACTGAGTTGATCATTTTATTCTTAATTGATGTTAAGATTTTAATTATTTTTACATATCAAACGATTCCAATTTTCTCAAATTCATATTAATAACCTCATTGCTTTTTGAAAATAGCAAATGATCCAACACATTCAAAACATTATCAGAGTCAAAAAGAAATATAGTACAATACTTTGACATGTGTTTGAGAATGCCAGCCAAATATCAATGTCTACTATGTCCCACACTAACTTGCTAGCCGAGGTTTGGGGCCTTGTACCGCGACACAGGCTTGACCTTTGATTGTAAATTCAACGGTCAAATGACTCTTTAAATTTCTATTTTAAATGAAAACAAAAAATTAGGCTCCGTATTTCGCGACAGTCTGATTTTGGTCAAACGACCGCAATTCGTGGCATGGGGCCCCTCGGCTCCCTTCTAGCCTAATAAAATTATCAGTGTTTCTCAATAGATACAAATAGACAGACTTGCAGCAAACTTAATGCACCATGATTCATCAACAAAATATTTATATATCACTAATTGAGAAACAATTTGTATAATAACAAAATCAAACTCACATCAAGGCCAGATCCCAGAATTTGATTCCCCTTTCTACTGTTTCAGGTAAACAAGAGTGCAAGAAATTCTTCCAAAACCCATCTGCTAGAACAGAGGTGCTGATGAATCTCCCATTTGTTCATCCTTTTTCTGCGATAATATTCGGCCTGAAGGCCAGCGCTGGCTCGCGCAAGACAGCTCGGACAATTGAATTTGAACATAAAATCACAGAGAACATTGTCATCGACCCACTACCGTCATCTATCCGTACAACAATCCCCACTATTTATTGACACAACGCATGTCTTTTGTCATCGATCATCAGTTTTTGGATACCCTTCAATTTGAATTTGCTCTCCCACCGTCATTTTGGATGCCTTCAATTTTGAATTCAAAATTAACATATATGATATGTTTAGTAGGTAGAAATATAAATTTTATTTCTATATTATTTTTAATAAAATAAATATTTATTATTTAATTATATTTTAATATGAAATAAATATTTTGGGATAAATATTATTTCTGGGTCACAAAAAATTAAAAATACCACGTTTTGTTAGTTATTTTTTAATTTCTAATTTTAAGAAAATAATTATTCCCACATCATATATTTTTTATTCCCGTATTAATCTCTCCTTTTTTCTCCGACAGTTGTCTCTTGTTCTTTTTTTTTTCTACGAAACTCTTTCCTGTGAGGCTGCCCCACTATCATAGAGCAAGAGAGAGAAAGAGAGAGAAAAAATTGATCAAAATCGAAAAATAAACCACAACTTTTATAACAAATCTTGTTAATAGTAAAGATGATCGAAAATACAATAGATTATCATGGCTGACACCGTCATGCCATGCTGATTTGCCATCCGGCTCTGTTTCGAATGAGAGGTTAGGACAATGGCAGAGTAGGAAAAAGGAGGATGAAGAAAGAATAAAATGGGAGGAAAGGAGAAGGAAAAAGAAAAAAGAAATAGAGGGAATAGAAAATTGAAAAAATGGGCTTGACCGGAGAGATAGAGAGAAGGGGAAAGATTATATCCATATATTTTATATAAGTATATTAATAAATATGTTATATTGAATATATTAAATTATATATATTATATTAAATATATATTAAAAATATATATTATATGATAAAAATATATATTATATTAAATTTAAAAAAATAACTTAAAAATAAAATTATAAATTAAAATTACTATAAATTATTGAATAAGGGTAAAAGAGTTGATAAATTTTGCATTACTCTTTATACTGTTACCATTTACTAAATAATAGAATATTAATTCTCAATCTATTTTATTCTAACAATTAAATATAAAAACAAGACTTTTTAATTTAATTTTTATGTTATTTTATTTTTTGAGAATAATTATTTTATTCTCACTATATTCCATTCCAATAACCATATATAGGAAAATTATAGTGTGGGATCAACTGATGGTAGAATTCCGGGTAGGCTGGCTCTATCGGAGGTTTCTTTCCATCATTATCCTTCTTAGCATCACCCTTCTTATCATCACCCTTCTTCTCCTCTTTTGCTGGCCCGACTGTCACGACTTCTACCTGCCATTTCTTTCGCAATTTGCCCACTACTTGAACCGGATCAACCATTCCAATTACAGTTAACGCGCTTCCTTTCACGTCCACCGAATCAATCCCTGCATATAATTAGGAAAATCCGTCAGATTTCTATATCATATAAGAGTTCTTTGTCCCTCTGAAGGGGGAGTGACTTTGAAATCATGAAGCTGGCATAAAATCATTTTAGGATCATGGGAGCAATGGATGCCTGACCAAAGAAGAAGTAGGGATCTTGAAAGGCAAGGGATAGAGTGTACCTGAAAGACTACAGACGGTAGTCAAGACCTTCCGCTTATCCTTGTCATCGTGAATATTCAACTTGAAAACCGACTTCTGCAGGGAACGAACCTGAGTTAAAACAAGCACTCTGTCTGGAAGATCTGATTATGCAACAAAGAAGTAGAGGCGAAAACTCAATGGAATTCTCGAAAAGCTACAGTCAAAAAAATGCTTATAAATCTTAAGAGGCTACAAAAAATTGCTTTTCAGAATTTAAGTGGAAAGAAAATGAAAACCCCGCCAATATGAATTCAAATTTATTTTGGTAAAACTTCTTCAGTAATTTTAACCAAGAGTACGAGCAGCTGAAGATAGCAGTCATAAACTCATACAGCAATTAAAAAAAAAATCAAAAAACATGCCTGACTTTCGGGGAAAAGAGAAGGGGAGAGAAATTGATATCAAATTAACAACCTCCGGTGTGGGTTAAGGGATTATGATGATGGTTGAATTCCATTTGAAATCATAATACAGCTCAATTAAGAAGCAGATCGACGTAATACGAAAGAGGCATAATCCAATACAAAAGAAATTATTGAATTGGCAGAGAGAATTAGAGATTAGGGATTAGCTAACAGATTGAAGGTGTAACCTTCATTTCTCTGCTCTGGAAACTTGATGACTGCCTCGCTAGACGGCTAAAACAAATCAAAGGAATCACTGGCGATGAGAAACCGCGAAGCACGGAGATGAAGAACGAAGTAGAAGACGTATTTATGCAGGAGAGGAGACTATGAAAATTCCTTGGAGAGCAAGGGAAACTTACATAGCAAGCCCTTCTCAAGGTCTTTGGTAGAGTCAATGGGGTGAGAGAGAGAGAGAGAGAGGCGTGTCAAGGAAGGATAACTACTGACCTAGTCGTCTGAGGAAGAACTTTCGAAGATGGACCCGCCGTTCTCACGCGTTGCTGGACTTGCGACGTCAAAATGGCCTCTACCACTACTTTATATGTTTTTAATGAGATTAATACTTTTTAAATGAGATTAAAATATTTTAAAATAATGTAATATTTATTTATTTTTCTATAAATTTATTAACAATAATAAATAAAAATTATTACATCAAGGGATCATATCTCAATAATGTTAAAAAAAAATATCTCTCTAATATTTTTTATTTGATTATTATATCTATTAAATTATTTTAATATTAAACTGATAAGATTCTAATTATGTTTTTTTAGCGTCCGAGAACTCTCATTATTATACAGATAAAGAGAATTATCTGTCAAGTGTTAATATATCTCCGGTTTCCGTACGTCTTTAATTAAATATTACGTAATCACAAAATAAATGTTAAAGGATTAGAGGGACTCACTCCCTTGTACATCCTCCGACGGTCAAATCAATATCTTTCTTAAATAAGAGAAAAGATAGATGATGCATAATGTAGGTTTTTGTTCGATGGCTTATGCTCTTATAGTAACGTCTTAGATTGAGAGAAAATATGTGTGCACTCTTGGCATCTTTTTATTGTTTATATTTTCTGTCTGAGAAGTATCAAGTTTCTTCCTTTGATTGAAGAGGACGGACTTTTATAAAAAGTGTGTGACGATTAACCGTTTAAAAAACTGACAAACGGTTAAATTCTATTCCGATAGCGGTTTTAATCAATATCCGATAACGTTAGTTAGGAAACCGTCTTAACCGTTAAATTAGTTTCGGTTATATTTGCTAAAATGTGCCGTGTAAAAATTTTGGGCTGTCGAGTTTTGTCTGTTAACCCGAAATCATCTTGGGCCGGCTTTTTTGGACCGTCATATATAATACCCATCAGTTTTAATACACATATAGTATTAAAAACTACAATTGGATAAATAAAAAATAATAATACTTGATTTTTGAATATTTTACATGCCAATTTTTACATAATGATTTTTTTAAAATTTCTATAACGAAAATTTCAAACTCATCAAAATTTTTAATTGGAAAAATTTATACATAAAAATAAGTAATTTTGACAGAATTTCAATACACTCGTAAATTTTAATTTTCTAAGTTTTATAATACAAGAATAAAATTTGAAATGGTCCATGTAAATATTGAGTTTTTTTATATCCTGAAGAAGCTTTTTTGGACCCATCACATCTTTAGGCACTGTATTAATTATTTTAAGTTGATTTGCACACATGTTGATTAACGGTAAAATTATAAAATATATTAATTTTCTTCAATCGTAAATGGAGAGACGCAAAAAAACCCTCAAGGATCAACCTCTATCCTCGACACACTGGCATCTTTCTGTGATCATAGAATCAAATCTGTCAATTCTAATATTTTCTTTTTTATACTTTTCTCATCCCCAATTCCTAATATTTTTTTTATTTTAATATAAAATTTTTAATATGAATGTAGTGTGAGATTTTAAACTGGCCTAATTAACTATAAAAAGACTAAAATATAAAATAAAATAAAAAATTATCAACCTCTTGTCATTACCTACTCTATTTTTCTCCTGCTCTGTTTCACATTTTTAAAATTTTTAAACTCAAATTCTCTTCATAGATGGTGTATTTTCAGAGAAGAGGTTTAGGGACAAAACCAATTAGGCACTTATTTAAAGATAATTTCATTAATTATCTTTTGTTGACTGTTACCGTGTAAATTAATGAAGAATTATGAAGGTTAATTGTAAAGTATTATCAACAATTAACGTGCATTAACATGGACCATCCATTTGTTCAATTTCAAGACTGAATGAAATTGAAACGTTAACATTCTTTCACTTGGTTTATATTTTATTTGATATGATAACCAAATCCATCAATTCTCAAATTTAATAAATAAATATATGAATAATGATGATAAGTCCTCTATTAATGAGTAGTATCATCTATATATTACAATATATTATAATTATCAACACATATCTGAATATGGTAACGTTACTTTATAAATAAACCTTATATTTATTCTTCGTCCAATAATTAATAATATTATCAAAATAATCAACTAATGTGCGTACAAAAATTTTAAAAAATATTATAAATAAATAAAAAGTTTATTAAATATTATTATCTATATAATAAAAATTATATAATAGAACTTAATCCCATTCTAATTATATAATCCTTGAACCTCAATGATGGCATACATTTTGTCAAAAGATTAACGATCATCAATTCAATACTAATATGCTAAATAGTAATTTTTTTTTCTTTAATACTGATGGGTACGCCTCCAACAGGCTGGCCCAAGGAATGGTCAACGGAGGCCCACTCAGACGGTCAACGGCCTTACGGCCCACTAAAGGGGCGTGCCCAAAACGAGGCCTAAAACGCCAACGCGTTGACTGCCGGCGGCTCACATCTTCGCAGACGGTCCAACGCCAGAAACACCGTCAAAGATTTCGCTTTTTTCGGGGCCTCAAGAAACGCCCTCACTGCAGAATGGGCTTGGCTCACTTATTTTCGGCCAAAGAAATGCAAAGATGGCGACAACGCTCGACGGCCAACGAAGACGTTGACCGCCACGTTCTTCCCCGCCAAGCCCGAAGCACATTTCTGATAATGGGCCCATTACGCCTGGCCCATCACCCAACAAGCCAACTACATACCTCCAAAATATCTTCCACGTTCCTTTGCCCCGCCAAGATACAAAAGAACGGCCGACAACGGGAAAGGAAGGTGGTAAACTTGGAAAGTCATGGCCGCGGCACAAGGAAACAATCATTCCTTCGTGAAATTGGCATCCGCCTCGAGGCAAGCCAATCGAGGAGCCGCCTTCCAAAGGAGGGGGATCCCTCCTCACTTGGCCATAAAAGAAACCCTAGAGGCTTCTCCAGGCTAAGGCCAAAACACGCAAAAAGGCATACGAAAAACCCTACGGAAAAACCACTAAGTGTTACGGACAAGGCTCTAACTGATGCACCCTTCAGACACCCAACGCAACCAACCTCAAGGCAACAGCGAGCCCTCACGGGACGCTTCTGCCTTCCCACTGTCCTTCGATACAAGAAAGACCTCACGCCTCTCGAACATCGGGACTTCACACTCTGCCAACCTGTCTTCGCTCTTTCTTCTTCTTCGTTTCTTATATTTGAGAGACCGACATCGACTTGAAAGGCGTCGGAGTGTTTTCGGTGGGTCAACCTCCCGCCGTTAACCCGACCTCTTCTTCGCTTTAGTGGTGTGCGGGGTTCGCACTCGAGAACGGGAGCGGATCCATTTATCGGGAGAATCCGAACTTGTCGGATCCGTACGCATCATTGGTGCCGTCGTTATAAAACGCTAACAAAAAGCCTACCACTAGAAATGCGCAACAAGCTCTTCGTCACCGTTTGCTTCTACAATGGTGAACACAAGAGCGCAAGCCGATCCCGCCAGAGACGCCGTTAGCCCCGACCGCCATGCTGCTGACGTCCTGGTCAACGGGGCCACAGGCGGGACTCCCCCGCCTTATTTCCAACTATTGGAAGAGATGAGAACCAACAACCGCCGCTTCGGGCTCTCTGCGCTCGTAAAGAGCCACCGCAAAGCAAAGGCTCCACCAAAGAAATTCTGCTCCCGCCACCATAAGGGGTGGCGGAAGAAAGAAGGTGCCTGAAAAAAGGCCCGAAGCCCGGAGGCAATCCGCGCCGCGTCCTCCGCTGTTCTGGCCAAAACAGCGGCCAGCGACGCCTCCGGGAGCACGTCCCCGAGAGAAAGCCCGAACGAAGAAATCCCCGATACTCTCGGGCGAGAACCGCCACCACAAGACCGAGCAAGCCTCCCGGAGCGCTTCGTCCACTGGAGCGGCGAGCAGCAGATCGCTGAACCCTCCGGATGGAGTGACGAGTTGAGAGATTATCTCAACTCCAAGAGATCGGGCAACGCCACTCGCGCCGATCCGCGAGTAGAACGGATCTGGAACCGCGTGTTCCCGGAATGACGAGCAAATCGATCCGACAGATCTCCTTTTACGGCGGAGATCTTGGGTCGTCCGGTCCATGAAAGTTCAAGATGCCTTCCTCGACTCATACGATGGGAGCAAAGGATCCGACCATCCGGATCACTTCCGCACCCACCCCGAGTCTACAAGGGTTGGAAGACTCTTCCATGTGCCGTTTTTTCCCACTCACCTTGAAGGGGATGCCCTGATTTGGTTTCACCGCCTCCCTTCAGCACCATCGGCGAGCCTCCGTGAGCTCACGGATCTCTTCCCCGGCTCGGTATGCATCGAGCCGACGGAGAAGCAGCCGTGGCATCTCTCCCACATAAAATGAAGCGGGAGAGAACCCACGGCGCTTCCCGGGATCGCCGTGGCGAGGCCGAAGGATCCCGAGATCACCGAGGAGATGAAGTTGGGCGGCTTCATCTCGGCACTTACACATGGTGACTTCTTCAAGCACCTAGCCCACAAAAACCCACAAACATTCCGCGAGGCGGAATCCATCACTGTGGCCTACGCCGCTGCTCGAAGAGGCCAACGAGGCAAAACGCCGCCGAGCAAAGTGATCGGCTCGGCCTTTCCCCGTAGAAGGAAGAGGAAATTCATGGGCAGTGAACACTCCCGCAAGAAGAAGCGGCCAGATCGGCCCTCTCGAACGCAGGATTACGGGCCCACCATTTCACGCCCTTGACGGACTCGCGCACCAACGTTCGATGCGGATCCGCGGAGAAAATTCCTAAAGTGGCCCAAAACGGCCGAAAGGACTCGGGAAACTGGTCCTGTACTGCGATTATCATCGCTCCGCGGGCCACTCAATCAAGATCGTAAGACTCGCAGAGAAAATCGAGGAGCTGGTCCGCGGGACACCTCAACAGTTCGTCAAGGGCCCCGGGCGTAACTCCGGGGCGGCAAAGCAGGAGGCGAGGAGCCTTCTCGCCTCGAAACAGGATCGCGGCGGGGTAGTTAACATGATCTCCACCCGACCCGCCAAAAATCCCGGCACATGACAAGGAGCAAGAGATCGGGAGGAAGAAGCGTCAACACCATCGGCCTTCAGCGAGTGTGACTCGAACCATGTAATCTCGCCCCATGCCGATCCCCTTGTAATCTCGGCGCTCGTTTGGATGGGAGTATGGACTACCAAATGAAACGAGTCTTTATCGATAATGGAAGTTCAAAGGATTTGCTTTACTTGGATGCATTCTTTAAGTTAGGCTTAAAAAGAATCAACTAAAAACCGCCAAGGACCTTTATACGGCCTTGATAACGAACCGAGCCCGTACAAGGAACAATCCAACTAGAGGTGACCCTAGGCACTTACCCAAGAATAGCAAGTCGAACTTTGACTTTCCTCGTCGTCGATCTCGCCCTCGCCTTTACAACGCAATACTAGGCGAGCCATGCCTAACGGCGTTTGGGGCGATTACATCGATACCGCACCTTAAAATGAAGTTCCCGACACCTTACGGTGTTGGTGAAGCTCTAGGCGATCAGTCACCGGGGACTGTTACATGGCCCGTGTGCCGGAGCGGCAATACCAAATCATTGAGAGCTCGACCATCGGGGCGAGGCTACCCTCCAACAGCGCAGCCCCATGAAAGCCACGGATCTAATCCCACTTGACCCGAGAACCGGATAAGTGTGTGCAGACGGGCGGCTCACTCGCGGGGCCATCTGCGTGGCAATCGATCATTTTTCTCGCAAACAAACGCAGACCTTTTTGCTTGGACACCGGTGATATGCCTGGATCTCGGCGAGACAATGGTCCACAAGTGGGCCTTGATCTCGATCGAAAACCGGTCGTGCGGAGCGGAGAAACCACTCCGTCGAAAAACTTATCGCCATCCGAGAGGAGGTGAAAAGTCACCGGACCTTGAGGTTCATTAGAGAAGTCCAATACCCGACCGCTCTCTAATGTGGTACTCGTAAAGAAAAAATAACGGGAAGTGGAGGATGTGGCCGACTTCACCCACGACGCGTCAACAAGGCTTGTCCCAAGGACAGCTTTCCTTGCCCCGAATAGACTCGCCGGTTGACTCCACGGGCAGACATGAGCCGCGAGCTTCATGGACGCCTATTCGGTTACAACCAATTCGGATGAGTCCCAAGACGAGGAGCATACCTCGTTCACGGATCAGGGCACCTAATGCTACAGGTGATGCCTTTTGGCCTTAAGAATGCCGGAGCAACTTACTGTAAATTAACAAGATGTTCGAGAACCAAATCGGCCGTAACATGGAGGTCTACGCCGACGACATGCTCGTTAAGAGTAGGTCATCGGCGACCACATTCACGACACGAAAGAATCGCTCAAGTGCTCCGGAGACACCGCATGAAGCTTAATCCCGCTAAATGCGTCTTCGGAGTAGCTTCCGGAAGTTTCGGGCTTATTGCTTCAACTGGGAATCGAGGCAAACCCCGAAAAAAATTAAAGCACTTGCTTGATATGACACCACTGCGGAGCGTGAAAGATGTTCAAAGGCTCACGGGCGATCGGGCGCCTTTGTCCCTTCCTCATGAAATCGCGACAAGTACCACTTTTTTCAAGGCTTTACGCGAACAAAATCCAACGGATTCCAATGGACGGCGGAGTGCCCAGCTTTCGAAGAATCAAGACATGGCCACCCGCCACTTGTTGGTGTCACCGGTTGGCGAGAGGTATTATACCTCTACTTAGCGGTGCTCTGAGACATCGCTCGCCTCGTCCCTCAGGCGACAGACCTGGGACGACAATATATACTACGTATATGTTGACGCCCAAACCCGATACTCACGTGCGGAAAAGTTGGCCCTTGCGATATATTCTCGCATGAAGGCTAAGGTCGTATTTCCAGCCCATCGAATAGTGGTCCTTACCGATCAACCGCTGGAAAAACCATCCTCCGAAAACCCGATGTTTCAGAAGATTGGTCAAATGGGCCATCGAATCATGAGTTCGACATCGATTCCCACCTTTCGCCATAAAGGCACAAAGCGCTGGTGACTTCCTTAGACGACGACCCGACTGACTCGATGAACATGTACCAGAGGATGAAGAATAAAGTTGGAATCCCTTAATGGGTACTCCACGTATCGCCTATGGACGCGGCAAAGGGCGCGGGAGTTTTCTCCTAACTCCCGTGGGGTTGAGATAAAATACTCACCAAACTCGACTTTCCAAAGAACCAACAATGCGTGCTGAAAGTACTCCCCGTTGGTGGCTTGAGATTAGCCCGAGAGTGCTCCAGCGTAAAGTCAAGGGCGGATTTCAACACTCCGAGCTCATCAAACTGAAACGGTGGCTTGAAAACAACCCGCTCTTGGCCAAGTACTTGGCTAAGGCAAGAGAAATGATTCGAGGTTTTGAAAGACTAAACCTTATTCACATCCCGCGCATCGAATCGAAGGCGGACCACTGCCAAAAACCCACGTAAGCCGCGAAAACCTGACACGCGGGAGGTCCTAGGCGCTCCCAAAGATTGAAAGCGGAGGCAATGCAGATTTCCGACAAGGAAAATCGGATGACACCTTACCTCGATTACTGGCGGACGGCTCACTTCCAGAGGACGCTTAAAAAGCCAACGGCTGTGAAAGAATGGG
This sequence comes from Nepenthes gracilis, assembly GCA_033239525.1. Taxonomy (NCBI): domain Eukaryota; kingdom Viridiplantae; phylum Streptophyta; class Magnoliopsida; order Caryophyllales; family Nepenthaceae; genus Nepenthes; species Nepenthes gracilis. The sequence goes on from BSYO01000009.1 coordinate 3,874,536, forward strand.
TGGTATATCAGAAGTCGGGGATACTGACGCCGTGGGTACTCAACTCCATACCTCCGCCGCCTAACTCCCGAGGAGGCGGACTACGTACTTGCGAGGTCCACCTCGGGATCCGCGGATCTCATATAGGCGGAAAACTTGGCCTTCAAGGTCATTTAGAAAAAAAAAGGACGCTACTGAATTTGTAAAGAAATGTGAAAGCCATTCACGGCAACCTTCACCACCACCGTAGGACTTAAAATCGCCATAAGCACCGTGGGCCCTTCACAGCAACGGGGGCTCGATATTCTCATTTTCCTGGCTGCCTCTGGGCAACGAAAATTCATCATAGCGGGCATCGACTACTTCACCAAATGGGTCGAGGCATTTACTGCCAAGATCACGTAATACAATGCTGAATTCCTTCGCCAAAGCATTTTTCATCCGCCTAGATCCCTTCTCGTGATAACCGGCTAACGGGACCCGATTCTGGGAAACGCTTCACTAAGATTGAATTTTGGTATTAGGTCGGGTCCACACTTTGGCATACCCCCTGTGCCAATTTGGAGGTCACGAACCGCACGCTCCACGGTTAAAAACTAAGTTGGAGGACGCCGGGCTCATGGGTCGATGAGCTCCTTCCGTCCCTGCGGGGGTCTTATCAACGACCCGAAGGAACCAACGCGAGACCCCTTTCAAGGTGCATAGATCGGGCTTCCAAGTCTAAGAGTGGAGTCCTTCGACCCCACCGAAAACTCCTTTAAAATTCGGGAGCACTTAGACTTGTTTAGGAAGCCCAAGACGCTTTTGCCCTACTACAATAAGAAAGTAAAAGCCCGGGAAATTTGACGCCGGGCGGGTCCCGTGGCATCGAGGCCACAGTAAGCCGGGCCGCCGCAACAAACTCTCCCCAACCGGGAGGGACCTTTTTGGTCTCCGTCCCGAGGAACGGAGCGCGTTTAAGCTTGAAATCAGATTTCAGTCACGAACGTGAACGCAAACTCACCTCCTCCGATACTTCCCGGTAGAAAGCCAAGGTACGCACTCTCCTACCTAGGTGCATTCATTCGCTTGCTTGTGTAAATATAAGAAAATAAGAGCTTTACTTAGCATGTAGATTCTTAGGTCAGATATGCATATCTCGTGTTTGCCTTAAGTTTCCTACCGACCTAGACTGTCCCTAAGTCGTGAGGGTCTTCACCTCTTGTTAAACCTTGGTTATCCAAGTGGCCCATTAGCGGCCTAAACCCGGTCATCCGAACAATGGCGTATTAAACCTTGGTCATCCAAGTGGCCCATTAGCGGTCTAAACCCCTGGCCATCCGGCGCCCCAACAAATCGTCGATAAACCTCGTCATCCAAGTGGCCCATTAGCTATAAACCCCCGGTCATCCGGCGCCTAACAACATTATAAAACCTTGGTCATCCAAGTGGCCCATTAGCGGTCTAAAACCTTAGGGGGCAAGTTTGGCACACGCGACGACCTCTTTTCTATAAGTAGAAACGCTACCAACGACGGTCGAAGGGAGGAGCAATTTACTCCAAACTCGGGCAAATCCAAGTTTCCCCTTGCACGGCGCCATCCGGATGATTCGCATAATCATCCCTCCTAAGGACCTCACTCCTTAGGCGATTAACCAAACCGTTAACCTTTTTCCGCCATCAACTTCTCTACGAAAACGGCGCGACCATCTGCCACGAAACGTCCTTTCTCTAACGCCGACCGCCTCAGCCTTCACCTGGCAAACTTCACTGTGCAAAGCGCCATGGGCCTCCCAGGGCTGGAGACCTAACTCCTGAGCCCCGGTGTTAACCGGCCAACCAAGTCATCGCCCGACGCCTCAACACGTCTAAACATTAAGCAAGAAAAACAAGACACTTTTTGCCCAAAAAAGACTTCACTTTATTGCTTCAATGTTTTGTACAAGACTACAATGTCCAAAAACGAAAGTAAGCTATACAAGGCTACAGGGGTCATCCCGGCCGGATGTCGTGGGGCTCGTCGGCCAAATCCTCCCGTGTCGTGTCATTGCGTTGGTTGATAAATTTTATCGGAAAGTTCGGATCGATCAACCTCGCAACACGACGCCCAATGCCGATACCCTCCAACAAATTTTAGGGCGCCCAATCTCGTGGGGCCCGAGCCGGGTGGCCTCACTCTCAAAGGATGTAGCACGATCCGATAGTCGTTTGTTGCTTGCCTCGAGCCGCCCAACCGATTCCTTCGACCCAGTGTTCTCCGCCTCCAGCCGGAACACCTGGCCTCCGTGACCGCCACCACGACTTCGAGGGCCGCCACCTCCTCACGACGGTCTCCCTTGGCATTTGCTAGCTCCGCTTGGCCGTGCGATCTCAGCCTCTTTTTTCAAAGAATAAGAGATCTCGTTACTTCGTGGGCTACCGCGTAGAGGCCAATCGCTTCCCGCAACAAAGAACACAAAGTGGTTAGCAATGATCACACGAAAGATACAGGAGACAAATTTAGCGGGATATATACCTCGTCTCTTAGGCCCTTTTGGCCTGGATGTGGGATGTGGCCCGACTTCGGCGGACGCGCGGCACTCTCCGGGCAAAGCCGGCCTAGGTAGAATGAACGCGGCCCGAGTCCCTCCCGGCGGCAAGCTCCTCTCTTGCGGCCTCCGGTATAACAGAGCAGGAGCGGCAAAGAAGCAGCCTCTTGCCCCTTATTATCTTCGAGGTGGCCATCCGAGACCCCGCCTGACGTCCTTATCTTGTAAACGCGAGAGCCCGGGGAACGCCACGAGCCGGCGCCTGCCACTGCTGACCAAGCGGCGCCCGAGTCACTCTTTATATAGCGGCACACCAAGATAACCCGAAAGATCCGCCGGATTCTCACTCAGCGGTGCCTTTGCGGATCCACGGCAAGCTCCGGCAATATAATCAAAATGCGAAGATTTACGGTGAGGGCGTCTCCATCGCCCCTCTCGGGATCCTCCGCCCTCTCTTCGCGGATGACCATACCTTGGATTTTTCGAGGTGCAACCTCACGACGGAGGATGGGGCTTGTGAGTCGGTGACTTGGCGGCCCCACTCCGCCTTCCCCGATCTCCTCCGGGAAACTTGGTCCCTCGCGAACTCGTCATCGGGCAAAACCTATGGCTTTCAATACCATTCGTAGGCGCGCTCCTCCGCCGTCGGCGTACTAAAGCACGCTTAAGACCTCACCCCACTTCGCTCCTAAGGGGCCACTTCTCCCGACCTTTACAAAAATATCGGTCCTTCCAGTGTTTGAGGGAATCATGAATAGCAAGTGTTGATTTTAATCCCGAACGGGCGAGAGTGATATCCACTCCGCCCCGTGTTCGGCTTAAACAAAACCCTAATCCTCGGCATTCGAGCCTCTGGTTCGGGCCATTTGCGCAAAAATACAGAGGGGTACATATATACCTGACCAATTCCGCATGAAGCCGGGCGATGGGCACTCCCAAAGCCCTCATGATCTCTCAGCCGCGGCCGGCAGACGGAGGCCACTCCTCAGTGCGCCTCAGACATCAGAATGTATCTCCCGTGAGTAAAGGCCCTTTCGGTCGAATCCGAACTCTCCATGCCATCTCTTTAGGAATATTAAACTCCACGCACGTAGCCTTTACATCTCCTCTCTCTCAGATCTAAGGGAAATCCGCAACGGAGGCCATTGTTCAAGAAAGATTCTGGCTTTTTTCTCTCTGGCAAATTCCTTTGTCAAAAAAGCAAGGCAAAAAGATGAAACCGGCTCAAGCCCGAGGAAGGAGAGGGTGATCGTGGGCGTCGAGCACTCGAGTGCCTCATTAATGCCCCATCGTAATCGCCACGTGTCGCCCTCCGTTTGGCTTTGTGTGCGGCGGATCACTGGCCCATTAAATGGCCAGGATCTCCGCCCAACCATAGGAGGACACGTGCCCAACTCTGACGAACCGTCAGCCAATTGCCATGAAGGACTCCGCCAGCTTTGGCCCAAACCGTCAATGACTCTTGAGCTCCGGAATTGACCGGGCGGCCAATGACTCTTGAGCTCGGAATTGGCCGAAGCAGTCCAATGACTCTTGAGCTCAGGAATTGACCCGGTCAATGACTCTTGAGCTCGAATTGTCGAAACGGCCTACAATTCTTGAACTCGGAATTGGCCAAAGCAATTTAAAAGGTACCCTATCATGAACATACATGAGGCCGTAAATCGACCACCGGCATGGGGGGCTAGTGATGGGTACGCCTCAGCCAGCCCCGGAATGGTCAACGGAGGCCCACGGGACGGTCAACGGCCTTACGGCCCACTAAAGGGGCAGGCCCAAAACGAGGAGGCCCAAACGGTCAACGGCGTTGACTGGGTTGGCGCCAACTCCATGCAGGGCCAACGCCGGTGTTGACCGTCAAGACTTTGCTCTTTTCGGGCCTCAAGAAACGTCACCTTTCATAGTGGGCTTGGCTCACTCAAGCCCACATCCCACCGATGCTCCGCCCAAGAACCGGCGGACAACGCTCGAGCCCGGCCAACGAAGACGTTGACCGCGGCGTTCTTCCCGCCAAGCCCAGAAGCACATTTCTACGAGAATGGGCCCATTACGCCTGGGCCCATCACCCAACAAGCCAACTACAGCCTCCAAAATATCTTCCACGTTCCTTGCCCGCCAAGATACAAGAACGGCTGGCAACGGGAAAGGAAGGTGGTAAACTTGGAAAGCTGTTGGCCGCCAGACAAGGAAACAATCATTCCTTCAGGGAAATTGGCATCTGCCTCAGAAGGCAAGCCAATCAGAGGAGCCGCCTTCCAAAGGAGGGGGATCCCTCCCTCACTTGGCCATAAAAGAAACCCTAGAGGCTTCTCCAGGCTAAGGCTGAAAAACACGCAAAAAGCATACGAAAAACCCTACGGAAAAACCACTAAGTGTTCGACAAGGCTCTAAATCTGATGCACCTTCCAGACACCCAACGCAACCAACCTCAAGGCAACAGCGAGCCTCACGACGCTTCCCCGCCTTCCCACCCTCCCCGATACAAGAAAGACCTCACGTCTCTCTTACATCGGGACTTCACACTCACAACCTGTCTTCGCTCTTTCTTCTTCTTCGTTTCTTATATTTGAGAGAGACTTCATTTGAAGGTCGGAGAGTTTTTGGTGGGTCAACCTCCCGCCGTTAACGCTGACCTCTTCTTCGCTTTAGTGGTGTGCAGGGTTCGCACTCAGAGAACGAGGCCGGATCCATTTATTCAGGAGAATCCGAATCTGTCCGAAGTCGGATCCAGGTACGCATCAAATACGTTCTTTTATGGTTAAAAATTGAATGTCGATATGTTTATTTCAACTAATACTTTTATTATTTTTAACTAAAAAAATAGCAACTGAATTGTCGTAATATATTTTTAATAGTCTTGAGATAGAATCCACCACTCTAAGCTCAGATATAAAATTTTTCATCCATATACCATATTTTGTAGTTTCAAAATAAGTAACGAACTCGATTTTTATAATGGAAGTAGCAATCAAGGTCTACTTTACCTTCCGTTAGGATACAACTCCACCTAAATATAAATATGTAACTAGATATTGATTTATATGAATCAACACAACCAGTGAAATTTAAATCGGAATAACTCAATACTTTTAAATTGTCAATCTGTCTATATGTATCCATGGAGATACCTAATCACTTTTTTAGCAGTTTTTTAGTGATCTATATCTGAATTACTCTGAAATCTTTCCAACATTCTAACTACAAATGCGATATCAGGTCTTGTACATACCTGAACATATATCAAACTTTTAATAACGAAAATATATGTAATGTTTTTTATTTATTTTTGTTTAAAATTATTTTTCAGTTATTGGTTCAAATTGAACCTATCACCCTTCATAATGGGTGCCATATTTGGTAGACAATCTTTCATTCAAAATCTATGTAAAACTTTATTAATATAGGTTTTTTGAGATAAACCTAAAATACCTTGTAGTCTATTTCAATATATCTTAATACCAATGATATAAGATGTATCGCACATATCTTTCACTTCAAATTTATTCGAGAGAAATTATTTTACCTCATATATTAAACATTTATAATTGGATGCAAGTACAAAATATCATCCACATATAAAATAAGACAATAAATCTTACTCCCACTAACATTCTGGTATATACATTGATCTAAAATATTCTTTTAAAAATTAAATAAAGAGATAATATCATTAAATTTTAAATACTATTAATAAAATGCTTATTTTATTCTATATATAGATTTCTTCAGCTTGCATACCAATTACTCACCATCATTAAAGGAGAATCCTTCTGATTGTTTTATATAAACCTATTCCTTTAGGTCACCATTTAGAAATATTATTTTTATATCCATTTGTTATAATTCTATATCAAAATAAGTAACAAATGCCAAAATAATACGAAGAAAATTTTTCTTAGATATAAGAGAAAACGCTTCCACGTAATCAATTCTTTCTTTTTGAGTATATCTTTTAGTAATAAGTCTTAATTTATAATTTTTGATATTACCTAATGAGTTTTTTTTATCTTGAAGATTCATTTACACCCTATAACTTTTACCCTTTAGGCAACTTAATAAGATCCCAAATTTCATTGTAACTCATAAAATTTATCTCTTTTTTTATGATATTGGACCATAATTTTAATTTAAAATAACTCATAACTTGTGAAAATATTTTAAGATCATTTTTTTACTCCAATATTATAGTCAAATTCTTATAAATATACAATATAATCACTAAAAATTATTGATCTTCTCATTCTAGTAGACATTTTTAATATTGTATTATTATTCTTAATATGAATATATTTTACAATTATTTTAGATAAATTCTAAATATTATGATCAACTGAAATAATATTAATATTTTATGAAGTGACATTAATTAGTTATTTAAGATCAATTTGATCTTAACGAGTGTTGTGCATAATAATCAACCTATCATATAAAATGAAAGGTTAAGAATCTAAATAATCATTATCAGAAATTATATTTTTAGATCATTTACTCTTACTCAATAAATCATTCTCAAAAAATTTTAAATTTATTGATTTCACAATTCTAATATTGTGAGATGAATAGTAAAATTTATAACCTTTAACATATCCAATGAAATACCCACTGATGGTCCTTGGATCTAATTTCTTCTGATATGAATTACAAACTCTTATTTCAGATAGGCATCCTAATCTGCGTATATATCGCAAACTCGGTTTTTAGTCTTTCTATAACTCAAAAGAAATTTTTGGAATAATTTTTATTGAAATACGATTTAATATATAGACTATCATTTTAAAAGTTTCAATCCACAAGGATTTTAGAAGATTTGAGTTGCTAAGCAAACTCCTCACCATATCCAATAATATTTGATTTTTTCTTTCTATTATACCATTTTGGTCTAGAGACTCAAGCATAGTATATTGGGTAATAATCCCATATTTTTGAAAAAATTTTACAAATGGATCAGGTATTTATCCATTTTCAGTATATTTACCATAATATTCTTCATACCTATCTGATATCATAATTTTAATTTATTTTTTACATTATTTCTCTACTTTTACTTTAAATAATTTAAAAATATCTAAAATCTTATTCTTATTATAAAGCAAATAGATATACAAATATCGTAAAAAATTGTTAATAAATGTGATGAAATATTTTGAATTATATGAGTCAATATTTGGACTATAAATATTCATTGTATGATTTCTAATATGTTTGAACTCTTTTTGGCACTTTTCTTGATCTTGTTCGTTTATTTTTCTTTTATACAGTCCACACATTTCTTAAAATCAATAAAATTTAGAGTACTAAGTACTTCATCAAAACTAATCCACCACTCAAAATTAAATTATATGTTCCAATTACTTTAATATGTGAATGTATCTTATTTTCAGAGAAGACATTTTGTTCACTATCCACTAGCTTCTTTAAGTTTTGCAAACCCTATAAGAAATTTAAAATGTGAATTGTATAATTAGAATCAATATATTATATGTTATAAGAAATATTAACCATATTAGATTTATAACATATAAAAGATGATGGATTACCTTTCTTCTCAAACCAATTTTGATATTTGACACAATACTTATTAATGTATTCCTTATTTTTACAGAAGAAGTATTTGAATTCTTTTTTGATATCAGATTGATGAGGTATTTTATCTTTTTCTTCTTTTTAGTTTGAGTCTTACTCTTTTCCTCTTTAACTATAAACGCACTTTTATTTTATTTCATTACAAGCCTTTCTTCTTTTTGAATACATATAGTTATAAGTTTATTGATCGACCATTTATCCTTATATGTATTATAATAAATTTTAAAGGTTTCATATTATGGTGAAAGCTTATTCAAAATATAATACATAAGGAAAGATTTATACATATCCACCTCCAAATTTTTTAGTTGAGTAATTATATCTATCTTTTGTATAATATGTTCAGCACACCCTTAACACTGATGAATCTCAAAAATAAAAACTTTATAATTAGGGTGTTAAGAAGTATTTTATCTGAAATTTTAAATTGCTCATGAATAATATTTTATAAATCTCGCATTTTATTATACTGATTGACAGAATTATGAATAGCAACAGAAATTTTAATCTTTATAAATATCAGAGTAATGTAATTAGATTGCTTCCATCATTTATAATGAGTTATATCAATCGGAGTGTTGGTTTCAGAAAGTACGTGTTGTTTGTCTTTTCTTATAATATAATCTATATCCATCTACCCTAAATGAATAATAATTCTCTCATTTTAAACTTTATAATTGTCATCTTTTAGTTTAAAAATTTTATATCTAATATCAAAAAAATTAATAAATTATACAACTGTATAAAAATAAAACTACATACTTAACAAATAATAAATGAGACTAATAAATAAATATAAAATATATTTTACCAATGTAAAGTATATATCATGAATCAATTGATATAAAATTACCTATGTGTTAAAATTTTAATTCAAATAAATTCATGTCTAAATTTTATAATAAAATTATCAAATTATATTCTAATTCTTAATCCATTTAGACAAATTAAGAAAAATAAGTTTATATTTTATCCTGATTAATCAATTTAATATAATAAAATTTTATACTAGATAAATTTTATTATATTAAAAATAATTAGTCATAATTAATATTATTATACCATATATGATATTAAAATATAATTTTATCAATTAAGGATGTTGTGGCTAATCCCTAACTAATTAAATTATATTAATCACTAAATATTATACACGTATATATATAATTATATTTTTAACATTATATAATAAACTTTATAATATATATATATATACGTATTATAAAAATTAATAATACGCAGTATATTATTGATGCGTCACTTATTGATTTCAAATGCATTTGATTCTTCTGGATGGTTTGAACCGACTGCTCACCGAGCATTTAATCCCGCACACCACTAAAAGCGAATAAGATGTCGGTGTTATCGGCGGTAAGTTGTCCCACCGAAAACACTCCGACGCTTGTCGAGAAATCTTGAAAAGAATAAACTAAAAATAGAGAGAGAGGGTTTGAGTGTTTCACCCAGATGTAAGAGAGACGTGAGGTCTTATTGAATCTGTGAGGTAGGAAGGCAGTAAACGGCCGTGAGGGCTTGTTTGTTGCCTTAGGATTTTTGGAGAATGTGGGCGGCAAAGAAGACAGATTTCCCTAAGCACACAATCGTCTTTTCGAAAGCGTAGGCGGTTTGAAGTGTTCAAGGAAGCTGGCGTCAATGCAAGTCTCGAACAATGTATCAATGAGAGCATCAATGAAGGCATGCCCTGAATGATGATTCAATGGCATCTTTTGTAGCTGAGAGGCCAATCCTCCTTCTTTGGAAGGAGCGATTGCCTTCCTGATTTGCTGGCAGGCTTGCCTTTTGGAGCAGATGCGGATTGTCATGCTGATCGTGATTGTTTCCTTATGAGGCGGCCAACAACTTTTCAAGTGTGTTTCTTTCCTCCTCAACATATTACCGTTGGAGTGCCTTGGCTGGCAAGGAATTAGGAAGATCTGGCGCTTTTCTTCTTTGAAAGACGACAATCTTGTTAATATCCTTTCTGGTGTAAATTGAGATCGTGGAAGACGCTTGAAAAGCTGTGGTTGGCTGTCTGTTGAGTGGTGGGTCCAAAGGGAGCAGGCCCATTACTGTAGAAAAGGCGTCATTTGGGCCCAATGTGTAGGGCGCAAACGGTCAACGTTTGGGTTGACCGTCAGCATGTTGGCCGCCTTCATGGTGAACGAAAGGAGAGTAGCTGGCGATCAACTGATAGGCTGTGAGCCAGAATGGAATCGGCCCATCACTGTAGTAAAGCCTCTAAAGACCCACTCGAACTGCGCAAAGACGGTCAACATTGCGTTGACCATTGGCGAGCAAGTTGGCCACCAAGACGGTCAACGTTAACGTTGACCGTCTTGGGCTTTCCAATTCCTGGGCCCGTCTCCTTATTGGGCCGTCAAAAATGTTGACTGGCCTTCTTGGGCTTCCGTTGATCTCTCTTTGGGCCAGCCCATTACTAGTGTACCCATCAATTATAAAGGAAATAAAACTCATTTTCCATTAACAAGCGAGCACTGCAGCATAGTGGTGATGCTGTAATTGCCCACGAGATTTGGGTTTGAGTCCCAGCGCCCGAGTGCATGCAATGTGTCATGGGCGATTTTTTCATATTACTATAGTAGTGGGCTCTGCGAATTGGGCCGCGACACTGTAATGCGCAGTTGGCCCAATATGACTACAAAGGTGTGAAGTAGGCTGCGCATGCGCATGATCAAGCCCATATTCAATTTTTTTATATTACTGTAATAGTGGCAAAACAACGTCATTTATATCATTGTCTACCTCTGTCGGGTTCGCCCGAATCCGATTTACCCGATTTTTTACCAGATAAAAACTCCACTATTTTTACACTAAAATTGATATAAAATATATAAAAATATTAAAAATTAAATTTTCTAATGATTTTCATCACTAGTTTTTACTAAATCATCACAAAAATTAGAACTTTAAAAATTTTTAAAATCAAAAAAATGAAAGAAAATGCATAATAGGTTCAAGGTAGAGGCATACATGTCTTTAATACCAAATATGAGATTTTAAATTGGTCTAATCAACCATAAAAATATCAAAATGTAGAATAAAATGAAAAATTACCAATCTCTCGCCATTGCTTGCACTGTTTTTCTTCTGATCTGTTTCACAGTTTTGAAGTTTCAAAGTCCGAATTCTCTTCGTAGATGGTATATTTTCAGAGAGAGGCTTAGGGACGAAATTAATTATGCACTTATTTAAAGATAATTTCATCAATTATCTTTTGGTGACCATTATTGTGGACACCCGAGCCTAAATACTCAAACACGTGGCTCGAGTCGCTCAAGCGGACTAAAAATTTAAAACCAAATAACATAAATTTCACATTTTAACTATTTCATTCACTTGAATTTCTACATCATGATAAATCTTAACAAAATAAAAATACATAAATCTCAATAATAGTTTAATATCATCATCCAGCTACCAGAACCGCCTTCTCTATCAAAACTTCTTCCTACAACACAGATGTATCTCCTCCAAACTAAAAACTGTCTACTCAATCTGGAGCCAAGAAAACACAAGGGTGAGCCAAAACCCAACAAGTGATATAATAAAAAACGCTAACAATAATAACGGTCTCGGATACCATCTACCAGGGTCTCAACATACTCTGACAACCTAGTATATTCGAGACAGATTACAACATGTCATAAATAAGACTCTAGACAAATTGGTCCCACAAGACCCGAACATCCGAAAAACAACAAGAGTGCCAACAAACAGTGGTAATCCCCTAGAATTTGACATCAACGACAATTGGGGATTTTCTCGGTCCATATGTCAACGAGAATGACCAGCATAATCACGATCACAATACAACATGGATTCCACTGAATCCGAGTATCACAGGATCCACACAAGGATACTGCCGCCACAACAAATGAGGTACTCACAATAATAAAATATATCAAGAAATCACCCGGATCTTATTTCGCGCCACCAAACCAAAGGTCAGCGTATATCCCTCGGCAGGATTCGGTACTTTGCGGGCTACCCGATGCTCGTAAGTTTGACGCTTCGACCAAAATCCATGGTCTGAGAGACTACGCCCCCACAAAGACGAGACGTCTCCCGAAACATGCTCATCATCTAATTCAACCAGACACAAATGACCTTATCTACACGCTCCTTCCACTCTACCGTCTGTAAGACAACTCACACGTCAAACCCAACATCTCCCGCCATGATATCCTCGATATCATGATCTAGATGTTCACAGGGCCATAAGCGTCCCGCCAAACTAGGCAACGTAACTCAATCCATCAGGATACGGAAATCAGTATCAGATAAGCGTAGACCACATTAAAGTACCAAAGCCTCCCATTCGACCAGATACTTTAATGTTTTCACATACTCTCCTCAACCGTGACCGTAAAAAGACAACAAATATACATACTCACGCACCAAGTATAACGCAAAGAACGCTTTGCAACATCAATAACAAAACGTTGTTCGGTGATGACCAGACCGTACTCACACAATCAAATCCAATACAAAGGAACGTATCTCGAAACATCAAAAGAGAATACAGGAATCGAAATATGATCAACTCGACTACTTCACTATTTTTTTATTTTATCCCGGAGCGATGCCTACGACTAAAGTCAATAATATTTTTATTTCAATTTTCATCCTCAATTAATTTAACAAGGCTCCGATAATTAATTGACAATATTTATTTCTTCATACAATCAGCATAATTCCGAACACAGGCCAATACACCTTTATAAATACAACATACGCAAACTTTAAATATTCCATATGCTCTTTACCATACACATACGTATAACCACACATTAACATATATATATATATATATATATATATATATATATATATATATATATATATATATATATATATCCAAATACATTCCCACATATATATATATACATACATATTCCTCCATATATATATATATATCCAAATACATTCCCACATATATATATATACATACATATTCCTCCATATATATATATATATATATATATATATATATATATATATATAGACATACACATATTACACACATATACCCATGTTCACCATCCCCCAATTCCAACCCAACATTTGGCCCACTAAACACACACCCACAACTCAGGCCCACCAACACACACCCACAACTCAGGTCCAACACTCACACACTACCAGCACACTGGGCCCAGCCCAACACACACACACACAATACACAACCAGGCCCAGCCCAACATACACCAACACACCCTAGGCCCAGCCCCAACACACACACACACAATCAACACACACACAACTACCCAGGCCCAGCCCAACACACACACACATCCTCGGCCTAGCCCAACAAGCACACACCCAGGCCCACCCGAACACACACACACCCAGGCGCACACACAGTAACAGATTACTGCTTCTCATTCCTTACGCACACACACACAGCAGCTTGCTGCTCTAACACACGCACACAGAATACAACACACACCGCTTCAGACGCACACAATTACTTACACACACGGCTTCACCCAGCCGTTCACACCCACCAAAGTAGCACAACAACAATTTAACCCCAGATTTACAATTTCTTCATTCACATCTTTTTGGCTAGAAACAGGGCATAAAGAAATTCGAGAAATTAGTGAGCAAGAGAAGAAATATTAGGATGATCTCACTTGAAATTTTGAGAGGAACGACAGTGAAAGGATTCACTTGCAATTAGAACAGAAACGACAGTAGAGGAAATTCACTTGCAAAATTAAGGAAGAACGACAGTAGAGGAACACTTACGAATTGAAGAAAAATAACAGACGAGAGATTTCACGTGCTTGATTTCACAGCTCCAGAGCACGGCTTGGGGTTCGGCTTCACCACGGCTCCGGTTTCAGTTTCAGATTTGGAAATCGGCTTCAGTGGAACAAGGCACGGCAGCGACGAATTTGGCAACGGCAATGGAAGAAGACGCTTCAAGGACGAACCACACCTCTCGTTTTCTCCCACTCACAGCCCAAATTTCTTCCACTCCACTCGGCAGCACACACCCACACATTTGCGAGATTAAATAGAAACGTCGAGATGGAACGGTGAGGGAACAAAGGAAATCGGACATTAGGCCTTAGGTGGCAGATTTGAACAGCCTCTGCTAATGCCGTTGAGGGAGAGAAAACCGGGAAACAAGGGAGACGGCAGAGGAAAACCGGGAAGTGGGGATGGGAATGGCAGAGGAGGTTCGAGAAGATGGTGTGAGATGGCAGGGAATTTGTTAGGTTAATTTATATATTAGTTTTATTATTATTATTATTATTATTATTATACGTAAAACTTATATATATATATATATTATTATTATTATTATTATTATTATTACTTTGCGTCTTGATTTTTCTGATCCGGTAGAATATGTTTGGAGTCAAAGAGAGATTGAGGCCAGGATTTTACGTGGAAAATGTCTCCTTAAAATGAGGAGGAAAAGCGGCTATTTATATCTTATACAAAATACAAAGTGGAGAGGAACCCTTTCTTTTCTTTTATCTCCTTTTTGGCTATAGAAGATCATAGATAAGAGATGTTAAAGTGAGTATTTATAATTAAGTGTCATTTTCTTGCTTTGTTTTTTATAAAATAGCCGACATCTTTGGCGTGTCTGAGGAAGCTTGACAATGGCATCATTAAATTTTAATTTTGGTGGTGGCGTGACACATGGGTATAGCGTGTTCTTTGACTATTTACGGTCCTTCTGGCATTCTTTGTCCTTTGGATGGTCAATTACTGTGTTAGTATATTCTTTGAAATTTTTGGGCCCATTGTGGAATGTCTTGGGCTTTTTACATTATTAGACAAAACTTGCAAGATTGCTTCGGGTCAAGTCCCATTCTTTTAAGGAATGGGTATTGGGCCCAACAATTACTATCTCATAAATATATATATATATATTATTATTTTCTTCTAATATATATAATAAATTTAATTTTCCTAATTAAATTTCAATTTTTTTATAAAAATAGCCGGACATTAACCCAATTAAATTTTAATTTTCTTTATAAAAATATTCAGACATTACAATTACCGTGTAAATTATTGAAAAATTATGAAAATTAATTGTGGAACGTTATCAACCATTAACATGCATTAACGTAGACCATCAATTCGTTCATTTTTAAAACTGAATGAAACTGAACCGTTAACATGTCAAAAAATATATTAAAAGTAAATATCATATTTTTTTATTTTTTATTAATTATTATGATATGTTAGATTCAAATTAAGTAATAAATATGCTCTAATTTTGAAAGTAGAAAATCATATTTATTATTACGGTTCCTTTTTTGTAAAAAAAAAAAAAACAGCTTCCCGACTACATTAATCTTATAAATGAAGGGATAACTCTTTTCCAATATATAGAACGTATTGGAGGGGGAAACTCCATAATTTATTTTTAATTTTTTAAAAATAATTAATCTAATGATATTTATATTTTTCTTTAAAAAAATAATTTAATATCAAATTGAAACTTGATTAATTATATGTCAAGTTAAGTATAAGTTTTGAGTTTATTATATTATGTATCTGACGTGGAAAATTTTTTTAGTGTAAAAATAATTAAAACAAAGCGTTGTTATGTGTGACGTCATGAATTTAATTTAAATATTATTTTTTTTATGTGATATTTTATTTATGGTAAATTTTATCTTGAAACTGTTTTGACTCTCGCATCTTTTAACCAAGTGAAGGCGAGCTTAACAAAGACGGTGATAGTCGTGTAGTTTATAAACGCGTTTCCCTTTGAAAAATGCAGCGTCCACTTCCCGTAAAAGTACATTTTGAGTCCACCTTCCGTAATTCGGCCATTATTTTGCAATAAATAAATATATATATTAAATCTTTTTACTTAGATTATATATATTATAATGTTAAATAAGAGATTAAATAATATATAACTTGCTTGTCAGTATATTATTTGATACTCATGTTAATAATTTCTTTAAAAAAATGGATGAAATAGTAAAAAAAATTAAAGATATGAGTTAATAAAAAGTGAAGGATTTAGCTTTGTAATTTATAAAATTTTTAAATAATAAGATGGTTAAAACTTTAGAAAAAATAAGGATATTTATAATTTTATTATCAGTTGGTAAAGTTCTTTGAAGGTGAATAATTGATCATATTCTGAGCAACTCCTATAAAAAGTTGAATAATTCTATCATTTTAATATACTATAAATTTAATTTATATCCGTTAAATATATTAACTATTTATTTGATTTGATTTGCTAATTAAGATGACTCTTTAATTTATTTAATCATTTAACGAGGTTAATTACTTAGTTTAATTAACTGTTTGACTATTTGATATTTCAATCTTTTTTATATTCAACAGTTTGATTACTCAATTACTCAGTAATTTAATCGTTTAAAAGTTTGGTCATTTTATCCATTTTTTTTAATTTCAGTTTAATAACTTAATTAATTTATATATTTTTTTATTAATTTATTATTTATAAGCTCTTTAAATTTGATGCGTATCTAAAATTTCTTCAAGTTCGGATGATCATCTTTTGCAGATAGTTCATTTCCTTTGAGTTGGATCTGCACACCACTAAATAGACGGAGGTCGTGTGTCGGCGAAAAGTTATCCACCAAAATACTTCTGACGCCAATCGGTAAATGTACCTTAGAAAGAATCAAACTGTAAATTGATAAAAGGAGAGTGACAGAGTGTGTTTCCCAAATGAAAAAAAGACGATGATGCCTTCTTGAATCTGAGAGGTGGGAAGGCAATAAACGGCCGTGAGAGGCGCGCTTGTTTGCCTTAGGATTTTTCGGGTTGATGGTGCGTATATTTGCGTAGTAGAAACGTTGGTAATTCTCAGAATTTCAATAGCAGGGAAAGTAGGTCAATGAGAGCGTCAGCTTTTGTATTACAGAAAGCATGCCTTGAATGATAATTTAAGGGCTTATTTATGATTGAGAAGACGATCTTCCTCATTTGGAAAGAATGATTCCATCCTTGAACCCTGGCGGGCTTGCCTTCTGGAGTAGATGCCGATTGCCAAGCTGTGCAAGATTATTTTCTTCTCCAGCAGCTTTCCAAATGACCTACATTCCTTTGACGTTCTTTACCGTTAGAATCCCCAATTGGCAGGTTATTGATGAAATTTGGCACATTCCTTACAAGAAAGGCGCCGATTTGGTCAATATTTGCTTTGGGAGCCTGCCAAGATCGTGGAGACTGCCTGAAAAGTCGTTGCTGGTCGTCTGATAGATCATGGGCTCAAGAGGACTAGGCACATTACTGTAAAAAAGCTTCTTCTCGGCCCAACGTGCTGTACGTAGACGGTCAACATTTTAATTGACCGTCTGGGTGCACGTTGGCCGTCTGGACGGTCAACTCTAGTGTTTACCGTCCTGTGCCTTTCAGCTTTTGGCCCTGTTCTCCAACAGGGTCGTTAGAGTGTTGACCTTCCTTCTTGGACTTTCATTGACTTTTTAGAGCCAGCTCATTTCTGACATGCCTATCAAAATTAATTAATTAAGACAATCTTATTTTAAGAAATTCCAAGAAAAATCAATGGAGACTAACAAAAGCCAATCGGATGGCACCAGCATCGCAGTCTGAAAATTAATTATAGTAACTGTTATTAGTCAATGTTAATCCTCTTATTAATATATTTTATATGAATATTATTTTCTCATTCAAAATTTCAAAGAAATAACAAAACTAAAATCCCTTGAAAAAATGTAGAATTAAATTATAATTTTACAACAAAACAACCTTTTATATTAGATTTTTTTTTCGCTTCTAAGTAAATATATAAAATGAGAATTTAAAAATTTTATACATAAAAAATAGTCATTTAAATATCAAACATATTAAAAAAAATAAATTTCTAAAATTTATAAAATATATTTATTATTATTATTAATTATTAGGTATTATTATTTATTTATTATTATTATTATTACTATTATTATTATTAGGTATTATTATTACATATTATTATTATTATATTTATTATTATTATTCATAAGATATTATTATTATTATATTTATTATTATTATTCATAAGATATTATTATTATTATTACTTATTATTATTATGTTTATTATTATTACTATTATTATTATTATTATTATTATTATTACTATTTCCATCTTATTCCTCATACTATTCTATAAACCAAACAATGGAATACTAATTTTCACCTTATTCTATTCCAACAACCAAATATAAGAATAACAATTTCAACTCTATTCCCATCCATTTTTATCCCTGATAACTATTCTATTCCCACCTAATTCTATTCCAGCAACCAAACGTACCGTAAAAGAGTTTTAATGGATACTCAATATGAAAAGGAAAAGTTATAGTTACGATAATGGCCGTCCACCTGAAAGAGTAATAGTCACAATATTATAATATAACGGTATGTTTGGTATTGAAATCGAATAAGGTGGGAATAGAAAAGTTATTCCCAATTAATAGAATAAGATGAGAATAGAGATAAAATTATTATTCCCATATTTAGTTATTAGAATAGAATAATATGAGAATTAGTATTATATTATTTGATTTGTATAATAGTATGAGAAATAAGGTGGGATTAGTGATAATAATAATAGTGATTGTTGCGTTCTATTTCCGCGATTCTTTCTGGACCAGGCTCGTTGATCAGGGGTGTTGGATCCTAGGGGTCCAATACGGCCGAGAGATGCAGAGGCGCGTTCAGTCCGATCCGTGGTTTACAGGCAACACGAGTGAATGAGGTGTTAGACACGGGATGAAGATTGAGACCGGATATTTTACGTGGAAAACCTCCTCTTGAATGGGGAGGAAAAACCACGAGGCTCAGGGCTTGTAAAGAGCTTCACTATATGGGTAGGAGATTTTACAAAGTACAGTTGTGAGGGTTAATCCCTTCCCTATCTCACGTTTTGTGTTTCTCTCCTAAGGAAGCTATGCTCGCTGGGAGTCTTTTTACTCTTCTTTGAGGAGTTGAGTGTGGAGAGAGAGAGAGTCCGGCCGTAATCTGAGGCGGAGAGAATTGTAGAGTCAGGAATGCTCTCCCTTTGGATTGGGGTCTTGCTGAGTATTTATAGTGGAAGCCGGGCCGTTAGGGAGTAGACACGTGGCGTCCATCCGGCGGTCGAGGAGCTGGTCCACCAACTTCCTTTAATGCAGCTGACGTGTGGGGAGTGGCATGCGGACGGCGCCGTTGCGGCAAAGATCCCGAGTGTGTCGGGTGTCTGAGAATCTGGATATCGCCCTTGATTTGACTAGGCGTGCCTGTTGAGACGGCGGCGCGGTAAAGAATGCAGGCTTTCTTGGAAACCGGCGAAGTAGGCTAGCTGGCATTCCCGGCCATGATCGGGTGGTCCTCTTCTGGTTGTGATACTCCTCGTGAGCTCGCGGGCTTGTGAGATGGAGCAGCTCTTGCGGGGCCTTCTAGGAAAAAGTCCGAGTGTTTCTTCCTGGCCGCTCGGGCAGTTGCAAAACTTCTTGGGCTGTCGGCCCTTGGGCTTCATACTTGGACCATTTGACCTCCTCGAAAGTGTCTCTGGGCCTCTCATTTGAGTTGTGCTTTTATGGGCCTTCATACTGGGGCCCAACATAGCCCCCCATGCCAAAGAACCCGAAGTTCTCGGTCGTTTGGCATGAAGTCGCTAGCCTGCTGGGGGTGTCGGTCGTCCGAGAGCTTGCGTCCTATTGGCGAGCACTGCGTTGACCTTGACGGGAGGTTGTCCTCGGACCTCTTCTGGGCCGCCGTTTCACTTTCCTGCTGGAGCATTAAATGCCGTATCCTGCTGATGTGACACGCTATCAGGCGCCTTGGGAAGGAGAGATCACCAGACTTCTGAGGCGAATAGCCTGCCGACGCGTGGCAAAGGTAATGAGTACGCCTTTCCGTATTCTAGGGTTTATTTAAACGTCCCATTGCTCTGATTTTTCATCTTCGCGCCTGTTTTCCGTCTTCTTCTTCGTTCGAGCTTCGTCTTATCCTTTGTTCTTTGGTTTTCATGGCGCCTGGAGTGAGAGATATTGCTTCCACGGTGACGCTTGACAAGCTCACGGAGATCCGAGCTCAGTATCAGATTCCTGAGTCTATTGCTATGATGATCCCGGAGCCGCACGATAGGGCGCTGTACCCTCCAGATGGCTTCATCACCGTTTATGAGGCCCACCTCAAAGGCGGGCTGCGGTTTTCCATTTCGGTGGAGCTCTATGACATCATGAGGGCGCTCGGCGTGCCTCTTGCAAGCCCCAACGCGATGAGGTATCCGTGTCCTTGTCGTCTTCTTCCCGGTCTTGTGAGAAGCTCTTGAATACTCTTACGGTCGGGTGATGTTCCGCCTCACGCAGAACCTTGACTGGATTATAATGACTCCCCGCCCGGAATTTTTTTTGCTGTGTGGTGGCAACCCGGATTCCACGAGGCGGTGGAAGGACAAGTTCTTCTTTCTCGGTGTCTACGAGCACTGGGCCATCCCTACTACGTGGGGAAGGTGGCAAGCCAGTACTGCTCTGACCCTTCAATGGAGGATCGGAAGGAAGTGAAGGCGTATACAGACTTGGTGCTGGCCAATCTGTGGACCTTCCACTTGAACAAGTGCAACATCTGGCTGGCCGCTGACAAATTCAGGGAAGCCAAGTGGGGATTGCGGGACGAGGCTCCCGGCCCAGCTCCTCTTGTAACGGCCAAGGAGAGACCGAGGATTAGGGGACCCACTGCTGAGCGCCCCTCGAGTGATGATGAGGATTTTGATATTGAGGGCGTGAGTGATGATGACGTGGCTGCTTCTCTGCTCACGAGGTCGGGAGCCGGCTCTTTTCCTGAGTCCTCGAAGCCTGGGGGTCTCGCCTTCACTTCCACTGCTAATATTTCGTCCGAGCCCTCAGGAGCTGTTGCGCGGAATAGAGGGCTTCCTGAGACCCAGATCTCTTGTGATGATGATGACGATGACGACATTCCTCTGATCAAGAGGGTGAGGACTGAAGCCTCTCTTCCGGGGCCCTCGGGATCTGGCGGTCTCGCCTTCACTTCCACTGCTAATCTCCCTATTACACCCGCGGAGATTCTTGCTCAGAGTGCGCGGTCCTCGGACGTCCAGCCCCCCAGTGATGATTTTTTTCCCGGCGCTCCCGTTGCTTTGCCTGGTGACGTCTCGGGCAGGATTGATCACCCTCCCGAGGACATAGGAGACGGAGTGCCGTGAGACTCGAGAGGAGTGTCGGTGAAATGATCCGAGAGATGGTGGAGGTCGTGGATTTAAGTGTTGACGAGTTCGCGCCTCCTGATCCTTCCGAGCGCCCTGTTGTGGTTGAGGCCGAGCGGTTACCGGAGCTTCTTAGGGGCGCTGATTTCGAGGCAGACTTTCCCGCGTCTTTTGTAGCTGACGAGTCTGTGTCTGAGGTGGCTCCTACGGGGCTTAGGAGCGAGCCGCAAGAGTCCGAGTCCCACGTGGAGTGCGGCATAGGGGACGACCCTCTTGTTTCTAAGGTAGCCTGTTGCTTCCTTTTTTCTCTTGCTTTTCACCGTTCACGCTTTGACGAACTTTCCTGTTGCAGCTCCAAAGCTTGATAGCCGGCCTTAACGGACTAGTGGGAGTAATCGCTCAGTCCCGTCTGGAAGTGAGGTCCTCGAGGGCCGCTCGTGAAGGCTGCCTGTGGGGCGGAAGTGAGCTAGCTGGAGCAAAGGGAGAAGATTGCCTCTCTGGAGGCTACCGTCAAGGATCTGCGGCTTAGGCGAGCCTCCTTCGAAACGGATCCTTTGCCAGAGAGAGAGGTTGAGGGCGTCCGTGCGGATTCTTTGAGATGGCTCTGTCATCGACGGTAAGTTTCGGATGGTGTTCGCATGTGCCGCCAGTGGCACGGTTGATCCGTCCCGCGGTTCCCGTGGCCGTCCTCAATCCCGGGAATCTTTGGTGCCTTGAGCGCGGAGGACTTGTGCGGCGTTGGACGATAGGCCTTTCCCAGGCCCTCCTCGGGCGGGGCCTCGATAGTGAATCTCTTACGCCCGAGGCGGCTCGGTGGGAGCAGACGGGATCTTCGGGGCCCATGGGGCTCGAGAGGAGGAGACCAGCGGCACTCCTTGACATGCTGCCTCCTTTTTCTTCATCTTGTTTTTTGTTTTGTCATACTTGTACAAAAAATCATTTTTTGTGAATAAGACTTCGTCCTTTTCACTTCAAAGCTTCGGACGTTTCTTTTGTGTCTTGTTCGTACGTTCGTGTGTCTTTTCTTTTTTTTTTGCGGCGCATCATACAGCGCCTAACTCCCTTTAGGTGTTTGTCCCTTTGCCCTTCTTGGACTTGGGCTTGCAGCCCTTTCAAGGACTTCTAGCTCTTACCCTTTTTGGCTTTATTTTCGTCGTCCGGCCTCTGGAACCGTTTGGTCACGGTTGAGTTTCTGAGTTTTGAGCTCTGGGGCCCGGCCTCTGGGGCCGCTCGGTCGCAGCCGAGTTTTTGTTATGACCTTAAGGGCCCGGCCTTTGGGGCCGCTCGGTCGCAATGAAGTTTTGTTATGGCCTCGGGCCCGAGGGCAGGGGCCGCTCGGGCCGCTTGACGCAGAGTTTTGTTATGACCTCCGGGCTCGGCCTGCGGGCCGCTCGATCGCGACGAGTTTTGTTATGACCTCAAGGGCCCGACCTCAGGGCCGCTCGGTCAGCCTGAGTTTTTGTTATGACCTCAAGGGCCCTCTGACCGCTCGGTCTTTGGCCGCAGGAGTTTTGTTATGACCTCAAGGGCTCGGCCTCTGGGGCCGCTCGGTCGCAGTTGAGTTTTTATTTGTTGAATGCCGTGAGTCGCTGGCTGCTTCCTGCTGCTCCGGGGCCGCGCCCGGGTCGTGGCAGGGAGCGGTCGAGGAGAGAGTATGAAAACGCTTCGTTGTAAGGGTAACAAATGCACGTTTTATTAATGTACATTTTTCTTACATGGAGTGGCCTCCAAGGCTTTTTGTCTTCTCTCTTCTCTTTGTTTTTTTTTTTAGTCTGCGTCTATTATGGCCTTGCCCCTCGAGCGGCGTGAGCGGCTGTTTCCTGCTGCTCCGGGGCCGTGCCCAGGTCGTGGCAGGAAGTGGTCGAGATATCCTTCCCTTGCCAGCCGCTTGATTTTCGCTTGGAGCTTTTTGCAGTCCTCGGTGTCGTGGCCGCGGCTGCCATGGTAATGGCAGTATTCCCATTGGTCACCTCCCTCTGGGTTCTTCAATGCCCTGGGCCATCTTAGGAACTTCTCGTCCTTGTTTTGCCTTAGGATGTTGGTGAGGGAGTCAGTGAAGGCCAATGGGCACAGTGTTTTTCCCCGAGGACCATCCGCTCGGGCTTATCGTGCCGGACGGTGGGTTGGTCTTCGATGGGCGCGCCTCTTCTCCTTCCTTCCCTCGTCCTCGGGGCAAGGGGTCTTCCGGGTTCTGCGGCCGAGTCAGCTTCGCCGGCCTTGGGTCCAAAGACAGTCTTCCAGAGCCTCTTAAGCCCCCTCCTTGATGGGGTCGGACTCATGAATTTCTTTCTATTGAGGTAATCCCTCAACTCGCCTGGAGCCCGCGCCGACTACTGTCTCTTTGGAGCGTCGTTTGGTGCGGGCTTTCGGAGCATGGGCTCCTAGAGTGTTCGCCCGCCTTCTGCTGGAGGTTGCGGACGGCTCTTGTGAGGCTATCCACTTTCTGCGCCAGTTTGTGCACGCTGGTGCCGGGGCCGCCGCTTATTCTGCCGCTCGACGGGAGACATCCGTCGTGGCGCTCTTCTTTCCGGGTGGACGTGCTGCCTTTTCTGCTGAACACCCTTGGGGAGTTGCTTGTTGTTGGAGAGTGGAAAGTCGTGAGTTTTTTGTTCTTCCTTCCCACAGACGGCGCCAATGTTGCGTTCTGTTTCCGCGGTTCTTTCTGGACCAGGCTCGTTGATCAGGGGTGTTGGATCCTAGGGGTCCAATACGGCCGAGAGATGCAGAGGCGCATCCAGTCCGATCCGTGGTTTACAGGCAACACGAGTGAATGAGGTGTTAGACACGGGATGAAGATTGAGACCGGATGTTTACGTGGAAAACCTCCTCTTGAATGGGAGGAAAAACCACGAGGCTCGGGGCAGAAAGAGCTTCACTTATATGGGTTGGAGATTTTAGAAAGACGACACATGAGGGTTAATCTTTCCTGTTTCACATTTTGTGTTTCTCTCTAAGGAAGCTTTGTTTCTTTGGGAGTCTTTTACTCTTCTTTGAGGAGTTGAGTGTGGAGAGAGAGAGTCCTAGTAGTAAACCGAGGCGAAGAGAATTGTAGAGTCGGGAATGCTCTCCTTTGGATTGGGGTCTTCTTGAGTATTTATAGTGGGCCAGGCCGTTAAGGAGTATACACGTGGCGTCCATCCGTGTTATGAGCTGGTCCACCAACTTCCTTTAATGCAATGACGCGTGTGGGGGAGTGGCGTGCGGATGGCGCGGGTTTCAGCAAAGATTCGAGTGTGTCGGTGTACGGGATCTGGATATCGGCCCTTGATTTGGCGTCGTCTTGCTGTTGAGGCAATGATGACATAGAATCGCTGGCTTTCTTAAAGCCGTAGTAGGCTAGTGGCATTCCGGCCATGATCGGGTGGTCCTCTTCTCGTTGTGATACTCCTCGTGAGCTCGCGGGCTTGTGAGATGAAGCAGCTCTTGTGGGGCCTTCTAGGGAAAAGTCCGAGTGTTTCTTCCTGGCCGCTCGGGCAGTTGCGAAACTTCTTGGGCTCTCGGCCCTTGGGCTTCATACTTGGATCATCTGACCTCCTCGAGAGTGTCTCTGAGCCTCTCATTTGAGCTGTGCTTTTATGGGCCTTCATACTGAGGCCCAACAGTGATAATAATAATAATAATGATAATAGTAATAATAATAATAATAATATCTAATAATAATAATAACTAGGACAATTTTGAAATATTACAAAAGTGATGTAAAAATAATAATTTTTAATTCATTGAAACTAAATAATACCATATTTTATGAGAAAATAATTCTTTCTTTAAATCTGAAAATAAATATTTTTTAAAATTATTTATTTTTAACTTATTTTTTAACCAAACACAAGAATTATAATTTCTATGAGAATTAATTCAAAATAAAATTTTTATTTCATACTACCAAACGCCACCTAAGAAAGCAAGTAATGCCATCACATCAACTACTAGCTTCATCAATTATGAGATGATATAGAATTATTTTTTTAAATAAACAATTTAATATAATCCGTCACTAAATTGTTATAATTATTT